>VZTY01033926.1:0-10842 GCA_013400935.1 Turnix velox
GGACTGAATCTTCCTTTGAAAATGCTCTAGCAAAATTAAATTAATTTTATGTTTAAATTAAATTAATGTTTCCCTTCCTTTATAGGCAGAACTTACACATTGCTTGTATAGCTTCTCAGTACCTGAAGAGGGCTACAGAAAGACTGGGGTAGGACTTTTGAATAGAGTCCAGGTTGGCAGGACTAGGAGTAATGGATCCAAATTGGAAGAGGGGAGATTTAGGATGGAGAGAAGAAGCTCTTTCCTGTGAGGGTGGTGAGACACTGGAAGAGGTTGTGGGTGTCTCCTCCCTGAAGGTGTTTAAGGCCAGGCTAGATGAGGCATTGGGCAACCTGCTGTAGTGGAAGGTGTCCCTGGCCATGGCAGGGGTGCTGGAACTAGATGATCTTTAAGGACCCTTCCAACCTAGACGTTCTCTGATATCTCTGATAAATCTCTTGATTTATCAGCATTACTGAATTACAAATCTTTGTTCCTCATGTTGTAGGTAATGCTGATAAGGTGGTTTCTTTCCTTGAGCAAACTGTAAGGCTTTGTTGGAAGTTTGTGTACTTTACTCTTGTTGTATCAGTGATTTTCTTTGCTATTTGGTTTTTCTCCTGCAGCTGGAGAGCTCAGAGTTCAGTTGGGGACACAGCTCAGGCAGCACATGTGCTCCCAAGCCTGGGAAGACCTGTGCTGTGAGCCCTGCCCCAATGTGACCCCGGCTGCTTTGCCGAAAAAAAAAAAAAACCCCACAACCCACTGTTCCTGTTTGTTGGCTGTTCTGGCTCATGGCAAGGTCACTCCAGATGGTTGCTCCTGAGCAACTGAGGAACTGTGAGACTGGGAGGAAGAAGGTGCCTCTTAAGCCTGCTTTGTTGTCATTATGTTTTGTTTGTGGCTGCAGCTGATCTGTGGGTGATCACTGATCTCTGTGTGCTTTGGGATAAAATGAATTGATATTTCTTTGTTGCTAAAGCTGGAGACCACCATCCCTGCCCCCAGTCATGACAAAGTGCTTCCTTTGCTCACCTTGTCCTGGTACTGGGATTTGTTGGAGCCACATGTGAGCAGATTTAGGCCAGTAAAGCAGCAGCACAAGCCCAGGAGAGAAAAATAAGTAATTTGTTAGCACAGGTTTTTAATAAAGGAGGGAAAAGTTGGATACGAGTCAGACAAATATCTGACTTGGCTGATAAACCTGAAGAATTTTAATTTTAAAAGCAAAATTATTTGTCTTAGGATTTTCCTGACAGCTAACTTTGAAACAACACAGTGTTTTCTCTAATTTACAATACAACTATTTGGAGGAGGGCCTTGGATCAAGAGCTATTTATGGCAGTCTTGTGAGATCATGCTTGCTGTGAGCTCTGAGCTGTGTGCCCAGCTTGCCCTGCTGTGTGATTGCTCTGACTGAACATCCTGCTGGTTTCTTTTCAGGTGGCTGGACCAGAAGATCTTCCTGTAGGATGGTGAGAGTTCTGCCCGTGCAGTCTGGTTATACCCGTTTTTAAGATGTAGAAAGTAGCTTTGCTGAACTACTTGAATAAAATCCAAACTGGAAGTTGACTTTCCTCCTTTCTTCATTAATCTCCAGCCCTTTAGACGCGGTGCTCTGGGAGTCTGTAGGGGTAATTCGGTCCTGAATTCAAGAATCCTGAAGGATTTGAGAGTGTGCCAAGCTCCCATCTCCACTAGAGGGTGTGAAGCTCCGTGGAAAGACACTGAAACGGGCTAAGAGGGAGACTTCCTTCCCTTAACCAGCTGCTCAGGCAGCGAGGCCATGGCAGGATTAGCTTCCACTGAAGATCCCCGCTCTGTGCAGCAGCCCAGCTTGCCTTTGCATTACACAACCATCAGCTGGGCTGGCCGTGTGCTCCGTGTGATGGTGGAGCTCAGTGGAATCACTGGAGAGCAGTGTGTGTGTGCCTGGGGGAGGCAGCTCTGACAAGGGTTTGGTACAGTTGATGCCCCCTCTCCTTTGTGGACACCTGGGAGAGGTTGTTTGGAGTTTAACTTGCAGATGTTAAGCTCCCTTTCACCTGGATGGTAAAATGTACCTTTGCTTGAAACTCTTGATCTGGAACGTTGCCCAGCCAAGCCTGAGGCCAGTGTGGTGTGAAATGCTGTGGACCTCATGCTGCTCTCGGGGCTGATGGGAAAGTGCTGCAGATACCACTCAGATGGCAGCCACCCTTGGCTGAGCACAGGATTTCTTCCTTACTAAATTTTGCCTCTTAGGTGTCATGTTAAGAAGGAATTCCTGGTCAGAGCCCAGCAAAGCTGGCTTTGCTCCAACACTTGCAGTGCTCTCCTAAAGGAGACGTGGGGAAATCTTTGGAGTGTGGGGTTGTTGTGTCATGAGATGCAGAGGAATGCACGCTCCCCTCTGGCTGCTGGTACCAGGTGGGGTGTGTGTACGTTTTGGAACTCGATCTTTCCATCTGAGAGGGGAGCAGTTGTTGGCTGAAGGATGGAGAGAGCTGTTGCTGGCTGGGGTGTTGGGGTGGAGGTTGGCTGGAGCCAAAGCAGGGTGGTGCTCATAGGACTGAGTTGAGGGTGGGGAGGTGAGGAGGTGCCTGTCCAATGACCTTCCTGCATTTACTTTGTTTTCAAGGAAGTTTTGTCTTTTTGACCCTGTTGCTTTGGCAAAAATAAGTATCAGTGTTCTGTTTGAAGGTTTTTCACTCAGAATGAGCCAGCAAGGAGTTGGTCTCTGTTTGCCTTTGAAAAGAAGTGAGCTTTACCCCAGTTTCTCCTGGGGAATTCTGTGTCTTGATATGGTCCTGTGCACATGGCTGCCAAGCGTGGTCCCTGGCACCTCTCCTGGGTGTTGGAGTGAAAAGTCTGGTGAAGAGAGTCATTAGTTGCACCAGGAGCCCTGTTGCAGTAGCAGCCTCTCTGGGCTGACAGGTACAGGTACAGGCAGCCTCTTCTGGCTCTCGTGCTGTGCTCTCTCTCTCCCCAACATGCCAAGGGGATTAAGGACTGTAAACAGCCTTCATCCGAGGAAGGCACAACCCACCCAGGAGAAGTGGGTCAGTTGGATATTTGGGACTGTGTAACTTGCAAATCATGCTTAAGGATTTTATTTGTTTAGCAGCTGCAGTGACTCAAATTGCATAGTAAAAGTGCCTTGTGCCTATTTGGGAGCAGGGTGATGCATCCCCTGTCCTGGCTGCCTGCTCCAGGGCCTCTCCTGGCTCTAGGAAGATGGATGCACCCAGGTTTGCTTATCACTTTCCCATTTGGTTTTCCTCTAACTTAAAGCTGCCATGAGTTTCTTAAATAGTGACTGAATTTCCTGCCAAGAAAGAGTAGGCAAACACCCTCGCCAGCCAGTGCTGGTGTCACATGGATGTGTTTTGAAACCTGTGCTGTTTTACTGCTTTTGCCCACTATTTCAGCAAAAATAATCCCTATCGTGGTTGGCTCCAAATTCTTCCAGAAGGGAAATTTGTTATAAAACCTGTGGTCAACAAGATGCTTAATTCCCTCTCCCTCACTGCTCTCTGTTGTCCATAGGAAGGTGAGCAGTGTCTTCTTGAGGGATTTCTGCATCCCCAGCAGGTCTGTGAGGGTGAGGGTGGCTACCAGAGGGTGGCCACCAGAGCCTTTTGTGTGTTGCAGAGGGATCCAGCAGAGGTGATGGGGATGGTGGGTTGTACCTTAACACAGTCACGGAATCACAGCATATCAGGGATTGGAAGGGCCATGGAGAAGTTTCGTCCCATCCCCCTTCTGGAGCAGGAACACCCAGATCAGGTCACACAAGAAGGTGTCCAGATGGGGTTTGAATGTCTCTAGAGAAGGAGACCCCACACCCTCTCTGGGCAGCCTGGGACACTCTTCTCTCACCCTGACAAAGATTTTTTTTTTTTTTTCTATTTCTATGGAGCCTCCTGTGTTCCAGCTTGCACCCATTGCCCCTTGTCATATCATTGGAGGTCACTGGGAAGACTTAGTCTAAAAATGAAGTGCCTCGCACGTTAAATATTTATAGAAATTAATGAGGTCACCTCTCAGTCTCCTTCAAGCTGAAGAAACCCAGCTCCCTCAGCCTTTCCTCAGGAGGAGATGCTCCAATCTTCATCATCTTCATGGCTCTGCAGTCTTTGGTGCTGTCACCCTGAAGCAGTCCTTTCTCCAGCTCTCCAAACACATGTTTTTCTTCCATGGCTGGGAAGGTTGTGTGCAAAACTCTTTGGCCACCACCAAATCTGTGTGTTTTTTGGAAGCACAAGCCCCGGTGTGGCAGAGTGAGTAATTGTTTGGAGGAGCCTGGTTGGCCGTTGGTGCCCTGTGTGCTGCGATAAGGTTGAGCCACACATTTGTTTGTGCTGTTTGCAAGCTGTTCCTTCCTGAGCGGGTAAGAATAGCTCATCTCATGAGAACATGAGTCTCCAGAGCAATGAGTTATCTGCTTGGAACCTCTCCCCATGCTGACGGTGAGCTGAGGAAGTGTGCTTTGTTGGAGCAAGGCTGAGGGAACGTTGCTCTTCGGCAGGTCACAGCCCTGGTGGCCCTACAACTGCTGCTTAACCCTGCCCTGGGGTGCCTTTGCTCCTCACCTCTGGAGCTCAGACTGGATCCAGCCACACACAGGCTCCTCTCTGAGAATCAGTTCAGGAAGACTCAACCCTGGTGAGGCTCCACCTGAAGTTACTGTGTTCAGTTGTGGAGCCCTCAACATAAGAAGGACATTGAGCTGTTAGAGTGGGTCCAGCAGACTGAAGGAGTTGGGGTTGTTCAGCCTGGAGAAAACAAGGCTCAGCGGGGACCTTATAGTGATTTATCAATACTTGAAGGCACCCTACAGTAGGGTTGGGGTAGGATTTTTGAATAGGGTCCAGGAAGGCAGGACTAGGAGTAATGGATGCAAATTGTAAGAGGGGAGATTCAGGCTGGAGAGAAGAAAGAAGTTCTTTGCTGTGAGGGTGGTGAGACACTGGAAGAGGTTGCCCAGAGAGGTTGTGGATGCCCCCTCAATCCCTGGAGGTGTTTAAGGCCAGGCTGGATGAGGCACTGAGTAACCTGGTGTGGTGGGAGGTGTCGCTCCCCATGGCAGGGGGTTGGATCTAGATGGTCTTTAAGGTCCCTTCTTTCTTATCTGCAGCCTGGATCTCCCTTCTTTAAATTTGAATCCATTACTTCTAGTCCTGTCATCCTGGACCCTATTCAGAAGTTCTATACCAGCCTTACTGTAGCCCCCTTCCTTCAGGTATTAAGAAGCTATGCTGAGGTTGCCCCTGAGCCTTCCCCAGGCTCAACAACCCCAACTCCTTCAGCCTGTCCTCAGAAGGGAGCTGCTCCAACCCTCTCATCGTCTTCATGGTCCTCCTCTGGCCCCTCTCCAACNGGTCCTCCTCTGGCCCCGCTCCAACAGCAAAGTATCCTTCTTATGTTGAGGGCTCCAGAACTGGATGCAGTAACTCCAGGTGGGGTCTCAGCAGAGCTGAAGCAGTGGATGGTGCTGTGCTGTGTTCAGCTGCCACATCCTGGTGTACTCATCCAAGCCCAGGAGTAATGATGGAAGGCAGGTCACAGACTGACTGTGTCCTCCAGTGCCAGAGGCTGGTACAAAGCCAGAGCTGTAACCCAGCCAAGCAAATCCTTCATTGGCTGAGCATGAAATGGATATTTATGTGCCCTCCTCTGCTCCGGGTTGGGGCTTTAGGCTGGGGAAGGGTTGAAGGCTGTGCCTCCTGGCTGGACCTGGACCTGTAGCTGTGACAGGAGCCAATTCATGCCACCAGCCTGTTATGCAAAACATTGAACTTTGCATTGTCGGAAGAGGAAATGTCTGTACTTTTGCTCTGGTTTGTACAGGAACTGAGAGTGTGGAGATATGGGGCTGTGGCTCTTCTGCTGAGTAAACAGCTGGAGAACTGCCTGATTTTCCACCTTTCCTCCCTCTCCAGCAGCCGCTGAAGCTCTGGCAGCTCTCTCTGTGTGTGATACTTGGGAATGGTGCGAGCACCAGCTCAAACCAGATCCTTCCACTTGGCTTTGCTCAACCTTTAGTGAAGTTTCACCTCTGCTGAGAGGCTGCTTTTAGTTGCTCCCTTGAAAGCCCTTTTCAGATCTGGTTGTTAACACTGGTCACCCTTCAGCAGATATTAAAGTCCCACATTCACTGCTGGAGAGGGAGCAGAGGCTGCAGAGAGGTCACACCAAGTTCTCACTCCCCTCCCCCTGTGGCAGGGACAAGGCTGTGCTGGGAGCCCCTGGACCATTATCTGGGGCTTTAATTCTCACCCATGGCAGGGTGGTACAGCAGCAGTTGATGTCAGTCACTGTGCTGTGATGATGAAGGGTAGGGGCAATCAAAGAAAGCTTAAAAATACTTTTTAATCTCCAGCTAAGAAATCTGCCACCACTCCAAGTTGGACCTTTGAGCCAGAGGTGAGCAGGCTTAATTTGACAGCTATTTCTTAAATATTTTAAAAGCTGCCTGGAATCAACTGAACGCTTCCCAGTAGTGACCTAAATTCCTCTTGCTGTAAATTTCAATAGAAAGTAGATTTGTGTGCCTGCCAGGAGCAGACCACTTTGCAGCTTCATTGATCTGCACAGCCCATGTGCTCTGCAAGTGCCTTCCTCAGCAGATTTTTAAAGAGCTCACTGCTGCATGCTGCTGTCCCAAAATTCATAGAATGAATCATAGAGCGGTTTGGGTTGGAAGGGACCTTAAAGATCATCTAGTTCCAGCCCTCCTGCCATGGGCAGCGACACCTCCCACTACACCAGGTTGCTCAGTGCCTCATCCAGCCTCCAGGGATTGAGGGGGCATCCACAGCCTCTCTGGGCAACCTCTTCCAGTGTCTCACCACCCTCACAGCAAAGAACTTCTTTCTTGTCTCCAGCCTTGTTTCCTCTCTTCCAATTTGCATCCATTACTCCTAGTCCTGCCATCCTGCACCCTATTCAAAAGTCCTCCCCCAGCCTTTCTGCAGGCCCCTTCAGGTACTGATAAATCACTCTGAGGTCCCCTCTGCGTCTTCTCTTCTCCAGACTGAACAACCCCAACTCCTTCAGCATGTTCTCAGAAGGGAGGTCCTCCATAGCACAATCATCTTAGGGATGCATAAGGGGATGGAGACAATCTTTGGGATTATTTTATCCCTCAAACATCAGAAGATGGTGTAGGGGGGACAAAATGTCAATGGGAACTCACCACCATGACTCTTTTTTTCCAGTAAAAAACCCACTTGGTTGATGACTTACTTGCTTTTCCTTGTTTTTCTCTTCCTCTTTTTTTTTCTCCTGGTGCAAATGCATCATTTGTTTACTAATCACATTGCATCGTTAGTGGTGTGGAGACATCTCCCTGGCTGTGTGGGCAGGGATGTAGCAGCTGGGAAGGAAAATGTCACTCTCCTTCAGCTCACTTCTTGTGCTTCTCAAACCCCATCCCACGCTGTGGAGGCCAAAGACTTTGGCAACCCCAAGGGCTGCATGTCTCTCTCCTGGGAGGTCACTTGGGGTTCTGACACCCCCTCAAAGAAGTTTCCTTCCCTTTCGTTGTCCCCAAAGTGATGTCTTTCCCTGTGAAACAACAAGTTTGGATCTTGTAGAGATGGTAGCACAGATGGTGCAAACTTGAGTCTTGCTAAGGGAAGGAAGGCTGGGGAGATGGGGTGCTGTCAACTCTGTGAGCACAGGCAACATGCAGCTCCCCAGCCCTCAGTAGGGTCAGCAGCTGGTGCTGAGCTCCTTCCCATGGCAGCATGTTTGCAGCCCACCTGCCCAGGTTAAAGGGAGTGTGAGGGGACTCCATACAGCCACCACGGTGGACATGGGCCCATACCAAAGTATAGGTGTTCCAGCATTGTCACACATGGAACAATTGCCTGGTTGGGGTGATGATCAGAGGGTGGGAGCATGAAGTAATACGACGATTGGTGTAAGAAGGGGCTGACCTCCACGATCAGTATGATCTGCCAGAATCCGTTTATTGAGAGCATGAGACAAGCTTGTATACAGTGATGGCTAGTTATCAATGCTACTAACATACTGATTGGTTACAGGTTACATTCTTGCATTAATGTCAGACCCTCCTCTTAGAGTTCTTCTGCCAACACACAAGGCCGTTGTTTACCTTGCCCATTCTTGACTCCTACTTAGTTCCCATCGCATAGAGGACTCTTTCCCAAAACAATGGAAGGCACAACAAGCTCCAAGGCCTCAGGTGGCTTGATAGGATTTGCCTCAGGCTCTGAGCTGAGCAGTTGTTAAACCCTTTGTAGCCTGTGCCCATACTGCAACAGGAGCACCTCCTTTCTGAGGACAGGATGAAGGAGTTGGGGTTGTTCAACCTGGAGAAGAGAAGGATCAGGTGGACCTCAGAGTAGCTTCAGAAAGGCTGGGGTAGGACTATTTAATAGGGTGCAGGATGGCAGGAGGAATAGATGCAAATTGAAAGAGGGGACATTTAGGCTGGAGAGAAGAAAGAAGTTCTTTGCTATGAGGGTGGTGAGAACCTGGAAGAGGTTGCCCAGGGAGGTTGTGGATGCCCCCTCAATCCATGGGGGTGTTTAAGTCCAGGCTGGATGAGGCACTGAGCAACCTGGTGCACAGGGAGGTGTCCCTGTTCATGGCCTGGAGAAGAGAAGGCTCAGGAGGGACCTCATAGTAACTTCTCAGTACCTGAGAGGGTCCTACAGAAAGGCAGGGGAAGGACTTTTTAATATGATATCGGATGGGAGGACCAGAAACAATGGATGTAAATTGGAAGGGGGTAGATTTAGACTCGACATAAGAAAGAAATTCTTTACAGCGAGGGTAGTGAAACACTGGGACAGGTTGCCCAGGGAAGTTGTGGATGCCCCCTCTCTGGAGGTGTTCAAGACCAGGCTGGACATGTCACTGAGCAGCCTGATCTAGTGGGAGGTGTCCCTGCTTATGGCAGAGGGGTTGGAACTAGATGGTCTTCAACTATTCATCTAGCTATTCTATAACTATTCTATGATTCATTCTGTAATTCTGTGAATTAATGGATGAGGGGAAAGGTGACTTGTCCCTGTAGCTCTGAAGCTTGGTACTAAGCCCTGCCTTCCTTGAAAGGAAATTTGGAGAAGGGAAGGCTTTGAGGAGACATTAGAACCCCTTCCTGTACCTAAAGGGGCTTGAGGAAAGTTGAGGAGAGGAGAGCCACAGGATGATAAGGAATGGTTAAACTCGGAGAGAGGGGATTTAGATGAGATATCAGGAAGAAATCAAGAGTGTTGAGCCCCTGGCTCATGTTTCCCTGAGAGGCTGTCTCTTCCCCATCACTGGAGGGGTTCAAGGCCAGGCTGAATGGGGTTTTGAGGAACCTCGTGGCTCTCTCCTGCTTTGGCTTTGAGCAATGTGGATGGTTCAGCCCTTTTGAAGGGAAGGTGAGGGTCCACAAGATTCCATTTCTGGACCTGGCAGAACAAGCTGGAGACCACACTGTCACAGCCACGGCCAGGCACTAGTCACCAGGAGCTTCTTCTCCTGCTCAGCACTGTGATGCTGCTCAGGTTGGTTTTTTTTTTGCTTCATGGCTGGAACAAATACACTTGTTGGTGCTGAGAAAAGGGGTGGTGAGGGGGCAGCTGCCAGGGAAATCAGGCTTTATGTGTTGGGAACATCCCATATGCAGCAGCAGCAGTTTCTCTCTGCAGCCCATGAGGGGGTTAAGTGAAAAACGAAATTTCTCTCTATCTCCTTCCTCGTGCTTTCTCATCTCCTCCACTGGAGCTGAAGATGGGGGAGGATTTTTTTTCCTTTCCTATATTTAGCTGAGGAGAAATTGCTATAACTAATCGGCTTTAGGATACTGGGCTCGCTCTTTTATTTTATCTTTTTTCTGTCCCTAAGACCTTGTCATGTGGCTGTGGTCTGCAGCTTGCTGGCTCTGCCTGTTTGCTGGGCTGGGGTTTTTTTGTTGGTTTTTTTTTTTTGTTTTTTTTTTCATGGAATGAATTAATAACCCATAAAAATAACACCTCCAGCTGTTCCACTTGCAGCTGCTGGGCTGGAGTCTGATTACCTTGGATCCCAAATCCTTCTTTGCATGTAGAAGTGCCAGTGAATAGGAAGAGGGAGAGGAGATGGCGATGAGGAAAAAGAAATGCAGTTTGGGGATGCTATTTTTAGCCTTTTCGAGCCCAATGTAAAAAGACCCTTAGGCTGCTTGTGTCCTGCTGGATCTGATCATATGCACAATATTGTTCCCATGGCAGAGCACAGCAGCTAGAGGAGGGTTGGGGTTTATTTTTGGCAGTTAGCGTGCCTGCCTTGAAAATCTCCTTCTGGGTTAGTCTGAGCAGTGTTGTGTGGATGTGGCTGACATCCATGTCCATCCAGTGGGGTTTTTGGCAGACACCTGTAGTCCTCTGTATGTTGCTGACCATGCCAGTGCTGGATGTGGTGGGGAGGGAAGGCACATGGTTCCTCACTCAGTGTGGAGCTTTGGGTTTCACAAAGTGGTGGTAGAGGAGTGCTCAGCTTCCCTTCAAAAAATCCTTTCCTACTGATGGAGATACAAAATTAATTTAGCTGGAGCTCTGGTGGATATACAGTGACCTGGATCCAAGGGTTACAGGTCTTGTGAGGAGCTCTGTTGGATACACAGTGATCTGGGCTCAAGGGTGACAGTTCTTGTGATCTGGAGCACAAGTCTTGAGAGGGTGCCTGGGGGAGCTGAAGGTGTTCAGCTTGGAGAGAAAGAGGCTGAAGGGAGACCTTCTCCCTCTCTACAACACCCTGAAAGGAGAATGTAGAGAGGGGGCATGGAGAGTCAGTCTCTTCTCCCAAGTAACAAGTGATAGGACAAGAGGAAACAGCCTCAAGTTATGCCAGGGGATGGTCAGAATGGATATTAAGAAAAAT
>VZTY01033928.1:0-13857 GCA_013400935.1 Turnix velox
CACTTCTACAACAACCTCACCATATTAAGACCATTGCTTCTGATAGCTATGGATTATTTAAAAAAAAAGAAATCTGAGACAAATATTTTTAACTAACTACCAAATGCAGTCAAAAGTTGATTTAAATAGCAGGTGCTTGATGCTCAGATGTACAAAGCCTGTTCTTTGCCACACTGCTCATCCATGGCTACTGCAGAAATTGTAAGTGGCACAGGACACACTGTCCACAAACAAATCAGATTTATGGTTATATTCAATTGTTCCTGTTACCTGAAATTAGAATTAGAAGCTCATTAAATACTAATGCATTTCAGAGAATGTAGAGGCACAGCATTATATTGATGAAAGCTTCATTAAATTTTCAATGACAGAGCTGCTTCTATATTTGTGAAGGAAGGGCACAGAGTAGAAAGAGGCTGGGGCAATCCTCCTTCAGTCATCTTCGTGTCCTTCTACCTTAAAAACCATTGTTTTTAAAATAAAATGTTGGACTAATTAGGTATAAAAGAAAGTGCTTGTGGTCCATTACATTCTATATGATTACTTGCAGATCAGCATTTGTCTTTTGTCAGTCTGCCAGTTGTACAACTGATGTCCATGAAGAGGGGAAGTGGGAAGTAGCAAAGAGCAAGAAATGAGGTTTGAATGACCAAGCTCATACAAAATATAAACTCTGTACAGGTTCTAAACTTACTTAATAGCACAGGCATCTTTATAATACTCTTATAATGCCTTTTTAAGTGAAGTTTTACCTAGCAAAGAGGAAGACACCTTGTGATAGTTTGCATCTATCAGAGACATGCAGTAAAACAACCTTATTTTTACTGCAGAAACTGAAACCTAGATAAAGATCTGTGACAGAAAATAAACTATTCAACAAGATTTCTAGCTGTATTACTAGCAAATCAGACAATTAAAATCTCCATATGTAAAACACTCATAACCAAGCTACATGAAAAAAATATGCAGAATCAAAAAGACAAAAGTGAAAACTGAAGCAATCCAATCCCTCTCTGGTCACAGACTGTGATAAAAACACATAATAACTCCACAGCTCGTTTAGCTCACTCTCATTTGGAAAATAGGTTTATACAATCAGGCCATTCCTCAGTTTCTCACTGTTCACTCTCCTTGAAACTCCTGCCTTATGTCAACCAAGTTGAGCAGCAGGGTAGAAGCCTTATGTTATTCCTCTGACAAGCCTGCACAATATATTGCCTGGGCTTCACATGTTTTTTTCTTCCAGTTAATGTGCACAGCATGCCAGGAATCAAGACACTCTTTCCAACTTATTGGGACTGCCACCTCTTCCAGCCCTCTGGATAGGCACTGCCCAATGAACGTGACAACACTGGTTTGTCCTCAGACTTTGTTTATTCTGCCCTGCTCAAATCTCCCTGTGACACCTTCACTTTCTTTTTCCTCCTTCCAGTTTTCTTTGGCATGCATAGTTAGCATTAAATAGCTGACCTTCTCAAAACCACCATGAGGCAGTTGTATCCCCACGCTAACAGATAAGGAAATCAAGTCACTATAAGTGATGCTTGAAGCATACCTAAATCTCACATTCCTGATTTGAAGGTGATTAGCATTTGTGTTATATAGATTTCCTTTGCTCGAGGCACAGCTCCTGGGGAAGGCAAGAGTAGTTCTACACTCCTGCAGGGAAGTGCAACAGGCACAGTCCCTCTGAAACACTCTTCCCAGATAGCCCTAAATACTTCAGTAGCCCAGTCATTCTTCCTTTCCTCAAATCCTCATGCAGTCATACTCCTTTTCCTCCAAGTTCCTCATGACCTTTGCTGCTTCATTTACTGCCACACATTTAAAACTGGGTGTCCACCTCCTCTTTCAAATTAACAGCATTTCAGTTGCCCCAGAGCTGCAAGATATTTCCCAGACACACATTCCTTGCAAAACAGAAGGCTCCTTTCCAAAATGTCACTTGGCAGCAAAGATTCATGCTGGAACCCATGCAATTCAAATTCCCTAACCTCATCTCAAGGAACAAATCTCCAAGGGTGACTCTTCCACTCATACATAACTGAGATGCTATGTGGAGACACCTAAGTCTGCCCACATCTACTATTCCACCCTGAATTACCTTTGCACAAAACCAAGGTTATAGGAAACCAACAAACAAAATTTTGGACAGATTTTGTTGCAATACAGACTAACAACAGAAAGGTCCAAGTAAATAAATTTTAGACTATGCTCAACAGACAATCATTTCTCCAGCTCCTAAATTCCTCCAACCCTCAACAGCTGAAGACATCCACAGCAATAGAACATCCTTATGACATTGCCCTCAGTCCTGTTAACCTCTCTCTTCATTTACTGAAGATAATCACATCCCAAAATTAACTTTTAATTTCTTTCCTGGGACAAGGGATTTAATGCTAGCCTGAACTCCAGACCAGAGACATACAATCATAGAATGATTTGTGTTGGAAGAGACCTTAAAGATCATCTAGTTCCAACCCCCTGACATGGGCAGGGAGACCTCCTACTAGACCGACTGGGTTGCTCAGTGCCTCATCCAGCCTGGATTTAAACACCTCCAGGAAGGGGGCATCCACCATGTGTGGGCAACCTGTTCCAGTGTCTCCCCACCCTCACAGTAAAGAATTTATTTCTTCTCTCCAGCCTAAATCTACCCTCTTCCAATTTGCATCCATTACTCCTAGTCCTGCTATCCTATACCCTATTAAAAAGTCCTATCCCAGCCTTTCTGTAGGCCTCCTTCAGGTATGGATAAGCTACTATGAGGACTGCACAAGGACTGCCAATGACAGACCTTCCTGATACCATCCAGCATGTGTAAGGACTATATTTTTGTCCTTTTAAGCCTACAGACAGCTAATCCCAGGAAAATCTGAACTATTCTACTTATACAAAGCTACCTGTATATTCACACTAAAACCTAACTAGTTATTAATTACACTTACAGATTTCTCAGCCCCTAATCCCCATGAAGCTGATTTTTTAATAGAAAAAAACATGACACGTTTCAAGTAAAGATGACAAAGGCAGTTAACATTTGTCTGCCTGTACTTGTCTGGGGCCAGAGGTCCTCCTTCTTCATCCTAGCTCTGCCAGCAGAGCTTGCAACACATCTAACCCCAGAGCCAAACTTTCCCATCCAATTAAGACCTAACACTTCCCATTCTGGCTCAGCAATCTGAAGGTGTCAACATTAGCTGAACCACTCCCACGCCTTTTGCTGTCTAGGAACATCAGTCCTCCTTTGCCACACCAGCAGAGACTGAAAGTCTGGTCACACTGCATTCATTAAAATGGAGCAGAACATTAGAGCTTGGAAAATCTTACACTGCTTCTTAGAACAAACCAACCAACCCAAAAATGAAACAAAAAACTCACCACAAATGAACCCACTGTTCCTCATTCTGCCTCATCCCACTATTTCTTAACTCTCAACAGAAAAATTTGCCTTCCTCAATGTTAGAGTTGTCATGTTCTCATTAAGCCCAGGATTCTTCAAATATCTAACCTAACCTTAGTGCCAACCATTAAGACAGGACTGTGGGAATAGAAAAAAAAAAAATTCATTATCTACAAGTTTCCCAATTTGGAGCCAAATTATTTATCAGACCAGATGACCTGCTCATTGTTTCTTTGTGTCTAAAGCACCTTGTTCTCATTTCCCTTAACTTAAGTTGCACTCCACACAAAATAATTTGCAAGAATGTCTCCATATATTCTCTCTCCCCATATGTGTTACATTCAGAGGAAGAAAATCTTAGAATGTGATTTTTCAGAGTATCAGAATTGTTCTTAGCTATGACAAAGTCTAATTTTTGTCATATATAGGAGTAGTTCCCGCTAAGTTCTCTCAGATCTGGACTTTTCAAATACAATTCTCACAAAACATTTTTTAAAAATTCAGTTCACTCTTTGGACTAATGTTTATGACTGAGTTTTTGAAGAAACATCCACTATTTCCTGCATATCATTAAACCAAGGAGGGAACCAGCCATATGAAACTTAAGGGACTAAAGTGCAACTCAGCACCCTGCCTGTCCTATATCCTGTTAAGAAATTTTTTAAAATTTCCTTTATATTAATTTCCTAACCAGATCTGAACAATGGGGCACCCAACTCCATTTCCAAAACGTTGACTCTAGTTTTTCTTCAAACTTCAGTTGCCCTGGGGAAAAAAAAAAATGGAACAAAAAGCACACATGAACTCCAGCTCTATTCCAAGATTTCCCTTTCAGATCTGCTCTGTGAAGAATTTACATGCTTTTTAAAGTGACTCAGGAACATGTTTGCTTAATTTCAGAAATATTAAACCCATCCACATCACTTATTAGTATTTGGAAGCTAATGCAACTCACAGAAGCAGGTCAAACATCCATCTTCACAAACCCACAGAATAATTAGCTTGGATTAGAATACACTGCATGGAATTTTAAAATATGTTAAATAACAAATTGTTTAAGAGGCTATTGTGTTCGCCTTCTTCTTGAGAAGCATTTACTTTAACCATAGAGATTTACCACATTTGTGTTGCAGAATTAGTACACTGGACATTCACTATGTTCAACATCTACCCAAAAAACAGGGTAAACTCCTCAAAACACAGCACCAAAACCCACTAGACATTTTCAGGATCCCAGGCTGCAGATTTACCCAGACAATTTTCAGAACCAAGGAAAAAGAATTTACTTTTCATCTGTGTGACTGGAGATCCATCTTATAAACAATAGCCTTCCCTTTGCCAATCTCATAGCAAAACCACAGCTTGAATTTCTGTAAACTGCTTAAAGGAATGAAGAAGGGAGTTCTGCAAGATTTACTACGCAGACAAGAAGCACTGCTAAGCAGGCATGCCAACTGAGAGCTTAGAGAAAAAAACTTTCATAAATATATCAGTTTCAAAACAAAAGAACAACACAACTGAAGAATTAACACTGCTGCATCACAAGCATTAAGTCCATGAACCAGAGCCAAATTTAAAAGCAAACCTTCATGGTCAAAACTAGATGGCAGGAGGAAATAACCTCTTGGGTATTTCAGCAATGATTTAATCACCTCCCATGACTAACTTGGAGAGACTCTGGGAGAGTAATGGGATGGAACACAGTCCAAAGAGCATATAATCCCAATTACTAAAAACATTGTTAAATCCAAAAAGACGAAGAAGAAAGATGACCTAGATTTTTATTCCCTAAGAAGTGAGGAGAAAGATTACTTTCTTAGGGAATGCCTTCTACTTTACAAAAGGTAATTTTGCTTCTTCCTTTGAGAATACAGACTGACTACAATAGTACAACCATTTAAAACAAGCACCAGTTAACCTCATTTCCCATGGTACATCTGACAAACGTGAGAAAAACCTTCCTGATGGGTTTTCCCAATTCAGCCAGAGAAAAGCAGGTAATGTATTGTCTCCCCAGAGCAAAGCACACATTTCTGAGACCACACAAAGTTGCTCTTAGAGTTGAGGCTTTTAGCTATATGGAGTCCAAATTGGCTTTAGTCCATCCCAGACTACCTAAGGAGCATCCAGTAATCTAAACTGGGATGTGATCTGGCAAGAGCAGCAAGAAAACTAGAGACCCAAAAAACAAAATAGAGCACTTGCTCCCCCAGGTAAGTGAGCTTTTTAAGCACATGGCTTTATAAAGTGATGCAAGATAAAGTAAAATGGCCAGAGGAAAATCCTTCCTTCAACTCTACTCCTACCTTAGTTGTGGACACATATTCCTACACATTACCTTGCACCTCCTTTGATGCCTAACCATTTGTAAACCACTTCAACTTACTAATCCTGTACTAAAACCACCACACTCAAAAAAAGCTACTCATTTTCAGCCAGGTTAGCAAACTGAGTGAGCCTCCACAAGAGTCCAGTAAGTACCAGAGTCTGATGGGTTTTCTCCTTGTGCCTGTTCATCAGTCCTGAATCCATGTGCACATTTCAGTGGCTCAACCAGCACGTCTCATACTGCTTGTGCTCATGAGCTTGCATCTCAGCTTCTGTGTGAACAGAAATTTGGCAGCCTAAGAATCCTAAAAATCACAGCCAACCTTTACCTTATAAATAACAGCCCTGAAGACAGCATCCTTGTGTATCTTGCATTTATGATACTCTATTTAGGAAACAAAAAAAAAAAAGAAAATAAACTTGCTGAATAAAATTCAAATATTAGTTCAAGCATCTAATTTCCACATGCTCAATTTAAAAATTACAGGTCTGGCAGCTCCTCACTGCTTACCTCTAGTTAGATTTCTTCACTCAAACCCACCTGGCTGTGGAAAATAACATAAAACTTGAGTTTTAATTTCCAAGGCCTCCCCCCATCTTAGAAGAAAGGTATTTTCTTGAACCACACTAAAGAGAAGAACCCAGCAGGAAGCCAAGCAACCCTTTCACTTGGAAGATATTTAAATGAGAAGATGCCAGAGAAGACTCCCTTTCAATGACTCCAGCTTCACCTGCTGGCATGAGATCCCACTCCCTTGAACTCACAGGGGATGTTCCCAGTTCCAGCTCCTGGGGAACTCAACAGCCACAAAACTCCAAACGCTCCTAACATTAAAATAAATATGCAAGTAATGAAATCTCTGTTTCTTCATTTTAGCAGCTGTTAGCATCGCAATTAGAGTTCTCAATGGATGTTCTTACTCCCTAATGAATCCCTGGAACAGCCATAACAGGGTGCAAGGCAGATTACAGAATCCCCACAACACAACTCACTGAGCTGATGTCTCCCTTGAGCAACCCAAAGCAGAGCCTAGATATAGTAACCGTTGTTAGTCTGCCTTCATCTTGAAGCCTTATTAACAAATGAAGTGAGAAATAAATATATCTTCCTCTGGGAAAAAGAGAACAAAGGGAAGAAAAAAAAAAAGGAACCTAGAGATCTTTCCATAAGCCTCTTACAGACAAAAGTTTATAACACAGCATCAACTACCACCTATTATTGTAGCATGACACTACCAGCAGCTGAAAACAAGCCTATCAGTTTGCTGTGGAGGCTGCTCTGGTACCTATGCCTCTGTCACCCAGGGATGTCAAGCATAGAAAAGACTTTCCAGAGATATCACAACATTTAGTGTGACACTGGGGAGGAAGAAGAGTTACTTGACTTCTTCTGGTACCCAGACATCTACAGTTCCTCTCTCTACAAGTCAGGATTGGGCACAGGTAGCTATAACCTGTGGACTTAGTCCAAAGAAAGAGCTTTACACACCAGTTACCCTTCTCCTGCCCATAGCAGCAAGTGGCAAAACAAAGCTGAAGCAGCAGCTCAAATTAACTACTTTTTTCACTGGGAATTTTGCATCTGATTGTTGTAGACCATATGGTACAAGTTTACAGCCAACAGTAAATTCCTTTACTCAGTTCTGTTTGTAGTAACAACCCTAACATTCTTTCAACACACAGTTTTCAGTGGATGCATTTCCTTTCCTCTTCATGTAAGTAACTCGGTAGGATATGCTTAACCTGCCTCCTAAAACTCAACACAAGCAATGAAATCATTCAAGCAGGCAAAGAAAATTCATGGGCTCAAACAGAGCCAGGTGGATTACAACTCCATTGGCAAGCACACACTCAGCATCTGTGCACTCAGAAAAAAACATTAGGAATTGTCTGAATAATCCAAAGTCATCATGCCTGCACAAACGCCTTTCATACAGTTCTTGAGAGTGAACTTCCAAAAGAAGGCAAAGTCATTAGTGCACCTAATGCATTACAGAACTTTAATCAAGCTTTGCTCCATAATTAGACACATTTTCCTTTATATAAAAGCATTTTTAAGCCAAGTATCCAATGGCTTCAACCTCTGTTATACTTAAGAAAATAAACTTAAGAAGACATTCATTATTCTTATTTTTTCCATTCTTAAGTCCCATCCTAAAACAACTTTTAACTGCTAATTTATCATCCTCCCTCCCAGTGACAGGGGTGATTTATAGTGGAAAAGGCTTATTTAATATTACTCTAATGCCAAAAACACATGGTATTATACTTTTGGTGATATCAGTCAAGAAGCAATAACCAAAGGAAACAAGACTCTTCCCCAAGAAAACCTTATTCTCACAATTGTAAGGCTTGGCAAAGTTCCATTGGCATAAACTGCAGTGGAAGCCCAACTTGAAGGATGTTTACAGCCAAAACCAAATGTCCAATTTCATCCTCTCACACTCATCTGGTTATCCCTTATCTCCAGCTCAGCTCTGCTGTGCTTATCAGCACACTAACCTCTGCTCTGCCAACAATTGGACACAAACACATTCCAGAAGCCCCTTGACCACAGGGGAACTGAATATGGCAAACAGGCAGCGTTAGGAGAAAGCCCCTGTGATGAGTTGTTCTACCACAGTGTCAAGCACAACAACACAGTGTACAAAGGACAAAGGGGGAGAAATACTATCTGCATCTGGTTCTGAGATCTAGAATTAGTTTGTTGGCAGGATCTAGGTCACAGTAAGAGAGATTCCAACAGGCCATCTACTCCAGATGAGAGATTTAAATGAATGAAGTGTGGAAGAGGAGAAGAACAACCAGCCAACCCTCCAAAGAATAGGACTTCAAAAAGCAAGAGGAACCTTTGCTGCAGACACATGTAAAAAAAGTAAGAACAAACAGGACACATATTGTCAAACAAGTCCTCAAATACGTTGAGATCAACATCATTTATGTAGGAGGGGAAAAGAAGGGAAAAAAAAATCATAAAAGGAAGGCATTCTAACCAAAGGAAAGGAATTGGTTAAGAATGTGAAAGTGAAAACAATTTGACTGACAGAAGGCATAACAAGACAACTCTCCCAATTCTTTAGAAGGGCAAAACAGAGAGCCACAAAATTAACTAATGGTAAAACCACAAGCTATCTAAAACCCAGGAGAAAGATATGAAGCTTACTGACAAATCATCTCAGCTACGCACAGGATCTTTAACGATACGAACTTCAAGGTATCAAGGGTAGGAAATTCAAAGTATCAAACCACTGAGGGGCACTTAAAGTGAACAGCACGGTTAAAACAGGAAAGGTCAAAGCAACTACTGGGAGGCAACAACACTGAAGGTAACAGAGGAATACTCCTTCAGAATGCCTGCAGTGAAAAAGCAATCAAAGAAGGAGAGCATTAATCCACTATTCAATGGGAAAGAAAATCTCTAACAGATGATGCCAAAGCTCTTGGAGTGTTTTCTGCATTGATCTTCATTCACTAAGACAAATTAACTGTCTAATGTAGCTCATATTGCAGCAAAAGGAACAAGAACACAGAGCAGAATTAGGAAATGCATTAAAGCAATTGCTTCAAACCTCCTGAGCCAATGTAAGCCAAGGCTCTGATTTTTTCCATGCATATTTATCAGCAAACCTCAAGCAGAAAGCATGATAAAGTCAATATGCTTCTGCAGACAACTTAGCAAGCTTCCTATGGATTGGTAGCCTATGAACACAACATTTGGAGGTTACTGCATTAAAAGAATACTTCATGGTTTTAGATCTTGCAGAGATAATATTTACCCCCTGAAAACTAAGACAATTATCAAGTCGTGTCTACTCTCTGCCTTAAGTTTCAGCAGCTTGAAGAACAGCAAAACCCCATGCTTCTAAAGAGCAGGAAACCATCAGTCCCTAGGAAGATGCTGAAATAATCAGGCAAATTATTACCTCCTGATAATTTTAGATTGGGAAGCAGATAAGACCAACAAGTTATTAAAAGCCAATTATGTCAAATGAGCATTATTTCCTCCAATGGCAGTAACAATGCAGACACAGAAACAATGTAAGAAGCAGAACAAGAAGTACTATAGTTTTGGTTAAGAGGACTTTTGACGCTCTTAATTGGTACTCATATAATTTAAATAAATACAGCACATACTGAAGTGCTGAAAAATGATTAGAAATCCATAACCAGAGTTAAGTTTTCATTATTTCAGTCAGAGAAATACACAGCAAGTCCATTCACATGGTTCAAATCTTTTAGCATTCTCCACTGTTACAAACAGTAACTTAGGGGAGGAAGGCAGCAGATATTGAACAAAAAACTCCTGCAGGCAACTCTGTATTTTCTTTTTCTTCAGTTGGTTTTGTTCTAGTGACCAACAACAACTTTAAAAATCTCTCCAACAACATCTTGGCCACAAATTACACACTGGAAACTATCACAATAGAAAGATTTGGGGCTTTTTTAAAGTTAACAGAGGTTAATCTGACAGTTGCAAACACTTTGACAGAAGGACTCAGGATCCAAAGTCACCTAAGAAAGTGCAAAAGCCATCCAAAATAATATGCAGGTTGACAGAGAAAACAAATAAGAATAAAATTATAAGCAGCATAACACAACAAGGAAGGATTAAATACCATTACATCCAGATATATTAACTGTTAAAGTGCTAAAAGTTTATGCTGAACATAAATCACATATACCAGCACAAAAAATAAAATACGTATATAGAATGAGTGTCTTAATGGGATACATGAAATGCAGGTGCCATAAGAAACTTATCCTATGAAATAATTCTTACCCTGCCTGTGATAATAAGGACACTGTGCCTGGTTCCAGTATTTCAGTAACACCCAAATCAAGTGGAAAAAGCCTCAAGAAAAGCAGTGAGAATAGACCACAGTTGAAAATATATATTAAAAAAATCACTGAAGAGAGGAGTTTGAAGGAATAGGATGTCCTAAATGCAGAAATCACCAAAGAGAAAACTCCCAAAACACCTGACACCTTCCTGCAGAAGAGGTGTTATAAAATGAGTTCACAAGGTATACAAAATGCATATTAGAATGTTCAAATGTTTAAATTACAGCAAATAATTTAGGTTAGAAATTACAGGGAGTATTTTCAAAGGTAAGAAGAGCAATCTATTGGAACAGATTGCCTAAGAAAGGTGTATCTTCATCATAAACTTACTCTAGCTCATTTGCTTTGAAAACTAGACTTCCCTTGTACCTGAAACATGGTAAACTTGTGAAAAAGCAGAAGTCAGTTACCTCTCTTCTCCCCTTGTCATATTCCATTATTAAAAAATGATATCAAGGTTGAAACATCACGTGGAAATCATAATAAAAACACAACCTTAAAAGGAGTTACTGGAAGGATATCAGAGAGGAAAAGTGACCCACTTGAATCACTTTAAGATGGAAAGTCTTTGCTTACAATAAAAACAAGGAACACAGAGAGCCTACTTACACAGTGATCTCAAATTTACCCTTATTCAGATATGCTTTAAAGCAGTGGTGCCCAGCTGCAGAGACACTCTTTGCAGGGAAGGCAGAGAAACTAACACACCTTGCTGTGTCCAGGAAGACTCAACCTGGGTAGGTCTGCAATAGCCCCCTCCCAGCATCACCCTGCAGAGATACCCAGTTGGCTAAAGCTGTGCACATAAGGATCCAAACTACTGGCTGTCAAATGCAGAAGTGTGAACAAGAGCTGTGGGAAGAGGCAGCCTTTGTGCAGCTGGGAAAAAGCAAGGAAAGCAAGACAGGGACATCAGCCCCAATTAAGGCATCAGCAGCTGGACCTGATAAAGCACAAAACATGATTAATTTTCTCAAGTCAAGCTCAGCTACAAACAAGGAACACCAAGAGCCAAAGCAGAAGAGCAAACTGAAACATGCTGTCCTCTGCTGGAAGAGACTCTGGAGGAGCTTGAAAGCAGAAGATGACTGAGGACACTAGTCTTTTGATCTTTACTGAAGGAGAAAGCAGAAACATAATTTTAAAGCTGTGCAGCCTTAAATGTAGCTGCTGTTATCTGAGCTCCAGCTAAAGCTGCACCTTTACACACCCAGCACCACTGTCACCACAGGGACATGTTGCCCCCACACCAGCACTGCCAGAAGATCATCTGCTGCTCTCCCACACACCTTCCCTCCTAGCAACTGAAGTCCTTGTGTGGCTGCAGAGAACATGATAAAAGCAAACACTTTATGGGAAAAAAAAAAGCCCCAAACAAAAAACAAACAAGTCCAAAACCAACAAATATCCTTTACTGCAATCCAACCCAGTTCCTTTTACCCTGCTCATTTACAACACCTACATCAAGTTAAGTAAAGCTTTCAAGCTGCATCTTCAGAAAGCAATTCATATACAGTTTGAAAACCTGAACAGCATGAGATATATAGGTCACAGGAAAGATGAAAAGACATAAAAAAGACATAAAACAAACCAAAAAGGGGCTGCTACCGCAGAATAAGGTTCCTATCACGTGCACCTCTAAAGGATTTAGAGTAGAATCTTTAACTAAGGAAGTAATTAAGGAAGACCTCTAAACCTGGAAGTGAATGAGTACAGACACTGTATGAGTGAAACCAGCTAGAACCAGTCGTAGGAAGTATTTCTCTTTGGGGGAAAAGGGAAAAAAAAGGGAAAACTAAATAAAAATCAAATGAGAAAACATGACCAGCACCAGTTCAGAGGAGGATTTTCCCAACGTTTCAAACAGTATCAAACTTTTGGCCAAAGCATTCAGTAGAATCCCAGCACAGCACTAAATACAAATTCAAAGCATTTACGTTGCTGAGAAACGTATTTTTCTCTACATTCCCCGTTCCACATCCCAAAGCTTCACATCCCTCCGGGACAGAGGCCGGTACCGAACGGGCCAAGCCCGAGTCTAATTGCAGCGGCGCAGCCCAAAGCAGCGCTTCAGCCCTGTACCCGGACCCGGCCCGGCAGGGAACGACAGGCTGATGCCAAAAGACTTAACCGGGGGAGCAGCCGGGGCCCGCAGCCGCCCCATAAACGGCTACACCGGGCCTGACAGAGCCCCACCGGGCCGGAGGAGCGACCGTTTACCTCAGGCCCCACTGCCCCGTCCCCCCTCAGAGGAGCGGTCCCAGGCCGGGCCGCCTATCCCTCACCGCGCCCGTCCCCTCGGGGCGGTGTGAAGGCCCCACTCACAGCGTGTGTCCGCAGACGTTCACCATCAGCTTCAAGGAGGGGTTGCGGTACTTGGTGGTCTTGCATCGCGGACAGCCCAGATCATCACCATCCATGGCCGCCGCCGCCGCCACCTCTCTCCCTCCCTTCTTCCCTCGGCGCCTTCCTTCCGCCTTCCGCCGCGTCGTGCTGCCTCCAAAGCGTCCCGCCGGCTCCGCCCGCCTCCCCGCGCGTTCCGCCCGCCATGGGGCCCGGCTCGCTCCGCTCTCGGGCAGAGCCAGCCGGCGGCGGGCAAGTCCTGGGAGGCTGGGCCGAGCAGGTACGAGCCGCCCCCGGGGCACCACCTGCCTGGAAGGGCATGGAGAGGGAGAAGTTGTCTCGGCCTGAGTTCCGGTTGTCACGGGGCGGAGGGGAGGCAACGCTGCCCGCCTGATGGGGAATTAACAAGAGGCTGCCACGGGCCGGTAACTCCGTAGCGGGCTTCCCCGCTGCCCTGGCGAGGCGCCGTAGCTCGGCTTGGCTGAGCGCGGTTACAACCGCCCCGAACCGGGAGAGTTTTAATCCTCCCCTCCCAGCCTGGGGAAGGGAGCTTCGTGGCGCAGGTGAAGGGACCTACCGCCTCCTCCTCCCACAGGAGAGGGAGGGTTTGGAGGGGTCCGTGCGGCGGGGAGCCGCGCTCCAGGTGGAGGTGGGGAGGGGAGAGTGGCGGAGCGGGGCCGCTTGATTGACGGTTACCGTGGAGACGCGGGAGGCGCCGCCCCCCCGGCGCGGAGCAGCCAATAGACGTGCGCGGCCGGGCCAGCCAGGCTGCGGTGCCATATAGTATTGCAGCGGGGCTGGAAGTCACGTTGGGGGGAGCCGCGGAGAGGAGCCCGTTTACACTACTTTGCTATAGCAGCTATCTTTAATGGTTATTGCGTGGCCGGGAGGAAACCTGATCGGCTAGAGCCGGCCGAGAGCGGGAGGAGGAGGAGGAGAAG
>VZTY01033929.1:0-30072 GCA_013400935.1 Turnix velox
ACTATTCTGTGATTCTTTGATTCATCTCAACCCTTTGGTTGCCCCTCCAGGAGGCCAGTGACTTAGAGCCAAGGAAGCTCCAGTGCTTCACCTCTTCACAGCTCTCTAGGTGGCTTTTAAGGGTCCCTGGTGTCTCAGAAGACAGGCATTGGAGAACAGTGAGGCCCCATGAAAGCGTTTCAGCTGTCTTAGTGAAATGCTGAGCATGCAATGTTTGGGATTTGATGAATTTCCTTCCCTTTACTTCCCTTTAATGCTTTCTCACCCAGAGATACCGTGTTCATAGAGAGATGTACAAACCCTAAGAGCAGTCCTGTGACAATGACAGTGTTTGAGAGCACAGAGTGCCATTTTTTCTGTGGATAAAGGGAAAGACCAAAGGCTTATTGAAAGCAGAAAGTCTGTTCAACTTCAGTTGCAATGGCTCTGTCTTGGCCTTCTGTCCTACATCTGTAACTTGCTGTTCTGAAGGGCTGAAAAGTAAAATAGTGTCACACTGATGTCACTGGTACAGTGGCAAAATGGAAGCAGTTAAAAACCTCAGATGTGAATTTTTCTTCTCTGGACATAAGACTCTGCAATGTGTAAAAAACATTTGGGCTTTTTTGACAAAGATGGTTCTGAAAAGCTGAGCACTAAAGATTATTAACAGCTATGGGATGTTCCTGAAGATGTTTTTCTTGTATGGACTGCCACCACTGGAAACAAATCCTTGCCTTAGTGCCCCAATCTTTATTTACAAGGAGGTTAAGGGAGTTACTAATCAGTTTGAGAGCTTTTCTATTGCCATACCTTTTTCTTTTGTTTCACCTTTTTAGACTTGTTTTCAAATTAAATTTGAGCTTCTCATCTCTTTTTGTGCCCAGGGCTAGATGTGCAAGTGAAAACTTTCCTTGACCTTCAGTCATCACTGCTGTGTGGCCACCAAGACTTTGCTGGCTGCCTCAGACTAGTTTTTAATTTATCCAATATGAGGACAAAGTATGCTTTTTAAGTGTTGGGGTTAACTTAATATAATGAGAGGATGCCACCTGAAACAGCTCACCACATTTCATGGTGAATGGTGTGGCTGAGAACAAATCTACCACATTTTTCATGTTCTTAGTGGCTTTTCTCCTAAGCTTTCTGAGGATGATTTTCCCCAGTCCCCTCAAACAGCAGTAAATAAAGATGAGTCAGGAAAGGGTCACTGCCACCAAATTGTTGTGCCAGGCTCAAAGTCCAGCCTTTAATTGTTTAAGTTTTAATTATGCCTTTCTTTCTGAACAAGGACAGCATAGCCTTGGCAACCTAAATAGGTGGCTGTACATCGGATCACACAATTTGCAGGGTATCACTAACTGTGGAAAATTTAGTTGTGAATGTGTGATTAGTGCCTTCAATTATTATCTCTAATTGAACAGACATGGAAAGGGCCCACTTTGTAAGCCCTGATAAGCAGCTGCTGGGGAGAGTACTGAGGCCTGGCAGGATCAAACTGCATTGTATTTTTGCCTGTTATAAGGAAAGCATGTTGTTGGAGGCCAGCAGAAAAATATGAGGGATTGTTGAAGTTCCATTCCTTTATTCTGCTGAGTACTGATGTCTAAGACAGGAAGGCTGTTTAGCAAATACACCCTCGCATTGTCATTAGGATGAAGTAATGAGACTTTAATAGATTTAGATCATAATCATCTATCAGCTTAATATCAAGTAGTCAGCATGAAGTCCTCAACCACAGTCCTACTTCCTTCTCTTCATTTATCAATGAGATAAAAAAAGAGAAGCCCACAACAGTGTAAACACAGTATTTATTGAAGGACAGAAGCAGCTTACATGCCATATATTTTCAATCACTAATAGGGTATGAAACTGTTCAAAGGCATTTTTTTTTAGATGAAAATGGAAGTTTTATCATTAAAGTCTTATTTTTTTTCCTTCAGAAAGTAATATTATGATTCTGGCCCTTTTCCATTTGGAAACTTTAGACTAAAATAAAGTCCTGCTTTATTTGGACTAAGTTGGACTAAAATAAAACCCTGCTTTATTTGATGAGGGACCTACTTCCCTCTCTTCTTTTCACTCCTTCTTCCAACTGCCTTCTGCACCCCCCTCCCAATTTTTAAATCTGGATACAACACATCAGTTGATTACAAAAAAACCCCAAAAAAACCCTTCTGAAAACCTCCACCTGAGCAGGGAGTAATTTTGGAGAAATTTTTATCTGTGTCTAGTGGGAGATAATTTTTCAAGCATGTCCCAATGACTTGCTCAAATTTGTAAAGAAATTACAAGTTTGGAATTAGAAAACAGGTCTGCTGAACCTCAGCTCAGTGTTTTTAATGCAGTTAGTGCTTCTCCCAAGGTGGCTGCTTTTAAAATGATGGCACAATCACAGAAATCTGAGATGTTATGAAAAAGAAAAACAGTACTTTCTGAAAAAAAAAAAAAGCCTTGATAGAACATCGGAGCAGATGGCAGTGGGAGAGAGATGAAAAGCAGTCCCTTGTGCAAATAAAATACATTATATACTCTGTTCACTTCTGGAGCAGAATTGCACTGAATTTCATACCACAGGGTTATCACATGAAAAATATGCAACTAGAAGTCCATGTTGTTCCAATTGCCCCCAGTTAAAAAGGCAACAAACTCCCTACACTCTCCTTCCCTCCCCACTATATAAAGAAGCAAGTAGAAACCCCTGCACAAGACCTTTACTAACAAGAAGGTTTGAAGCTGGAAGTGTATAGTTTTTTGAGTTATCATGACTGGCTACTGTGGTCAGTGTTGCAGAGATTAGATTTCAGTGTTTTCCCTGGAGATGCCACCTATGGTTGTGGTTAGGCAGTAAGACTAAGTCCTACTAAGTCCAGCTATGGTGAGGCATTGAAGAGAAACTTGGGTGACACCAGTCCTTCAACTTAGAATCATAGAATAGTTTGGGTTGGAAGGGACCTTAAAAATCATCTAGTTCCAAGCCCACTGGCACAGGCAGGGACACCTCCCAATAGATCGGGTTGCTCAGTGCTTTGTCCAGCAGGGCCTTAAACACTTCCACATAGGAGGGAGCAACAATCTCTCTGGGCAACTTGTTCCAGTGATTCACTACCCTCACCCTGAAGAATTCCTTTCTTACATCCAGCCTGAATCTTCCTTCTTACAATTTACATCCATTCTTTCTAGTCTTTTCATCACATATCCTATGAAAATGTCCTACCCCTGTCTTTCTGTAGCCCTCTTCAGGTACTGAGAAGTTACTATGAGGTTCCCTCTGAGCCCTNTAACTTTAGGTGGGGTCATACCAGAGCCCTGTACAGGGGCAAAATCATCAATCTTAGCGCATGCTGTTCAGACTTCTCTTGATGCAGCCCACGATTTGGTTGGCTTTCAGCATCAAAGTATTACTACACGATTTCTGCAAATGTAAAATCACTGAAACACCCATCCTGATGGTAGTGGGCCCAGAGAGGTTGTGGATGACCCGTCTCTGGAGGTGTTTAAGGTCAGGCTGGACAAAGCACTGAGCAACCTGGTCTAGTGGAAGGTGTCCCTGCCTATGGCAGGGGGGTTGGAACTAGATTATCTTTATGGTCCCTTCCAACCCAAACTATTCTATGAAGCATTAAATATATCCATGGAATAAGCTACTGATATTAACAGTTGTCTCAACAGAGGCAAGCCCACCAAGTGCTACTTGAATGCTGCTGTCTTGGGGGTGGTGGTCATGCAGCAGGAACATCCCAACCCAGCTTTTGAGCTAGTAGGATCTGCTTGTTACTCATTACATTTGAGCTCCACAGAAATTTAATTTCCCAGGGGTCTGGCAGCTCAGTAAAGACCGTGTTTCTGAGTGAAAGAATGACTTTAGCATTTAGAGATCACATAAGTACTTCCTTCTAGCAGTGACCCCGCAGGAGATGAAAGCCATGTTTCTAGTGTCAATTCATTAATAGAAGGCCTTTATGCTGAGTTGCAGCTACTTGAATGGATTTCCTGTAGATTTTTTTTCACCATGTGCTGGGATCACAGCAGGAAACTTATTAGTCGTGACCTCATCAGAGGGGAGAGAAAGGTAAGAAAAGGTGATAGATTCATTAAATCAATTTGGACTTGCACAGCCAATATTTAGAGAGTGAATTTCCTTTACATGCTCCTTGTTTTTAATAAGCCTCCTTTATAGGACAAACTTCCTTCTGCCTTGCCTCCCAGGGTTTGTCTTTTAAGAACTGGCCTCAAATTGCCAAGAAGTGAAGCAATCAGCTGTTTCATTTGCTGAAACGCTGACTTTTTCCATACCTCTCTGGGATAATTAATGACTTCAAAATGGGAAGACAGATGAAAGATTTCTGCTTGCTGCAGGGCAGGTGGGGCTTTGACTGAATGTCTCAAGTCTTTTCCTCTGTCTGTATCCCTGTATGTCATGCTGTGTCCATCCATTCATCTCCCCCTCCCCACCTTCCAGCCCTCTCATCATCTTCATGGCCCTCCTTTGGGTCCACTCCAACAGCTCAATGTCCTTCTTATGTTGAGAGCTCAAGAACTGGACACAGTAACTCCCAGTGGGACCTCACCAGAGCCCAGGAGAGGGGCAAAATCACCTCTCTTGACCTGCTGGTCACACTTCTCTTGATGCAGCCCAGGATCCTGTGGAAAGAGTGTTCTCCTGTTTTGTGTTTCCACGTACCTGCATCTCTATCCTTAGATATATGTCAAGAAACATGGCTTTTTTTCTTCCCTGAGATGTACAGTTGTTGGCATAGCATTCCAGTTCTTCAAATGTTTTTAAAGATCTGTGATGGCCCTGATTTTGCAATTAGAGGTGTTCATACAATAAATTTGCCAAAACACTAAAATTTGGAGCACTTAAATTATAAAGATGTTATTATTTCCATCACCATCATATTACTTTTATTAAATCAATTTAAATCTATTAAATCATTCACACGTTTAATCATCATGACTCAAAGTAACTATAAACCAGACTATTTAACTTGTAAATTGACAGCCTCATACCATATTTGAAAGCTAATTTATAAATAGATGAAATATTTAAAAATAAATTTTCTATAGAATCTTTCCCATTATGAACTAGCTTCAAGTGAATAGGTTTCCTCTTTTTGCCCAGAGAGGTTGTGGATGGCCCCTCTCTGGAGGTGTTTAAGGCCAGGCTGGATGAGGCACTGAGCAACCTGGTGTAGTGGGAGGTGTCCCTGCCCATGGCAAGGTAATTGGAACTTGATGATCTTTGAGGTCCCTTCCAACCCAAACTATTCTATGATTTTATGACTTTATTTTTTATCTGCTGCCCTAAAGCTGTGATTGACCAGAACTCTGAGGAGACCAAGTTCTTGCTTCCCTCCTTATTTTCTGTCTCCACTTTTGGAAGCTATCGGGTCTCTTCAGCTTGGGACATTGTAGTTGGTTCTGAAGTACTAGTGATGGAACAGAAGCAGCAGCACCTTCCTCTGTGTCTGTCTCAATGGGGGAATGGCTACTCCACAGGCACACAAGTTGGAAATGCTGTGAGCTACTCCTTGGAATCACAGGGTAATTAGAGAATGAAATTGCACAGTTTCATTTAGGGCAAAACTAATTTCTCGACAAAAAAACTAAGGCAGTGACATGACAACTGGGTATTCTGCTAACAAAACCAGATTGGTTTTGTTAAGCAGCTGAAAACAACACATTTTCACGGTGTGTCTGAAACTTTTGATGACAGGAAATTATGCATAAGGAAAATATGGAGTGGGAGAGGGAGTTGAGGTTTTTTTGTTTGTTTTGTGCTTACTCTTGAGGCAGTTTTACATGGAAATGGAAGTTTTGCTTTGCAGTGAGTGATGTTTCTACTAGGGGATGATGAAGAGATAAAGGTCCTTGAGAAGGAGAGTTGGAATTGGGGTGTTTGGAGCTGTGCAAAGCAAAGATCTGAGTGACTTGACATTGTTTCTCTTTTAGCAAGGCAGATGGGCTTTCAAATATAGAATCTTTTAATATATTAATTTGGAAGGGACACTCAAATGCCATATAGTCTTAACCCCCTGCAGTGAGCAGGAGACATCTTGTATTAGATGAAGTTGCTCAGACTCTCATCAAATCTGACACTGAATGTCTTCAGGGACCTCCATCATCTCTGTGGACAACTTATTCCAGTCTCCCACCACCCTCATGGTGAAGACCTTCCTAATGTTTAAGCTAAACCTCCCTGCTCTAGTCCTATTGCTCCATGCCCTGGCAAACAATCCCTCCCCAGCTTTCTTGTCAGCTCCCTTAGGGTTCTGGTAGGTTGCTATAAGGTCTTCCTGGGGGCTTCTTTCCTCCAAGCTGCACATATATCATCTGAGATCAGCTTTGCTGAGGTTTGGCAGAGGGGAATCAGGTTGAACTGTGGTTTAGAGACATGGCTTTGTTCTAAAAAAGCCAAGACACAAGTAATTTGACAACAGTGAATGCTGTGATGTGTTCATCAGATTTAAATAAGTTGTGAGACTGATTTAAATGGAAGTCAGGATGTTTGATTTTGTATTAAATGAAGGGGGTGGGAGGTTGTACTAAGCAGGGAATACAGTTGTGGGTCTGCTTGTTCTGCAGACATTTTCTATAGTCTTCTGGAATTTTCTGTAGGAAGAACATATGAGGGAGTGGTGCATCCTCCCAGTACTGTGTGATCTGATGTGGCATTTTGAAGTGTTTCTGATGAAAGAGAGAGCAGCAAGTCTGCTGTATTTCTGTCTTACCTAGCAGAACAGGGAACAGGATTAACATTAGTAGTCTCTGTTTGGCTCAACAAAATGGAGTGCAACTTCTTCAGACAAGAAGGTAAAATAAATCATTTTGATTGAGAAACTGTTTAATAAAAATGAAACGGCTTTTTTTCTTTCTTTCTTTCTGAGCTCTTTCATTGGGAAATAAAAAAAAAAGTTAATGCTTTCTTGTAAACACTTCTATTTTCTGCTAGACAGAAGGGAAAAGAAAAGATTGAATTACTAGAATTTCCCATTCAATAGAAATGTTGATTTCTGCCTGCCCTCTTCCCCCTGCCTCATGAGGCATAAGATGATTCTTGAAACTGGTAATAAAGGACCAGAAATGGAACACTCAATTACAGTGAGAGCAAGACACTTGTGTCAATATTGCCATTTAAACAGGGCTGGTGTGGAAGAGAAATTTTTTTTCAGATGTGTTTTCCTGCAGTTCCTCTTTAGCCACCAATGCTGAAAGATATTTCTGCCTCTAATATCTTTCCCTGAGATCTGTTTGCTGTGCCAGGCATGCCTGCTGCAAACTTCTTCTTTTCATATATACAGTGAAAGGAGAATTACGCTTGCTGGAAATAATGGTGGATACCTTGGGTACTGGAAGCTTTTCAAAGGTTATTGGTGGGAGGTGTCCCTGCCCGTGGCAGGGGGTTGGAACCAGAGCATCTTTAAGATCCTTTACAACCTCCCACTAGACCTGGTTGCTCAGTGCCTCGTCCAGCCTGGCCTTAAACACCTCCAGAGAGAGGGCATCCACAACCTCTTTGGGCAACCTCTTCCAGTGTTTCACCACCCTCACTGTAAAGAAATCCTGACTGTTCTGGGCAAACTGTTCCAATAGTTTGTTGTCTCACAAATGAAATCAGAAAATTAAGAATTGGCAAAAATAATTTCTTATTTGTTTAGTTTGTGGCTTTTTTTGTTGGGTTTTTGGTGTTCTTTTTCCAAACTGGTCCCTCTCCATTATTTTGTATGGGGTTTTTTCTTGAATAATGTGGGATCCTCCTTTCTGTTGTATTTTATTAGCATTTTTTAAAAAAGAAATAGGGAAAATAACAACACATGGGGAGGAAACTTCAGTTTCTTTCTTTTAAATACATTTCTAACTGTGCAGAGGGAATAGCAGAACCGGAGGAGATCACTTGCTGTTTCTGACATAATCCTTTGGGATATGAAAACATGAGAGTAAGAGCCTATTTTTGCTTTTTGTTGTGTTCAGCAGCAAAGACAGGTCTTGGAACTGATGGCTCAGTCCCCCCATTGTATTGAAACAGATGCAGCTCAGTTTGCTGTATTGAACTCTTTCCTAATAGAAACTGTTGCCCAGCCAGGATGCTGCTGGGTGTGTGGGAACACTTATGTTGTAGTGGAGTACAGGAATATGGTATGGAGTATGAACCAAAAAAAGGGCTTCTCAATTGCTAGATTCCTTCCTCTGAACCCATAATGTCACTGTCTTAGGCAAGAATGCTTGACTTGTGCCCAGTTACACCCACCTTCCCATCAATGGACATTTAAAGTTTGCCTGTGGAGGAGACAACTTTTATGCTGGTGCTGGACAAGTGAGCTGTCAGGAGGAGAAGGCTGTTGGAGGGACTTTAGCCAAACTCCCAGAGCTGAGCTGCTATAGACTATGCTAATAAAAATAAGGAAATAATCAGAAACAAACAATTGCAGAGCCAGCTTCTTGGGCAGAAGGCAATGCAGCAGGGAGGGAACCAAGCATTTGCCAAGCAGGGGAAAAAAGACACTGAGTGGCAAGGAGAAATGTTATTTGCTGGTTTGAGGGACAAGCAAGTAGAACAAACCCAAATCACTGCCTATTCATCAGAAGGGGAGGATGTGGAAATTAGAGGTGGCAGTTTGTAGCTGGCAGTTTGCAATGAGGGGTCTCTTTAAACTCAGTTAACAATGCCCACAATTTTTTTCCAGCCAAGCTTGGAACAACTTTGCCTGCACCCTTTTCTGCAAGATCTGTATGAGACCCAGTGACTGCTAATTTCAGTCATCAACCCAATGGAATCAGGGAAGCGTGGATGCAATAATTGAAAATGGATGCTTACAGTAAGGAGGCTAACAAAGCAGTAGGAGCAAATATTGGCAAGTATTAGCAAATATTTGTTAGCACTGCTGCTGTTCTACAGTGCACCGTGAGCTCCAGCCAGTGCTAGAGAAAGTTTTGAGCTTTGCTGCAACATTTCATAAACCACTAATGGAAAATTTTGGGATCCAGCAGTTGGGAAGCAATTGGAACTTTCTGACTAGCTGAATTCCAGTGGGATCGAGGTGTCTGACACTTCAGATCTCTGGAAAAATCCAATGCTAAAATGTTGCTTTGTGCTTTGCATCAATTCTGCAGGTAGTGTGGGTGTGCTCTGCCTCTGCCATCACCAGTGCGAGTTTTGCCACATGCTTTCACTCTGTCAGCTTCATTTGCTGGATGTTCTGAAAATGCAGAATCAATTCATTTGGCAGATTTCTGGACTGGCCTCACACCAGTTATGGTTTACTATGTAAAATTTTTAAAAAAGTAGTTTTCAAGTATTGCATGTTCCAGCCTCTCCTATTTCTTCTTTCAGTCAAATTTGAACTAAACTCAAATTTTTGACTGTCTGCTTCATCACTGAAGGCCAGAAAGTTTCTGTGTCTTTCCCCAAAGGGACTATCAAAGTGCACAGACATTAAATCTTGAATTAATTTATTGAATTCAGATATATCCCTGGAACATACAGTCACATGCTCTCATGTGTTTACAATTCAGTATTGGATAAAGCCTCTATGCGGGATATTTTTATAAAAAATCTTATGAACATAACTTTTCCAGTAATGTTCTGAGGAGCAGTAGGAGTGGTATTCCACTTTTTTAGGACAAAGATTCAGAATTAATTTAAGTTTTGATTTTTAGCTTTGGATAGAAGAACAGTGAGATGTTATTGTCCCTGCCCATGGCCAGGGGGTTTGGAACTAGATGATCTTTAAGGTCCCTTCCAACCCAAACCATTCTATGATTTCTCTTCTTAATTCTCTGGGTAATTCTGGATGTATAGAAAAAGAAAAGGCTTGTTCAAGATTTTGAAAAGATCCCTTCAATAGAGGAGACTGGTTTCACAACAGATTTCAGAGTTTTAAAACAAGTTCAAGAACTTTTGCTAGTTTAGAAAAGCAGGTAGTTCAGAATGTGTTCATGGTACTACAATACTGTTCATGCCTGTGCCTTCATGTTCTTCTGATAAGAAAAGACCACTTTAGGTCTGAGAAGGTTTTCTTTCTTGAAAGGAAAAAAATAGATGGAGGCATCTTGAATTTCATGTGATTTTTGAGAACAGTTTCTGGGAAAATATTCGCCATAGCATAAGTTATTCCAGACAGCTCTCAGTGGGTGAAAAACTTAACATGAGCTGCCAGTGTGCCCTTGCACATCAAGAGAAGTATGACCAGTGTGTCAAGAGAGGTGATTCTGCCCCTCTACTTGGCTCTGGTGAGGCCCCACCTGGAGTTATTGTGTCCAGTTTTGGAGCCCTCAACATAAGGACATTGAGCTGATGGAGCAGGTCCAGAGGAGGACCATGAAGATGATGAGAGGGCTGGGGCATCTCCCTTCTGAGGACAGGTTGAAGGAGTTGGGGTTGTTGAGCCTGGGGAAGAGAAGGCTTAGGGGGGACCTCAGAGTAGCTTCTCAATACCTGAAGGAAGCTCCAGAAAGGCTGGGGTAGGACTTTTTAATAGGATATGTGATGACAGGACTGGGAATAACGGATATAAATTTGTAGAGGGGAGATTCAGGCTGGAGATAAGAAAGAAGTTCTTTATGGTGAGGGTGGTGAGACCCTGGAAGAGGTTGCCCAGAGAGGCTGTGGATGCCCCCTCAATGCCTGGAGGTGTTTAAGGCCAGGCTGGATGAGGCACTGAGCAACCTGATCTACTGGGAGGTGTCCCTGCCTGTGCCAGTGGGCTTGGAACTGGATGATCTTTAAGGTCCTTTCCAACCCAAACTATTCTGTGATTCTGTGACCCATTGTGTCTACAGTAGATCTTGAGATTACTTCAGAAAAAATGTGATGTTTGTATTTCATGCTGGTGTTAGTTTCTAAATAAGTATTGCCAGGATCATTTAAAATATACAGCCAGAAACTATGCAGATAGTACAAATTATAGCATACACAAATTTTCTCTGGCAAATAATGCTTCTGAGTTGCACCTGCATTCCTAATTTCTTATGTTGGTTGAAGAAGAAGATGATTTTGGAATATTTACAGAAGGAACCGTGCTAATCATCTCTCCTCAGCTACTGTAAGGTCAGATTTTGAGGTTACAACTCAGACTGAAATGCAGAGGGCCTCATACTTCATTACAGAGGTTTTCCTGGGTTCATTAAAATTAAGGTAAAATAACTTCTTTGATTTATGAGTGCATAAACCTGTATAAATTAAAGTGTCAGATATGCAATGGTAAAGGATTAGAGATCTGGATTTCTACATGGAAAATAAACACTGTAGTAAAAAAAATGCCACAGCTGGATTTGAGGGAGTGCAAGAAGATGTTGTTCTAACATCTGTTCTAACAGGTTTTAATTAAGCCTGAGGAATTACAGTGAACTTTTCAGTTTTGCTGTACTGTATTTGAGGAGAATTTTATCAGCCGTGCTTTACATCTCGAATATATAATCTAATTTACAATCCTTTGGTAGTTAACTTACAATAGACAGGTCCCTGCTAAACAGTGCTAAAGGGACTAAAATTAAGTAGAAATTAAGTGGAGACATTTATCAGTCCTTAAATAAGAAGAGAAAGTTCTCACTTGCTACTGTAGATTCTTCCCTACAGAAGTTGTGAGATGTGTTCGGCTTCTCTGAATCCCTTCCTGCAGTTTTTCCCTTTGATTTTGAAAAATTCAGATTCAGGCTGTATATTAGAAAGAAATTCCTTACAGTGATGGTGGTGAGACACTGGTTGTCCAGAGAGGTTGTGGATGCCCCCTCTCTGGAGGTGCTTAAGGCCAGGCTGGATGAAGCACTGAGCAACCTGGTCTAGTGGGAGGTGTCCCTGCCTATGGCAGGGAGGTTGGAATTAGATGATGTTTAAGGTGTCTTCCATCCCATCCTATTCTATGATTCTCTTGGACACATATTACTGACTTCAGTTTTAATTTCCATACTACAGGTGCAAAAATGCTTAGAGAGTTTTTATTACTTTTCTTAGCGTTCTCACTTTTGTGCCCTTGCTCTGCTTGCCACAAGCACCCAGGTCTTTGGCTGCACACCTTCTGCAGCTCAACATAAGAGAAGATTCAATCATTGTTCAGGCATACTTACTAAGGGGCACTGGATACAACACTTTGTGACCTTGCTGTATCTAAGTTTTCTATTCCTAGTGGTTTAATGCAAGAACACTGAATGCTTTGCCAAGCTCCTCCTTGGCTCTCTTGCCTTCTCAGCTCATCAGGCTCATACAGTAGCAAATCTCTTCCTCTTGGTGGCAAACACAGGACTTTAGGACTCTAGAAAGCAGCCTGTAGATGCAGATCATGCAGAGAAAGCTTCAAGACTGGTTTCTCACTAAGAAGACTAGTGCAGAGCAAGGACTACTTGGAAAACAATGGTGTGGACACCTCTTCCACTCGTGAGACTTAAGAGGTGAATCTGTTGTAGAGAAGGAATCCCAGGGAAGAGAAGAAGTTCTGGACAAGTGGTTAAAATCATCTGAGACAATCTCTTTGCTAGATGGGAACTGCTATTCTGTCAGAGGGTCTAAGGAAACCAGCTAATAAAGTATATAAATATGAAGAGAGAGCACTTAATTGTGCACTAATTCTAGCACATGCCCAAGTGCCTCTTGAGTCAGGATCTTGCTGCTACAAAAGAATTAGACAAATGAAATTCTCATTACTATCAATCAGTTTCTGTTTACTATTAATCTATCTCTGTTTATAATCTCTATTTACTATCTCTATTTAGTGTTTATTTGTCACCTTTCCCTCACTCAGCAAAGAAACCTGTGAAGAAAAAGCCTAGATTTTGGTAGAATCGAGGAGACATTGGCACTGTCAGTGGCCAGATCATTACATTGTCTTGTTGAACTTGTGGCTGAAGGCATCCCCTTCAGAAATCACTTTATGAATCTGTTCATCTTGCCATTCTTGTGGCTTTGTTTGCACAGTAAACTAAATTAATTTATTAAGCCAAGTAGGCATAAATAGAAGCTAAATTAAAACTGATCTTGGATGATATACTAATTGGACTCAGCATCTGGAGGCAGTGTGCTCTGAAGGAGCCTGCCATTTTTCAGATGCATTGCAGCAACTTGTCTTTGCCTTCATGCTTAGCATAGCAAAGACCTGCTGTCAGCCACAACTTCAGCCTGCCTTATAGACAAGGCTAATGGAGCTAATTAACCTGCCAGGAAGGGAAATCAGTGGGTGAATGGGTTGTCTAACAAGGAAAAGTAAAGTGGGAGCAGGAACTTTTTGCCAAATTGTTTACAGAGATTCACAACGTTGATCTCTGTTTTCCAAAAAAATCAGGCAAAAAAAGGCCTGGTGACTGCCTGCCTTTCTGGATTTTAGTATGCAGCCCACCTACACTCAGCCCTGTCTTCTGCAGAAGCTGGCTGTACACTCTGTCTTGATTAGATCCTATAGCTTTGGCATTTTTTCAAATTCTTTCGATGCCCATCTTGTCAAAGTTGTCAATTTAAAGACGGAAGGCAAGGTAATGTGTCTAGCTAGCCTGGTATTTAAAGCTTTCTTTGTTTTGATGTGTGGTAACTTTTTATTCCTCCCCAAGTGAGAGACACAGAAGGGAAAGAACAGACACCAGACCAACAATCAGATTGCAGTGACTACTTTTTAGCAATCCACACTGTCCTGATTTACTCTTATTAGCTTCTAGTGCAGGAAAGGAATTGAGATAACTTGGTAAAGTAGCTCTGCTGTGTGTTGGCTTCTTCTTGCCTAAGCTTTTACTTCACTAACTCTTCAGGTTGCCTAGGGCTCCCTAGGGAGGTGATGGAGGCCCCATCTCTGAAGACATTCAAGGCCAGGCTTGTCGAAGCTCTGAATAACCTAATCTAGTGAAAAATGTGCCTGCTCACTACAAGGGGATGGGACTAGATGACCTTCATGATGATCATCTAGTTCCACCCTCCCTGCCATAGGCAGGGACACCTCCCACTAGATCAGGTTGCTCAGTGCTTTGTCCAGCCTGGCCTTAAACAGCTCCAGAGAGGGGGCATCCACATCCTCTCTGGGCAGCCTCTTCCAGTGTCTCACCACCCTCACCATAAAGAATTTCTTTTTTATATCTAGTCCAAATCTCCCCTCTTCCAATTTACATCCATTATTCCTTGTCCTCCTATCACATATCCTCCCTTCACCCTCCTAAAGTATGGATGGAGACAAACCAGCAGTGAAAAACTCATGCTGTCTTGTTCTGTAGCTGGGAAGTGGAAGAGTTTTTACAGCTGGGATGGCCTTTCTGTGCTTGTGTGAAAGAAGCACTGTAGCTTTAAGAGCCTGTGAGCCCCCCCACTGTCTTATTTTTTCCATACTTCATAAATAAAACTTCAAAGGTTGGAGAGGGAGGAAGGGGAATAAGAGTACATTCTCCCATTCACTAGAAATGTTTCTTTGCCTGCCAGAACCATTTAGGGAATCTGCTAAACAGCTTTGTTAAGGTGTTTATCCCACCAAGACAGTTCATAGCTGTGGGCATTCAGGGGTATAGGGAATGAATTCAGGCTATGCCAAGCATACGGGACAATGTTGCTGAGCCCTACACAATATTGTGGCTCATCTGCATAATCCCCCCCATCCTGCTTGAGATGGAGGAGAAGGGAAAAGCAGTAGATACTATATGTCAAGCCTGACAGCTTTATTAAACCTTGGGAGTCTCTTCTGGTCTTGCTGCTTTCTCCTTGCCAGCATTCACCCTGTAGAGAATGTAGGTTGCATTGTCCCTTTGGGGAGTATGAAAAAAACCTGTAAGTGTGGGAAGGATTCCTCTTTATACTCCCCCCCACTGCATCTGAAGGTGCTGCAGGTTATCTTTGTCACTCTGCGGATAATAATATTTAAGGGAAAACTGTCTGGACTGGCCAGTGTGAGGTAGAACATGTGGCATGTGAGTAGGAGAAGCCAAGGACAGGTTTCCAAAGCTGCCAGATCTTATTTAGGCATGTCCATGAAATGGCTCATTTTCAATAGGCTCCTGCTCAGCAGGAGTTGCTGGGTGCTGAGCCCGCCTGAAAATTTGGCTTCTTGACAGTATGATGCATCACTTGTTTGAAAAGATTGCTTTCAGCACCCTGAATAATCCCTTCTGTTTGAGTGTAAATAATATTGCTAATATTTTCGTTCTGGCTCTTGTGGAATATTGGAGATTTCTTTCTCTCTTTTAAAAAAGCAAAGATAGGCTATCTCTGTTATTGGAGTTGAGAGAATAGTTTGCAATGTTATTCAGGAAATCAAGTCTTTTTCTGCTTGCAAAAATATCCACTCTTCAATGACCTACTTAAATGTGTACAATTTTTTTTTTAATGATTTTCTCCCAGCACCCACCACCCATCCCATCTCAAGGAGCTGGGACAAGTTCAGTTTGTGACCTTGTTGGTCAAGAATGGTGTGGCTGCAGCTCCTTGGTCAGGTGAACATTTGTGTCTGTTATAGATACATAGAATAGTTTAAATATAAAGCAACCTCAAAGATTATGTAGTTCCAACTCCACTACCAAGGGCAGGGACACCTCCCACTAGACCAGTGAAATTAGTCATAACTAATGTTAGAACAGGAAACCAAGATCTTATGAAATGATTTTGTGAGGTCTTTTAGAATTATTTTTTTTTCTTAGATCATGTTTTTCTTGGATGGGAGATTGCTAGTGTTTATGAAGTGTTGTAATTTACTGATTTCTTACTAATACTCTTCTGACTATTCAGATGCACAAGTGATTCATAGAGAGAAAACTGCCCTCCTAAACATTGCTCAGTGCTGGCAGTGAAAAACAGAAGTCAAAGAGACCACAGTTGAGACAGTGAGCTTAAAAATCATGGCAGAAACTTGATTTTAACCAGATAAAATGCTGCCTGAATCTACCTCTGAACCAGGTCTCAAGGGTGCAAGCTACATTTTTATGAGATGGTTCCCCAAACACCATTTTTGTAGCTGCCTATAACCTGAATGTGCATTTCTGTAGACTTTCTGTAGCAATTTGTAAAAGACTTATTGTCTCACACAGATACAATACTAAAAATAACATTTTTCTTAGAAAATTCTCAGGGGGCAACAAAAGAGAAGGATCTTCTGAGAAATCTTATTTATTTGCATTTGGTGTTTACATTTCTTCCTTTAAATCTTGAATATGTGCCTCTTGTTTCAGACTGCATTAATCAGAGGAAATTAATCAGAGAAAAACAGAAATCTATTACAGAATTGGTTCTGCCAGAAATATATTTGTTCTAATATCCCACTAGTGGCCAGTAAAGGAAATGGAAAGTGAAAGCCATGCCAGGATTAAATATTCACAGCTCTGCCTACTCTTTTCTCAGTGCCTGGAAGCACACAGGCCTGAAACAACATCATTTTTAGCATTACACTAACTCTTGTCATATGGATGATGAGATAGAGCTGAGATTGATGTAGCCCTGCTGCTACAGGAAAGAAAGTTGGATTCTAAAGATCCAGGCAGCAAGAAACCCACCCTGCTGGCAAAAAGACTATCCCTTACTATATCCCTGGTGGTTTAGGTGCTTAGTTGTGCCAGGGAAGAAAAGACATAGCAGGGGGCAAGGTGTGTGTAGCAGTGCTAGTGCTGCAGTGGACACTGCTTGTTTAAAATTAAAACCAGGATGTGGCTTTCCACTTGGCAAGGACAGGAGAAGGATTAGGAAATGACAGGGTAGCCCACCTAGGTTTGAGATTGCCACCAGACATGATGTCTCCTCCTGCCTGTGGTTCAGATGAGTGGCCCTGCATACCTGAAGATGAGAAAGGATCATAGAATCATAGAAGGGACCTTAAAGATCATCTAGTTCCAACCCCACTGCCATAGGTAGAGACACCTCCCACTAGACCAGGTTGATCAGTGCCTCATCTAAAAGATGTCCTGGAGTAATACCCAAGAGCAAAGTTTGTTTCCTCACCACACCATCAGGGCTCTGAACGAGCTATTAACAGTCTGTAAGGTAAATATGTATTTATTTGGAAGGGACCTTAAAAATTGGGTTTTGATCCAGCACGTGGTAGAAGCTACTAAGGAACCAGCTATGAAATCCCTTCCTTAGCTGTATAAATACTCTTTTTATTCTCACTTCAGTTATCTTTCATATGATGGCACAAAGGATGAATGATGATTAGCTGGAATCAGTGCTCAGGAAAGAGGGAGAATAGAGAAATGGATTCTATTTCATAAATTTTCTTATGAGACTGTAGTAATTAAACACTTTCCAAGTGGGTAATAACTGGTAACCTTTATTCATCATGGTATTTATCCTGGCTCTGTCATTTGGGTTGGCCCAGTCACATCACCTCTATTTCCTCCTCTGTACAATGGGAATGATAGTATTGACCTTCTCTCTCCAAGATGGAGAGAGAGAGCAAATGCTCTGCATAATTATTATTAACTTCAAGCTTTGTGCAATTCCCTTGGAGTCAATAGGACTTGAATCTTAGAATAGTTTGGGTTGGAAGGGACCTTAAAGATCATCTAGTTCCAACCCCCCCTGCCGTGGGCAGGGACATCTCCACTACACCAGGTTGCTCAGTGCCTCATCCAGCCTGACCTTAAACACCTCCAGAGAGGGGGCATGTTACATGTTACAGTACTGGGATGCACTGAAGGCTGCAACTCAGGGCAAACTGGTTTTCTGATGGAAGTCTGCTTCTGGAAAGCTGTTTTTGCTTTACTTATGAGCTGGAACTTTCAGTGATGCTTCAACAAGTTATAAGGCTGAGAGATGGATGTTGGACTCCTTCAGGCTGTTTTGAAAGTTCTCACAAGAAAGCAAAAAGTTGCTGGTGGAACATCTGTCTGGAATTACAAATAAACAAGTGAAAATAAAAAACAACCCTGAAGTAGAAGTTGTAGAAGGAAGCTGGGGAAGGGAATTTGGAAAGGAATACCTCACTGGGAACAAAAATAAAACAAAAAACACTGACAGTTTTACTGTTGTAATGCAATTGTAAATATTTTATAGGAAAGTGGACACTGCTGGCTGGGGGGGAATTCTGAATTACAAAGTGCATGGGAAAACCCATGGTTCTCTTAATTAGTTCTCTCAAAAAATCCTTTTTGGATGGGCTAAAACACCAAAATAAGTAGCCTGATTTTTGACAACACTCTGAGCAGTCTCCATTAAATAGAAAACAAGTGACTGTAGCCTTCTGAAAAATTTCAGCTACTGCATTGATGCAACTTGCTTTTTTTTTTTTAGTTCTCTAGGTACCAGAGAATCATCTCACTTGATTTCTCTTCCATTTTAAATGGGTAATATTCATATGCAAATTTTCTAGAAAGGTCTCTTGGCAAATGCAGGGGGGGAAAAAAATAAAATAACCCAACAGCAAAACTTCTTAGCAACAGCTGGGAAGAACATCAAGAAAGATTCTTTTTTTTTTTCTTTTTCTCAGCCTTGGAAACTTGTTGGCATTCACATCTCTGCTCAACACTCTGCTTGGGCTGTGTGCTTATTAGTGTTCTCTTAATAGTGCAGAAAAGCCACCCTGATTCAATATATATGCTTGGCCCATATTCTTTGTTGTTATTTTACGGCAAAAGTCTCTCTAGGTGCATGCTGCAGTGTTGATCCCAAGCTCAGGAAGGCTAAGTCCTTGCTGGCATCTGTGTGTCCTTCCACCTTCTTCCCTCAAAATCCCTAAATCCCAAGCTACATTCCCCTTATACAGGCATTGAACTGATCCACAATGCCTTTGTGCTTGTATTTCAAATTCTTCCCACCTGCTTGTGGTCTAGGCAGGAAAGTGGACTTTTTGGGGAGCTGTTGCAAGCAATAATTTGCAAGTAAAGTGACATACAGGCATGGGCTACTCTGTTCTTTATTTCTTTTTAACATTAGTATGGTGATCTTTAAGGTCCCTTCCAACCTGAACTATACTATGATTCTGTAATTCTATGGTGCAGGGATATACATGGGCTTATTACTGGGATCTGGCTGCAGTGAGGACAATCATGGCAGCCTGAAATATGAAAAGTGTGTTCCTCTTTTAAGCAGAAAACCTCAAGAAGATGGCCCCTGTAATTACTGGAAATTGGCAATCTGTCTGCTGTCATTCAATTTAACCCATGCAAACTTGCGATGTGCCATGGAGCCACTCAGTGGGTGTGATATCAGAGGAGGAAGAGTCCATCTGGATTATCCAAATGCTGCCATAAAGGAAGATGACTGACAGGTTTTATTTCAGCCCCAGAGTGCTGCAGACTTCCTGGAAGCTGGTTTCTTACCAGCTTGGAGAGAAAAAAAGATCTCTATATTAAGCAGATCTCTATATTAGCAGGAGCAGGCAAGCAGGTTGTGGTTGAGCAGGAAAGGCAGAGCTCAGCATAGTCTTTGTGATGGAAGGTGACTGGAAGGAGAAAGGCTCACAACTTTGGATGGACAGTGATTTTTGTAATTAAAACTAATTCATCAAACCTCCAGGATGTGCCTGACAGCAAAATAAATTCAAAGAGGTTGCAGAAATTAAGAGTAATCAGAAGTACAACCCTATCCTCATTTCCTCTCCTGAACACAGTGCTTCTGTTCTGATCTGCTTCTTCCAGTATTACATTTCAGAGTAATTAAAAGACAATTGCACCTATTTTTTTTCTCATTCAGAGTTCACAAAGCTGCTGCTAAATATGTTTTCTTGCTTAATTTGTGCCTAGAGATACTTCCTCTTTATTTTTCCTTCCCTTCTCAGAAATTTCAGATTACTGGTCTGGAGAAAATGGGCAGTTTGCCCTCTCATTATATGAATAGTAGAATAGGAACCTGTCACAGATGAAAGTGCTATATTTATGACTCATTATAATCCATTCATTGCTTCATGGACCCTGAGCCCCCCCAGGGAGTGCCACAAACCCACATAATTTTCCCAAGTGCTACATTTTGCATTTGTATCTTTGCTTTAGCTGACAGATATGAAATGGGAAGAAAAGAAGTGAAGGAAAGCAGAGAATCCATGCCACACTGTGCAGATGCTGAGCAGCAATAGCAGCAATTTCAATTCAGACTGATCCCATCATGATCCTGCTCCCTGTTCCCTCTGATGCCATAGAAAACAAGAGGTGAACTTCAGGAGCTTGCAGGGATCAGTATCCTTTCAAGACAGCAAGCCCATTGCAGTAGGTGGATACTGGAATGATATGTCTCTGTTGTGCTAGAGTAGGCTAAGAGAGTGACTTACAGACCTCAAGAGAGGTGATTTTGCCCCTCTACTGGGCTCTTGTGAGGCCCCATCTGTAGTATTGTGTCCACTTCTGGAGCCCTTAACATAAGAAGGACATTGAGCTGTTGGAGCAGGTCCAGAGGAGGGCCACAAATATGGTGATGAGAGGATCTCCCTTCAATCTGTCTGCTTTGAGACCAAATCAGGTCTTCCAATGGCCATTCCCTGCCTATGGCAAGGGGCATGGACCTTGGTGATCTTTAAGATCCCTTCCAACCCAAACTGTTCTATGATTCATACTATGTGACCCCACGGGTTTCCCTGGAAAGTCACCTACTGAGATTTTAAAGACATGTCTAATGTGATTGATTTGATCTGGGGAAAATTTGATTTAGAGAGCTGTTCAAGAATTCAGGACAATTATTCACTGAGTGAGTATGGATTTAATAGCTTAATTTAAAGCATCCCAGTTTTAAAACATTAGTCTCAGGGTAGTAATGTTTTGTGCCAGTACTCAGAAGTGCTTTAAATCAATCAGGATCCATCCCTTTGCTCTGCAGGCAGGATGGCTGTTGGTGGAATCACAGAATCACAGTTTGGGTTGGATGTGACCTTCAAGATCATCTAGTTCCAGTCCTCCTGCCATAGGCAGGGAAACCTTCCACTAAACCAGGTTGCTCAGGGACTTGTCCAGCCTGACCTTAAACATCTCCAGAGAGGGGGCATCCACAACCTCTCTGGGTAGCCTGTCCCAGTGTCTCACCACCCTCTCAAGAACGAACTTTCTTATCTCCATCCTGAATCTCCCCTCTTCCAATTTGCATCCATTACTCCTAGCCCTGCCATCCTGTACCCTATTAAAAAGTCCCATCCCAGCCTTTCTGTCGCCCCCTTCAGGTACTGATGAGCTACTATGAGGTCCTCCCTGAGCCTTCTCATCTCCAGTCTGAACAACCCCAACTCCTCCAGCCTGTTCTCAGAAGGGCTCCAACCCTCTCATCATCTTTGTGGCCCTCCAAAATCTGTAGGAGTCTGAAGAACACAGCACTGTCCCTGTGCATGCCAGTTCTGCATATGGTATTCACCTGTAATTGGAATAGAAAGTAGTAATGATTGCTGAGCTATAACAGTGTTGTAGTTCTGACTGATGCTTTTGACAACTAGATTAACATATAGGAATCATGAATGCCTCTGAAATGCTGCTGCCTCTGGGGAAACACAACTGCAGTTATGTTTATGGTGAATGAGTTTGCTACATGAAAGAATCCTCATCTTGATCTTCTCTGTTTGCCCAGCTTTATGCGTTGTGGTTTCTGTATAGGAAAGATTTTAGATGTATGCTTAACCAGAGATCTTCAGTGATCGCACACTACATTTCCTGTCACCAAGTTCTCATAGAAGTGTAAGCATGTAGATACATATTCTTATGCTTGACTTTGGAGTGCAATTTTTCATTATTTGAGATACTGGAACAGGTTGTCCACAGAGTTTGTGGATGCCCCCTGTCTATATGTGTTTAAGGCCAGACTGGACGAGGCACTGAGCAACCTGGTCTACTGGGAGGTGTCCCTGCTTATGGTAGGGAGACTGGAACTAGATGATCTTTAAGGTCCCTTCCAACCCAAATCATTCCATGATTCTACAATTAAAAGCTTTCAACCCTTTTTGAGGAGACCAGTTACTTTCATGGCAGAGGCTGCAGGCAGTGCCACCTGAGAGTGGACTCAGAGGCATATGCAAGAAATGGATTGCTTTTCTGATGCTAGGAGAAATGAGTATGGCAGAGAGTGATGGATCCTTGTGAGGAATGACTTTTCAGCTTTGCCTCTTATAGTTTATCTATTGCCTGCTAAGTATGTGGTTAAACTCATACAGATACAGCTTCTTCTCCTTTGAGCACTAACTTGGGGCTCTGCCCTCCCCATCCAGCTGCTTCAAACAACTGTAGAAAAGCAGCATCTTTGAGATATTCATCTTTCTGCCAAATGTAAGAAAGTTGTAGCAAAAAGTTCAGAAGTTTTGGTGGAAGATTAGTTAACAAAACCCAGGACAGCATGCCTCCAGTTTCTTCAGCAAAGCAATTCCCAACTAGAGGGAAATACTGCCTCTTAAAGCAATCTGATTTTCTAAACAGATTGCTGAAGTTTGCCTAAAAACTAAGCCATCTTAAGAAAATGAGATTCTGCATTGGCATATGCCAGTTGTATTTCTGATGAGCTGGGCTAACTGACTTCCCTTCTGTAGTTATTTATTTCCTCCTTTTCAAATTATTTAGATTTTTTAATTAGAAACTCAATGGCATTGAATTTTGGCAACCTGACAGCAGAAGGAACTGCATCTTCTTCAAGGCAGCAGCTTTCCAATTGACATAACCCTGCCTGAGAGGGAGGGGGAAGGAGGTGGGAAGAGCCTTTCCCATAGTATCCCAGGAAGAAAACGACTTCATGGATTAGGGGCTTAATTAGGACTGAAAATCCTCAGCAAGAAGTGGGGAACAAATATAGTTAATTTGATTAAGCCTTGGAGTGAATGAGCTGCACACTGCATTGATTACTTTAAAGCAAATAACAAAGGCAAAGCTTTTTACTTTATGGTACTATTACTGCAAATGAAATCAGGATCAAGCAGGTTGCTGGGGAGTGTAACTAAGACAACCTCATAACCTCATCTGCTGATAAATGAATCTTTGGGTAATCAGTAGACTCAGCATGGAGGCTGCTCCAGCAGGCTGTGAGGGACTCACAGCAAGACAGGTATCTTCCTAAGCAATAAGACAAAGATATAAAACAAGCTCTAGATATGCCATAAAGGTCAAGCAGTCTTTCTATTTGAAAGCATTCTTCAGAAAAAGACAAGTGCTGTCTCAGGGTGGACGAGAAGGAATGGCATTGATTTTTTTTTCCAAGTGCAAGAGATCAATTTGTAGGACTTTTTAGAGGAATTTACATCAAGGAGTGGACTCCAGTTTAACCTTCTTAAAACAGTACTGGCATTTTTGCTGCTGACATGACAAGGGAGACAGTTTCATTGAACAGTGGGAAAACTGGAGGGCAATATCTTTGAGGGTTCATAGAATGGTTTGGGTTGTAAGAAATTTTGAAGATCGTCAAGTTCCAACCCCCCGCCATGGGCAGGGACAACTCCCACTAGACCAGGTTGCTCAGTGCCTCATCCAGCCTGGCCTTAAACACCTCCAGAGAGGGGGCATCCACAACATCTCTGGGCAACCTCTTCCACTGTCTCACCACCCACATCCTAAAAAATTCCTTTCTTATCTCCAGCCTGAATCTCCCATCTTCTAATCTGCATCCATTACTCCTAGTCCTGCCATCCTGGACCCTATTAAAAAGTCCTTCCTCTGTAGCCTTTCTGTAGCCCCCTGAGCCTTCTCATCTCCAGGCTGAACAACCCCAACTCTTTCAACCTGTCCTGAGAAGGGAGGTGCTCCAGTCCTCTCATAATCTTTGTGGCCCTCCTCTGGACCTGCTCGAACAGCTCAATGACCTTCTTATGTTGTGGGCTCCAGAACTGGACACAATACTCCAGGTGGGGCCTCACCAGAGTCCAGTAGAGGATGAAAATCACCTCTTAATCACAATTTCAGTTCTCTCCTGAGTGGTTCCCTGAGTGAGGACTTGTGGCTGTGGCTGGCTAGCTATGTCTTGGAGTGCCGTAAGTTGGTGTTCTCCAGAACAGAAAGCAGGACAGCCCCCCTTCCTCCACTGCTCCACACTAATACATTGAGTGTTCAGGCATTCAGTGGCAGAGAAAGCAGTCTGCTCTTTTTGCCTAACGTTTCCATTGATGGGATGCTTGGGTGAGAGTAGTCCATAGGAAGAGTGAATGGAGCACTTCTCTTAAGCTCCTCTTGCTGGAGTGGGTACTTGAGAAGAGAATGGTGGTCCTTAACACACCATGTTGGCTTTTAATTAGTATCCTAACTGCACAGCCTTCCCTGAGGAGCTGAGTCCTCCCTGCAAAGCTTATGGGTGTGCTCATGTGAACAGCCCCTGCAGAGCCTTCTGCACCTGGTATTAGGAAGAGTAGAAAGACCTGTCCTCCCACAAAGCCACTCTAAATAATTGTACTACTCCTGCATCTCTGATACTCAACCACTTGAAATTTGAAGCCAGGAGTTCTTCAAAAGCTCCTGCATCTGTTGTCAGTCCAAGCCAGCACTCTCAAGAGGCCAACTTCCCATAGGCCATCATGCATAATGTGGATGAAACCTCCTGAATTATTGATCTCGCAGAGGCACATAATTGTAGCTTCCCCAGTGTGTTTACTCTCCGTGGCTTTGATTTATCAGATCTTTTCTAATAATGTTCTCACTTTTGGCGCTCGTAAAAGGCAACTGGCTTGCAGTTTAATAAATATTGACTTCTGGCCATTTGCTGCTTTGTGATTATTCCTCCTCAAGAACAAACTGATTGCTTCCTTCATTCAACTCCACTGCAAATCGTGCAGGAGTGAAATGCTTTTAATATTGCATCTTCCCGCCAGGGGAAGACTTGCCTCAGCAATGCCCTTCCCACACTTTCAAGATCAATGCACTTTTTTTCTAACTATTTGGCACTTGAGGATATTTGTGGTCCCTCTAAGGGTCAGTGGGCATCTCTCCTCCCTATAAAGAGCCCCCTTTCACACCTCTTTTTTTGTGCTGCTCACTGCTTTTGACTAATTAAGCCCTTCTCTGTTGCTTTGATTAGAAAGAGGAAGAACTCCTGATAGATCTTGTGTTTGAACTTCTCATCACTGAATTATTGGTTTGTGTGGGACATTGGGCTAGGGCTGTCTGAGGAGTCCCTGACAAAGAGGAGAAGAGTCCAAGAGGGTTACTTCAAGTAAGATATAGAATCATAGAATAGTTTGGGGTGGAAGGGAGCTTAAAGATAATCTAGTTCCAATCCCTCTGCCATGGGCAGGGACACCTCCCACTAGACCAGGTTGCTCAATGCCTCATCCAGCCTGGCCTTAAACACCTCCAGGGATTGAGGGGGCATCCACAACCTCTCTGTTCCTGTGTCTCACCACCCTCACAGGGAAGAACTTCTTTCTTCTCTCCAGCCTGAATCTCCCCTCTTCCTGGCCTTAAAACACCTCCATCTCACCTCCTGCCCAGTTGGTACCAGCATCCCCTACCTGAGGTGGTCTTCTGCAAGCAGCTGGAAGAGCCCCTTTCTGCTGTTGCCATATGATGTTGGCAACATGTCTTGAAGAGCATTTTAAGTCATGCTGTGTTTCTCTCTGAGCTGCCCATTTTCCAATTTGCATCACTGTTATGTGTTAGCACAGATCCACACTCCCCCTATGGCTGACAATAATCATCATCCTAAACTGAATACACAGAGGAACCATAGAGCAATAAACAGTCACAACACCTTTTGGAGAATGCCAAATACTCATGTTTTGTATGTAAAACCAAGAGGATAATGAAAATTTAGCATCTGAGGGGCCTCCTAGAGGCTTTTTGCTAGGCTGGGGACTCTTTGTGTGTTAGGTGGGATACAGACACATAGTGGGAGCTTGTCAGTCATGTTGCTTGCAGCTCAAGAAACAAACTTTCTAGAAAGCAGAGGTGGGAAAAACACCACAGATTATGCCCTTGACTTGAATGACTTTCTCTTGGCTCCTGCAACAGTTCGTAGAGTCATAGAATGGTTTAGGTTGGAAGGGACCTTATAGATTATCTAGTTGCAACCCCCCTGCCATAGGTAGGAACACTTCCCACTAGGCTGCTCAGTGCCTCATCCATCCTGGCCTAAAACACTTCCAGAGAGGGGGCATTCAATGAATCTGTTTCTTGATATTTGGTCCCATATTATAACCCAGAAGCTCATCTGGCCATACCTGTCAGAACAGGAGTCAGAATGAAGACTAACAATTTTAACTAAGACAGCAGAATCACCAAAATATTATGGGTTGCATTAGCAACGCTCTCAGCATTGAGTTCAGTGGCCTCAGTGTGAGTTCACTCTCTTCCTGTTAATTAACAGTAATAAGAGAGCAGCCAGTTCAAGGCAAAATTACTTCTCCTGCCCTCTTTGTTGGAGCATCCTCTGTTTTGCCAGTGAATGTTACAGTGGATCTGATTATATTCTGAAATTAGTTTTATTTAATGAAATTTATCTAATGAAGAGTTGCAAACTAGAAAAGATGAAAATAAAACATTATTTTTTTCGTTCCTAATTGGATTAATTTTTGTGCCTAATCACTTATTTCCTTCCTCTTTGCCCACTGCTGAAAAATAGATGAATCTATCACAGAAAATATCAAGCTATATCCTCTCTTATTAGTGGAATTTGCTTTATACCAGGTCAGGATTTGTCCTGGAATCACATAACCCACTTTGTGTTGGCAAGTAGCAGAGTGTTTTGGTGAGCTTCTAATGCTCAGGAATGGTTTGAAAGGTATAGATAGCAAGCTCTGGGAGCTGTGTCCTGGTGGGGAAACATTTCCCTGTAAGCATTTCTGATATTTCCCTGTTTGTTCCCCAGCAGGTAAGAGGCAGCCCTAGGTGCTGTGCTTACCTTCTTGTCCTCTGTGGCCTGCCTCATCCCAATATGGGGTGCATTCCATCCAGCTGCATCTCCCTTCCTGACAACATACTCTCAGAAGATAAAATAGTCACAGAATATCAGGGATTGGAAGGGACCTCGAGAGATCATCAAGTGCAATCTCCCTGCTGGAACAGGAACACCCAGACGAGGTCACACAGGAAGGCATCCAGATGGGTTTTGAATGTCTCCAGAGAAAGAGTCTCCATAACTTCTCTGGGCAGCCTGTGCCACTGCTCTGTCACCCTCACTGGGAAAAAGTTTTTTCTTCTGTTTCTGTGGAACCTCCTGTGTTCCAGTTTGCACCCATTGCCCTGAGTCCTATCATTGGAGGTGACTGAGAAGAGCCTGGCTCCATCCTCCTGACACTCACCCTTTACATATTTCTAGACATGAATGAGGTCAACACTCAGTCTCTTCTGCTCCAAGTTAAAGAGACCCAGCTCCCTCAGCCTTTCCTCAGAAGGGAGATGCTCCAATCCCTTCATGATCTTTGTGGCTAGTTACTGGGACTTTTTCTGTCCCGAGACTTTTTCTAAGGCATTGAGCAACCTGATCTAGTGGGAGGTGTCCCTGCCCATGGCAGGGGGGTTGGAACTAAATCATCTTTTAGGTCCCTTCCAACCCAAACTATGCTATGATTCTATTCCTGTTGCATTATGGCTGTAAACTTGCCATAATTTTTAAGATAAGATATGGAAGCAGGCAGACCTTAAAAAGAGGGAAACAAATGTTTGACTGTCACCAATTTGGAAATCTCCCCTGGTAGCTGTGAAGTTGGTGTCAGTTTCTGTTATTGGTGTAATGGGGCTAATGTGTTCTCTTTGCAAGCAGAGATCTCCACATCTGCTTTATCCATTAGATGGATGACATAAAGCAGCTGACTTTACAGGGAATGTTTTATGCCATCTTTAATCTGAAGTGTATTTCTGTTGCCTGCCAAAATACTCCAGCGTGAATTTCTTGTTAGGTCAAATGTACGTTTGGATGCCTTGATCAGTGCTGCAGAGAAAGATCTGTCTACCCTGGAAAGATTGGTGCAGACAGACATTGATATAATTGTATTAGCAGTCCCATACTTCTCAGCACACGTGCACAACCTGTAACTGCAGGACAGCTGAGAAACTCAGCAGCACAAAACCAGGAGAGAGTAGTTGATTTTATTCCCTGTGTCTGGATCTGTCATCTGCCTGCAGTATTTCCAAGATGTGGACAAGGCACTGAGCAACCTGTTTTAGTGGGAGTTGTCCCTGCCTATGGCAGGGGGTTGGAACTAGGTGATCTTTTTAAGGTCCCTTCCAACCCTTTTCTTTTTCTATTTTTTCTTTTTCTTTATTCCTTTTCCTTTTCTTTTTTACTCTTTTCTTTTTCCTCTATTTCTTTTTCTTTGTCATCTTCTTACTCTTCATAATTTCTTTCCTTTTCCTCTTCCTTTTCCTCTTCCTTTTCCTCTTCCTTTTCCTCTTTCTCTTCCTTTTCTTCTTCCTCTTCCTCTTCTTCTTCCTCTTCCTCTTCCTCTATTTTTCTTCATCATCATCTTTCCTTTTTCTCTTTCTCTTCCTCCTCCTCCTCTTCCTCTTCCTTTTCCTCTTCCTCTTTCTCCTTCTCCTCCTCATCCTCCTCCTCGTACTCCTGCTCCTCATCTTCTTTTTCTTTTCATAAGGCGTTCTTAAGAGATACCAGTTGCATATTAGCAGCAAATTCCTCTTTATTTTTTTTAACAGATACACTAGCAAGCTCAGAAAATTTTAGGTAGTTTTTTTTTAAGTGTTACAAAGCATTACATGGGTGACATGTGATGAATATGACCCTTCCAAGTGTTACACATCCCTGGAGAGGGTAGGCAGGTAATTCTATACAGAGGGAAACTGAGGAACAAAGGTGTTAATTAGAATTCATAAAGGATGGCAGCATCTGAGTTGCCCAGACAGCTTCCTCTTGAATCCCTTCCTTCCAGCTACACCACAAAGACCGTGTGCCCTCTGTTCTTTCCTCTGGAAAGAGATGTGTAGTGCAGAAATCCATTTCCCAGAATTGTATGGCCTTAATAAAATTCAGCTCTAGTTATGACCCTGCGAGATGATTAGTGAATTAGGGTTCTTAATTAGCATTTTGCATAATTCATGGCAATTACAACATTCTCATGGATATGATTGTCAAGGTGCAGATGTGCAAACGTGCAGCTATAATTTCCTCATCTAAATAACTCTTTTGGTGAAACCTCTAATTTTTTACAACTCTATTGTGTAAGGGCCATTATTCCTGTTGTTATTTTTAAGGCATTAGAAAAGGGATGTGAAGCTCACTTCAGCTTCAATCTCTGCAACCAACTGTTTTTCAGAAGCTTTAAAAACTGTCATAAAAGTTTGCTCCTGGGTGAGAATCAGGCATTTGAATGGTCTGAAGGACCTCTACTATCCAGTTTTTAACATCCCACAGGGTATTGTATGGCAGTTTTTCAGTTACAATAGTAAAACAAAAGCTAAATCCAGTGTGTGCACTAGCCAAGATTTATATGGCTGGATTGTTAATGGAATTGAGCTCATATCCCTTTTTCAGCTGAAGATAGATTTCAGATTCCTTTGTGCTGTGAAGATGCTTTCATTTTGTCAGAAATGTGTAAAGTATTGTGTATATGAGGTTATTAGGGCTAGTTTTTTGGGTACAGGAAAATATGGCAGTTCCATACAGTGAGTGGCAGCTAAAGAGAGGACGACAGTTGTGGCAGTGACCTAGGACACAGGAGCCCCTAATTTCCAAAATACAGTCCTTCAAAAGTCAAAAGGGATCATTTGGATATCAATGAGCCAGATGATGAAAATACAGTTGCAGCTGATTCAACACTTCCAGGTACAGCTCATATTTTTAAAAAACAACTACAGAGTTCCAGCTGACAAATTTGAATTTCCACTTCCTTCATTAAGTGCCTACAGAGATGATATTAAATGTAATTAATTTTACTTTCATAATTATAATCTAATATGTAAATCCATTTACATTATTCCATTCTATTACAGGTACAAATCTAAATTATAATTTCTAAACAAAAGTTATGAATTTCCTTAAGTGAAAGGCGTTTGTAATTTCCCACAGGAAATCTTAATTGCTTTTGAATTTGCAGTCCCAGAACACGTAGCAGTTTCAAGCAGTCAAGATCTGATGGTGGGAAACCACTACCCTTATATTCTTACTAGAGGCAAATTTCACTCTGAAAAAATCATAGAATAGTTTGGGTTAGAAGGGACCCTAAAGATCATCTAGTTCCAAAACCCCTGCCATAAGCAGGGACACCTACCACTAGAGCAGGTTGCTCAGTGCCTCATCCAGCCTGGCCTTAAAGGGGGTATCCACAACCTCTCTGGGCAACCACTTCCAGTTTCACCTCCCTCACTGTAAAGAATTTC
>VZTY01033929.1:34825-67644 GCA_013400935.1 Turnix velox
GGACTCCAGAACTGGACAACAGAGCCCAGTAGAGGGGCAAAATCACCTCTCTTGACATGCTGATCTCACTTCTCTTGATGCATGCCAGGATTGGGTTGGCCTTTTTGGCTGCAAGCACACACTGATGCCTCATGTTGAGTTTTTCATCCACTCCCAAATCCTTCTCTTCAGGGCTGCACTCAAGCCACTCTCCACCCAGCCTGTATCTGTACTTGGGATTGCCCTGAACCAGGTGCAGCACCTTACATTTGACCGTGTTGAACTTCATTAGGTTGGCATGGGCCCACCTCTCAAGTCTGTGAAGGTCCCTCTGGATGGCATCCCTTCCTTCTGGTGTATCAACTGCACCACAGCTAGAAATTTATGCTGCTGTTAATAAAGGGATTCTCCCCTAGACAAGCATTTGATCTGAGCCAAGGACATTACAGCATGGCTACTTTTAGTTTGCTCAGTAAATCAGTGTTTGCTTTTCAATCCTACAACTGAACTTATTTATACAGCCCATACCCACTGCGGGGCTTTCAGTGCAGAAAATTTCCTCTCATACATGACCACAGCACTCTCACTAAATTCCACTGGTCCAGGCTATAAACCCCATACATCTACTGTGAAAAATATGGGTTTGATGTGCCAGATACCCTCTGGCATTCCCAAGCCTCTGATGTGCTATCATTATTTGCAGGAGAGACGGTGAACCCTAATTAAGCTTAATCACAACAACCCAGAAAGATATCAGTGGAGGGGCACATTTTACCCTAAAGGGCTATATGAACTCTTTGGAAAATGCTGAATTACCCCTAAAGCTATTGCTGATTAACTACTTAATGAAGCATCTGCAAGTGCTGGCATGTCCCAGCCATGTCACTGTGATGCTTGAAGGACGATGGAGATTAACTATAAGATTGATCATGGTGATTTCTTCTGTAGCAGCCCCATCACATCTAATAAGGGGCACTTGGAATTGAAACTTGCTTTGGAAAAACATTATTTTTCTATTGTATAAACAACTCATTTTAGAACTGCCGTGTTTCTATTGCATGGAAGGCACCTACTCCTGCTTCAGCAATGTTCTCCCTTTACCACGGAGACTAAGAATTTTTATTTACAGCCACTATTTCTGCATCTTGTTTCTATTGGCTTCTGTACAAATATAGGGCAGCAAGATGAGGAGTGTGGATTTAGCTGGATTACAGTTAGAAATTCCATCCAGATACATTTGATATACCTTATAATACCTTCTCAGGTCTTGAAACCTCTCTGTTTGTATCTTTGTGGATGCCCTGGAGGTGTTTAAGGCCAGGCTGGACAAGACACTGAGCAACCTGGTCTAGTGGGAGGTGTCCCTGCAGTGTCCTTCCATCACATATCCTATTAAAAAGTCCTACCCCAGCCTTTCTGTAGCCCCCTTCAGGTATTGAGAAGCTACTATGAGGTCCCCCCTGAGCCTTAAAATCCTCCAAGCTGCTGAAAATACAGCCCCCCCACGTTTCTGAATTAACTTACCCTGGTTATTCCCAGTGTAGCATTTTTATTAGTCTGTTTGCTGTGCCTCTGTGTTGCAAGAACACTTTACCTATTTGTTCTGTCTCATTTCATCACTCTCTTGCTTCTTCCATCCACTCATTCATTCATAAAGGTGAATGAGCAGCCTGCTCACCCCAGTGGAAAGTCAAGATTTCAGTGCCCAAAGGTTGTATAGATCCAAACAATTCTGAATCAATGGACTTCACTCTCATCTGCTCTTAGTGATTTATCATAAGTAGCCACAGCTTTGTGTAATAATAATGTGCTTTCATCTGTTTCAAACTGTCACTGGTGCCCTCATGGGAAGCATTTGCTTTCAGGAAGCCATTCTAGGAGTATCTTTGTTTGACTGTTATTGCAGGTTTTATTTCTTTGTCAATTCACCTGTCTCAGGTCAAAGCTTTTAATTTCCGAGACATTCACGTTTTCAACAAAGTGCTGCTCGATAACAGGCTGAACTACCAAAGTTTCTCAGTGGTTGCATCTCAGAGCCATCTAAAATTAGAGGGTACCCAGTGAAAAACAGGCAGTGATCATGAAAGGAACCAAACAAAATGCAAAGTTAAAAAAAAACAAACATTTAAATAATAGCAGTTGATTCATTGAGCGCTTAAGCTTGTGGCCAGCTGTAAACACATGAAGTAGAGAAACCCTACCCATGGTATTCAGGCTAGATATAAGAAAGAAATTCCTTATGGAATGCAAGTTGGAAGAGGGAATATTCAGGCTGGATAGAAGAAAGAAATTCTTTAGGGTGAGGGTGGTGAGACACTGGAAGAGGTTGCCCAGAGAGGTCGTGGATCGCTTCTGAATCCCTGGAGGTGTTTAAGGCCAGGCTGGATGAAGCATTGAGCAACCTGGTGTAGTAGGAGGTCTCACTGTCAATGGCAGAGGGGTTGGAACCAGATGATCTTTAAGGTCCCTTCCAACCCAAACCATTCTATGAGTCTATGATGAGCAGAGCCTGAACCACAGCCAGTGTTTTACCTATTTGTGTGAGAGAACAGGGCAGCTCTGAGAGTTGCAAAGCTGTTGCATCTCCAGGCAGTTCCTCCTTAAGAAAGGGAAGTTACATTTAAATCAGATTCTTGGCTGAAAGCTCCCCAGAAACAATACTTTGAGAAGAGGAAGAAAATAGCGCATTTCCTAGCAATTTACTTCAGTCTCAGCACTTTGGTGAAATATTTAATCTTGGGCAGAAGGGACCTCAAAGCCCAGGAAGTAATATCACCACTACCTGCACATTCATATTAAAAAAATTGTGTCTGTGCCTGCAGGTCCCTTTGGGTCTGCAAAACCCACTGAAAAAGAGACCTGAGCTCACGCTTTTGTGGCCTGTGTTCACCTGCTGCTGTCTGCACCCTGGTGTTGACTGATGCTTCCCCTGGTCCTTCCCTTTGCCCAGTTTGAGGAGGTTAAACAAAAACACAATCAAATTCTGGGCCAGGCATTTTTCACTGCAACTCAGACAGACGTTTTATTCATAGTAATTTCTTTATTTGTGTCATAAATCCTTCTTCCCTTTGTGCTCCTCCAGGAGATTAAAATTAAGGGCATCACCTCTGCCATCAAGGCCCAGACCCCCGAGGCCATGCAATGCTTTTGCTGTTCCTGCACACTCTTCTCACCCATCTCTTCTTTGATGTCTCATCCTTGTAGTGCACAGATTGTGTTTGCCTTTTCAATTTGTACGTTAGCTGCAGCCTTTCCTCTGGACTACAAATAATGATACCCTTCTCCTGCTTTTGTAGTTCTTACTAACAGGTGGCAAGGAAGGAGAAAAGCAGAATAAGCTCAATAACAACAGCAGAAAGCTAACAATAATGAATAAAGTCTTAATAATTTTCCTATTGTTTCGCAGGCCATATAACAATGTGGTCCACCTCTTACTATGCTGGCTCTTGGGGCCTGTGGGATTGTCAGGCTTTTTTTTGTTTTGTTTTTAAATGATTTATTTGTTTGTTTTTATTAACTTTATTTGTTGATTGATTTATGCAATGATTTATTAGTTTTAGCTGGCAAACCTTCACAGCAATTTGTTCCTTCAAGGCTTAAAGGCAGAATGTAAATAAAAACCAAATTAGATCCTTTTTATTAAAATCTCATGGAGGTTTTAATCAGTCCCAGGGTCTTAGGGGGAAAAGGGAGCTGTGTATTTTCATTCCCAGATGCACAGGACTCCTCAGAATGAGGGATCAGCAAAAGAAGAGGAAGTTAATAAATCTCCTCCTCTCCCTGCAGTTATGTTTATGTGATTTTTAAGAAATAGTTGCAGTTTCTAAAAAAAACACTTGTTTGTGTAACTAATGACATAGACTACTACATTCTTCTGAATGAATTTTACTTTCTTTCCATCACAGCAATCGCATCCCTGAAAGAAGGACATTGTGGAAAAAAAATAGGACAAGTTAAATATCTCAGCTCTTTGTGAGTCCTGGTCATGCTGGGTGTGTTTAGGGCATGTAGCCCCACTTTCTATCCTTCATTACATTCTTGTTTCAAGCCACTGACAAGATTTTTTTTCCTTCTCTTCTTGCTTTTTTATTGCTGTTCAGCTGAGGGGTGAGTGCTTTCCTGCCTACCAGGCTGTATTTGCACTGCTGCTCATGCATTTTTACTCATCCTACAATCATCCCCTCTCATTTGCTCTCAGGCTGGGGCATGATAAATCAGGAGTTGTGAACTCCTTCTTGCTTCCTGCCCTTGCTTCACACCCATTTACACTACAAATTTACCAGTGGGCTGTGTTCACTTAAATACACTACAAGAGGTCAGAGGAAGACACGGGTGCCTTTGTGTCCCCTCTTCCCTCCCCTCCCTGGAGATCCACATCTATATCTATTTTTCCTCCATGTTCCCAGTCTTTTCTAATCTATCTTTCTGTCACACGTACACTTAGTAAGTTGCTTTTTTTTTGTGTCTGAATCATACAAAGCCAACAAGCAAGGGCCCCAGCAGATGTATTGCTTTTTCCATAATGACTTTTGGTGACTTGAATCATTCCACAGGGTCTTTTGTGGCTGAGGCTCCTGGGAAGCCCATCCATGCCCCTGCTCTCATGCTCCAGCCACACAAAGAGCCCTGCCTGCACACAGCCATGCCCTGGCTAGCAGAGGTTTCTGCTGTCAGGGAGTCTGACACCCTCCGAGCTGGGCCACCATCTGCTGTGGCCCCCAGTGCATAGATAGAAGCTGAAGGGCAAAGCTGCTTGGAAACCATCTTTTCTTGTTCTGCTGCCCATCTGCTTGGGAAAGTGATTGACAGCCCACGGGTGAAGGGCCAGAGTCTGTGCTAATTGTCTGGGGCAGTTGCTCAAACATGGCTGGAAAAAATAGGGAGTCCCCACAGGCAAGGGAAGAAAGGGAACTTTTGTGAGGCCTGACACAGTAAATGCCACCTTTGTGAAGATTTAGGCTTGCTGAGGTCACTTTTTAACAACTTAGGATGCTCCAGGCTTTTCCTCTTTATCTCCAAAGGCTCTTCTTCCTCCTTTATTTATGCTTCATCAACAAGCATTGTTTCAGTCAGGCTTGGATTCCCTTTTCAGAGGTTTAGGCACAGAAAAAAAAGTCCCATCCTCCTAAAAAAAAAAATGTTTGGGGGGGGGGCTGCTGTTTTTTCTTCTTTTCTTCCTCCCTGTCTCACCCACTGTAAAGAATGCCTCTTAGTATTCTCAGAGGAGTGGGAGCATTTGCATATTAATTTAATTGTGTGTGTTCATGCAAAACAACTCGACTCACAGCAAACTAGCCACAGTTATTAAAATTAATTTGCAAAGGAAGGGCACTATTGTTTTTTTTTTCAGACAAGAGTTGTCAAAGCTTGTGGTTTTCTGTGTGCTAAAAGCACCTTCCTTCTCACTGCACTTATTGGCATTGAAGTATTAATAGCTGGAGAAACATAATGAAGGTTTTTTTAAGAGAAAGTGGTGAGGTGAGCAGAGAAAGTTCTACACAGACAGGAGACGAAGCAAAGTCTCAGTGTTTTCCAGTTCTTCACAGAGAAGAACTGAACTTCAGAGAGACTCAGGGCTCCCTAATGCTTTCTGGAACAAGAAAAGCAGCCCCAACTGCTTTTAAAGTAAGTACATGTATCTATATCTATATATTTATATATATATTTATAGGTTACTCAATGCCTTGTCCAGCCTGGCCTTAAACACCTCCAGAGAAGGGGCATCCACAACCTCTCTGGGCAACCTCTTCCAGTATCTCACACTCAACCTAAAGAATTTCTTTCTTCTATCTAGCCTCCCATGTTTATACTTGTTGGCACTTTATAATTACAACTATTATTGCAGGATTGTCTACCAGCACATAGATGTATGCACAAAGTAGCAGAAGTTTTTCTTGAAATTTTGATAGTTTTCCTACATAATCCATGGATGTGACCAGACCTGGTCTTAAAATGTAGTACCAGAGCTATCACTGGCACAGTATCCAAAGTAATTTAGCTTCAGTCCATGCACAGAAGCAGAGTATGTAGCTGCTTTTGCCACATTGCTTTTGCAACATTTGCTCCTGTGTCACTGTTAATAAAACTGTTGGAGTGACCTTGGGGATGTAATAACGCCTCATTGACTTGGATTTAAAGCTTCCATGCTGTTTCTCCTGCTGTGTGACACTTGTTTAAGGAAAAGACCCACAAAAATGCAGCTTGTTTGCACAATTCCTTTAAAAGACATAGACTGATAGTTTATGGAAATGCAGAATTAGCTGCCTGGCCCTCTGGAAACTCACAGAGGCTGTGAATTTCCTGATTCTGGGAACTCCATGGGAGAGGAGTCCTCAAGAGCTACACAGAATCATAGAATGGTTTGTGTTGGAAGGGACCTTAAAGATCATCTAGTCCAGAAAATCCTGGTTTCTGTGGTGTGCCATACTGAACCAGTTTAATTGTAATTTCATTTACTAGGAAGATTTGTGTATTTTCAACAAAACATTTTAAGCAAATAACCAGACTCTTTAGATCATGTTTCTTCTTGAAAGTTAATTTCAGCTGTTCTGGATGCTTAAAGCCAAGCATCTTTAAGCTGTTGGCTTTTTGACACTGTGGAAAATGTATTTAGCAATTTATAAATAGCAGGATGGAGTTAAAAGGGGGTTTGGGGTTGCTTAAAAGGGGGGTTGTTCAGCCTGGTGAAGAGAAGGCTCAGGGAAGACCTCCTACTAGCTTCTCAGTACCTGAAGGGGGCTACAGAAAGGCAGGGGTAGGATTTTTTAATAGGATATGTGATGGTAGGACTATGAATAATGGATGTAAATTGAAAGAGGGAAGATTCAGGCTGGAGAGAAGAGTGAAATTCTTTATGGTGAGGATAGTGAGACCCTGGAAGAGGTCACCCAGAGAGGCTGTGGATGCCTCCTCTCTGTTTAAGGCCAGGCTGGATGAGGCACTGAGCAACCTGGTCTAGTGGGAGGTGTCCCTGCCTGTGGTAGGGGGGTTGGAATGAGATGATCTTTAAGGTCAAGACCAACCCAAACCCTTCTATGATTCTATGATAATCTGCATTCTCTTCAGTAGCGATTTTTTTGGCGGAGAATGAAGTTTCACTCACCCTGGGTGGGAGGTTTTAAGGGGAAAGGATGGGCAGTGGGAATAACTGTGATCAGAAACAACTGTGTTGTGGGATGGGAAGAGCCTAATAGCTTGATGCTCTTAGTTACCATCATTCCATTATGAATTTCAAGCATCCATTCCAACAATTTAACATGCAGATCAGGGCTGTAGGGTGAGCAGGAAGGGCACATTTTAAGCCACACTTTTCATGCTTGCAGCTGCTTTATGCTCAGAAAATTGTGCACTGAAAAAACATTTTTCAAAATATCAACTTTTACTACTGCTTCCCCTTGTTACAGATTTTCTTTGATGAAAAAAATTTTTCCCCAAGTGATCTACAATTTTTTGTTTTTAATCTCAAAGAAAAGAAATATGTTCATTTTTTTAATTGATTTGCAGAACATGGTGGCTCCTATGAATTGCTTGGGGTATTTAGGATGAAATTTAGCATGCAAAGGGATGTGTGATAGTAAGAAGACACAGAAAATATTATTTCATGTGTTCTGACCATATTGGCTTTTAATTTCTTTCACAAATTTATAGAAAACAGAACTCTTTTTTTCTGATTTCTAGCTTGCCACATGCTGCGTCCAAATGTCAATCATAGTTGGGTTAATTAATTTTGAATTAACTACAGGGATCCTTTCCACTGATTGCAGTGGACTGTGGATCACACTGGCAAATCATACAAATTGCTGATTTTTAATTAACCCCTTTGCTCCTGGTTACTCACCAGGTATGCAGGAGAATAAGGACTGAAACCTTGGTCTGACATTGAATTTTATGGGGTGTGTGTTATCCAGCTGTTTATTTTGTTGTCCTCCAGCCAAATTGGGACATGACTTGATAGGTTTTTTTTAATGCTAGTGGAATTCTGCAAGAGAAATAGGAAGAAACTTGCTCTGGAGGAGGAGATACCTGCCCCACTGCAGAACATCATGGCAGGGGAATCAGAACCTGATGATCTTTGAGGTCCCTTCCAACCCAAACCATTCTATGATTTTAAGTCTGGGTCAAACTCCTTGGTACACTGGGTCTACTGCCAGGTTCCACCAAGTTTTCTTCTGATTTTTTTTTTCAAGCTGTAAGATTTTGTTTGACCAGATAGAATTTGGGCAACCAGATCAACAGTAAGGAGGGCTCAGTGCTGTTCCAAGAGAGCTTAAAGGAGTTTGAATGAAACAAGGTGGTCCCAGAGTGCCTGATACGGGGGTGGAGACTCTCAGGAGTATTTTGGAGGTGAAATGGAAGATGTGGGAGACATTAACTAGGCAGACTTTAGGCACTGTTAATATAAACAGTCTGCCTTCACCGTGCTGCCTGTTGCTCTGATAAATTAATTGTTCATTTTAACAAGTGCATGCAAATTCATGCAAATGTATGCAAATAGCAGGGTAAAATGCCAGTCAGCAGCTGGTGATATGGACAGTGGGACTGAGAGCACCCTCAGTTTCTTGATGAAACCAAGCTTCAACAAACCAAAGGAAAGGAACACCATGGAGAGGGGCTGGACAGGCTTGAGGTCCAGCCTCTGTGAACCTCAAAAAGTTCTATAAGGCCAAATGTGAGGTCCTGCACCTGGATCAAGACAACCCTTGACATCAGTATAGTCTGGACCGGGAATAGATTGAAAGCACCCTTGAGGACTAGGACTTGGGGGTATTGGTGGATGAGAGAGCTGGCCATGAGTTTTAGAAGCCCAGAAACTCAACTGTATCTTGGGTTGCATTGAAAGAAACATGGCCAGCAAGCAAAGGGAGGTGATTTTTCCCCTCTACTCTGCTCTATGTTCATCCTGGTGAGGAGAAAGCTCTGGGGAGACATTATAGCCCCTTCCTGTACCTAAACAGACACTGGAACAGATTGCTCAGAGAGTTGTTATTGATGCTCCCTCCCTGGAGGTGTTTAAGGCCAGGCTGGATGAGGCACTGAGCCGCCTGGTCTAGTGGTAGGTGTCCCTGTCCATGGCAGGGGGGTTGGAATAAATGATCTTTAAGGTCCCTTCCAACCCAAACCATTCTATGATTCTGTGATTCTATGTTTCTAAATTACAGTAGCCATTTACTTTTGTACTTTTGCCATCCTTTCCTTAAAACAAACCCCATTTCAGAAACAAAACTGACATCATGCTCTTTTGTCAAATTTCTTCTCATTAGTGATGGTTTTGAGAATAGAATTTTAGAAACTGATGCAAGCTTTCAAAGCCATCTTCTGTACATTGCTTCCCCATGACCTAAGGATCACTGAGTGAAATTATCAGTAAAATATTACATAGGGTCATCACAGAAGTATCTTCCAGACTTGATGTCATATTTTGAGGTGAAATTATGCATTTTATTTTAGGGGTAGCAGTAAGGAGGCATGTCTTCCACTAAGTAAACTGACATCCTGAGCAAGAAAGCAGTGTAGCCCAGTGAAGGATCTGACCTGTGGTTTATCAGGATGTCAGAGACACTGGAACCTCCAGAGAGGATGTGGATGCCCCATCTCTGGAAGTGTTTAAGGCGAGGCTGGACAAGGCTCTGAGCAACCTGGTCTAGTAAGAGATGTCCCTGCCTATAGCAGAGGGGTTGGAACCAGATGATCTTTAAGGTCACTTCCAACCCAAACTATTCTATGATTCTTCATCATGGATCTGCTGAAATGCTCTCCTCAATGACTCAGCACTGACCCCTCTCCTCTGAGGAAGGAAAATCCATCCCAATGTAGGGTGTGAGGAGAGTGCAGCAACACCAAAGACAGTCTGACTTCTTGAGATCACTTCCTGATAATAAAAACAGAAGGACGCTGAGATTTCAGAGATGCAGCTTCTCGAAAGCACCATCAGAAAATATTCACTCTTTCCCTGAAAAATGTTATTTATTTCAAAAAATACCCAAGGAAGATGTTTTCCATGAAAATTCAGCACTGGCTGACTTTTAAATAATCCTAGCAGCAGACAAATTGCACCATTCCTCACCCCAGCTTTCCAAGCCAGTGATCCTACGAAGAACTGTGCAATCAGAATTTTAAATACCCTGGGAACTGAGTTAATACCAGATGGCATCCAGCTATATTCATCATTATAATTTCCTAATATTATATTAACATTTACTAGTTTAGTACTTGAATTATCTAGCACGACACTGCTAAAATATGTGTCCTCAACACAGCACTGTGCAGAATAGTTTTGGCACTTCTTGGTTGTCATTTCTTCAAGTTTTTAATAACAAACTTTTAACATTTTATGGCCTTCTGAAAAGTGCAGGCTTTGACATGTGAAATTATTTTGTCTTTTCACTTAAAATCCCAGAATGAGATTAAACCATAGGTGCCTCTGCCTTTTCAATAGCTCCTGGCTTTTTAATAGAATCAAGATAAAAGTGTTACTTTCTTTGCTATGAAGTAAAATGTGCTGCATCAATGGAGTGTGCATTTTCCACTTAGGGGAATGATCAAAGCTGTCCATTTGCCTATGTTCTCCTTCCCAATCCTGCTTTAAAAAAACCATGCTGGGAATTTTACTCTGATTTTACCACTCTCTCACTCCTCCCAGTGCAAGTTTATGGCACTTGAAGTAAATACTTCTCACCCAACTTCACATTGAGGGAAATGCATTAAGCTCTACTTGGTTGCAAAGAGTTACAATGATAAATTCTTCATTTTCTTCTTTTTTTTCTCTAAAATATCATGTTTTCAAGCTTCCTTGCTGCACATTTTCCTTGGACGGTTTCTACATTTTGTTTAGTGCTCAGCACTATTTAGCAATAGAACGAGTTTCATCTCCTATCCTTCCTACCTTGTGCCTCCAGCATGTGGACATAATGAATTCAAAGCCTTAAAAGCTGACCTAATCCCTGCTTCCCCAGGAAAAAGAAAAAAATTCATAACTTTCAAACCACTAGGCAAAACATTTTGAACAATTCAAGTGTTTGCTTTTCCTTTTCACTGTGGTATGAAATGAACAGTTTATGAATAAACACTAAGGTATTGCCCTTTTAAACCTTTTCCCTATGAATACGGTAAATTTTCCATATATTTTTTTCAAGCAATATCTGTTTAACTGTCACTACGAAAGCAGCAATGCTTAGCTTGAAATCTTTTGTAGAATCATAGAATTGTTTGGGTTGGAAGGGACCTTAAAGATCATCTAGTTCCAACCCCTCTGCCATAGGCAGGGACATCTCCCACTAGAACAGGTTGCTCAGTGCCTTGACCAAGCTACAGCAGAGATTCTCCCCTTTTATACTAGATTCTTCTCTGTATAGCTTTAGAGACAGGGAGTTCCTCAGCTGTTTGATAAATTCCAGCATTAGTTTTGAATCCATTTCACTTAATGCCTAGGGTTTTTCCTGAAAAAAAATAGCTTTCAAGGGCATTTAGGCACTTGTTTATATTGCCAGTGTTTTTTTTCTATACCATTTAGTGAAGCTAAAAGTGTCTGTAATTCCCTCTCCCTTCCTTCCTTTCTTCTCCTCTGATTCCTCCCCCAATCCTAATGCTTTTGCTTTCCTACAGAGTGATACATAGCCCGAGAGTGTGGTTTGATGAGGTCTGGTGTTACTGTCAGCTGTAAATCCTTCCTGCTTGTTTGTTCAGCAGCCTCTGGCCTTGGACTTTTATGACTCTCTCAGTAGGTCTTACTTGAAGTGATTGTGCACTTGAAGAAACTCCTCAAAGCCCTAGAAACAGAAAATCTTCTAATCTTTGTTCCTATAGCTAGAGCTCTCCCCTCCATGCAGTGTAGTCATTCCTATAACTCAGGGGCCAAAAAGCTAAGCAGTGCATGAGGATGAGATGATTTGTCAACACAGACATAGATATATGGAGACACTTGCTGTGGTAACAGTTGTGGATGTGTCTTCTTGAATGTATTTCCTTTGGTTGATGTCCAAGCAAAGCAAGGTGAAGGTGCATCACCTTTTTGGCGCTAACTCTGATAGCTCAGTACATGTTTGGTGACTCTCAAGTTGTAAATCCAGGGTGGTTGGTGGCTACTTAAAGCTTTCCTCTCCCTGTGTTGATTAAGGTGGAACTGTGAAAGGTTAAAGAGGTGGCAGAGTGGGGAAAGAAAGAGAGAGAGAGAAAGAGTGAGAGGAAGAGAGAGAAACTGAGAGAGAAAAAGAGAGAAAGAATGAAAGAAGAGAGAGAAAGAGAAAAAGAGAAAGAGCGAGAGAGAAAAAGAGTGGCAGAGAGAGAGAAAAAGAAAGAAAGAGAGAGAAAGAAAGAAAGAAAAAGAGAGAAAAAGAGACAGAAAGAGAAAATGAGAGAGAAAAGGAAGAAAGAGAGAAAGAGAAAGAGAGAAAGATAAAGAGAGAAAAAGAGAGAAAGNCAAAGATAAAAAGAGAGAGAGAGAAAGAAAGAGAGAGAGAGAGAAAGAGAGAAAGAAAGAGAGAAAGAGAGAGAAAGAAAAAGAGAGAGAGAAAGAAAGAGAGAGAGAGAGAAAGAGAGAAAGAAAGAGAGAAAGAGAGAGAAAGAAAAAGAGAGAGAGAAAGAAAGAGAGAGAGAGAGAAAGAGAGAAAGAAAGAGAGAAAGAGAGAGAAAGAAAAAGAGAGAGAGAAAGAAAGAGAGAAAGAGAGAAAGAAAGAAAAAAAGAAAGAAGAAAGAAAGAAAGAAGAAAGTTTCAGTGGCTCAGAGACAACCTGCCATACTGCATGGATTGGAGGATACAGGTGTGGATGGCGAGTGAAAATGCTCCCCTAAAACACAACAAAATTGGTGTTGCCATTTGTCTATGCCACTCATTCTTCCCACATACCTTTGTCATCAAATATGTCAAAATTTTATATGTGTAGTCAGGCAACACTTGCAAATAAACCAGGACTTTGGAATAGGATATGTGATGGCAGGACTAGGAATAACTGATGTAAAATGGAAGATGGGAGATTTAGTCTGGGTATAAGAAAGAAATTCTTTATGGTGAGGATAGTGAGACACTGGAAGAGGTTGCCCAGAGAGGCTGTGGATGCCCCCTCAATCCCTGGAGGTGTTCAAGGCCAGGCTGGACAAGGCACTGAACAACCTGGTCTAGTGGGAGGTGTCCCTGCCTATGGCAGGGGTTTGGAACTTCATGATCTTTATGATCCCTTCCAACCCAAACCATTCTATGATTTTATTAGTGGGAGGGGCAAAAATTTCTTTTCTGTGCAGAAATTTGTTAAAGGTTTGACAGAAGAGCTGGGAAAAAAAAATGTTTTGAGTGATTTTTTTTTTTTTAAATGAAGACATACTAGTTAGAAAGCTTGCTCAGAAACAGTTTTACTCTGAAATTACCCAATCTAAACAGACCAAATTTATAGTGCCACAACACACAGCAGCTGTTCAAGATGCAGCATTGCTCTCCATTTCTCATGTAATTTTAGCTTTAGATTTTATTTAGACCATTTGGGTAAAATCAAAACTGTTCTGCCTGGCTTTCTGTGTCCTGTGATATTCTTTAATATCCATATAAATATCACAGAGGAGAGCTGACATCAAAAGTGATGTTTGTTTATTTGAATTGCTGGGAGGTGGTTATGTCTTCTACCTTCGCTGCCCTTTCTCTTTAAACCTGCTGGATCATACAAAGGGACATGAATAGAGGATTTGCCTCCAGAACTGTTCATTATTAATGATGCTCTATGACTAAATTGGAAATCTGCTACTGTACCCCAAGGGGGTGATTAATTTAAGCAGATGAGGAGTTTTGATTAAAAGGGAACCAAATGTCTGACACGCAGTCTATTTATCAGTTATTAGGATATTAAAACACTCTAATCATTGTGGTGCCTAAAATTAAGGCTTCACAGCCTAAATGTCACTTCCTAGTGCTCTTTTACATCTGGCTGTGTGATCCAAGCTTATTATCAGTGGGCACACGAGACTATAAACATTTGTAGTGGTCTTTGATAAGAACATAGCAGTTTTGTAGGAGCTCTGTTCTTTGCCCCTTCCACATTTAAAGAGGAGATGAAGGAAGATTTTATGAGGTTATTAAGATGTTATCTGTACAAGGAATGCATTCAGGATATGATACTACTCCCTTATGAGGACAGGCTGAAGGTGTTGGGGTTGTTGAGCCTGGAGAAGAGAAGGCTCGGGGGGGGAACTCAGAAGAGCTTCTCAGTACCTCAAGGGGGCTACAGAAAGGCTAGGGTAGGATGTTCTAATAGGATATGTGATGGCAGGACTAGGAATAATAGATGTAAATTGGAAGAGGGGAGATTCAGGCTGGAGATAAGAAAGAAATTCTTTACAGTGAGGGAGGTTGCCCAGAGAGGTTGTGGATGCCCCCTCTCTGGAGGTGTTTAAGGCCAGGCTGGACAAGGCACTGAGCAACCTGGTATAGTGGGAGGTGTCCCTGCCTGTGGCAGGGGCGTTGGAACTAGATGATCTTTAAGCTCCCTTCTAATCCCAACCATTCTATGATTCTTTGATTCAGTAACCTAAAGATCTCAGCCAATGTCCTGGTTCAAGATAAAACACAACCAATTTTCAATTGAGTGTCTTCTAACTGAACGTACTCTCTTAAATTAATGACATATTTTTCTTACAGTGTCTGCTTCAGGGCAGTAAAACCTGATGTTTCTATTCTATATCAAGGAATGTTATTCAGAGAGACTGATGCTTATAGCTATTGCTGTAACAACCTAGGTCAGCTAGATTTGTTGTATGCCCCGTTGGAGAGTCAGGAGTGGGAAAGTGTGGATGGTTCCCCCCTGCAGGGACAGGACAGGACAAGACAAGTGACCTAAAACTGACCAACAGGTTTATTCTTTGATCCTAATATATCTGTTCCTGAATCCAGTTCCTGAGTTCATAGAATCACAGAATGGTTTGGGCAGGGACACCTCCCACTAGACCAGGTTGCTCAATGCCTCGTCCAGCCTGGCCTTAAACACCTCCTCTCTGTTTCTGAGTCCAACCGGGGACTCTCCAAGACATCATCTTTTGGTGGTGTGATTGCAAACCTGGAAGCTCCTGCATATATTGTATATATTTGTATTGTGTATATTTAATTATTTTCTTAGTATCTGTTCCATTTTATTACTAATATTTCCTTAGTTTAGTTTCTTTTCACCTCATAAGCCTCCCTCATTCTTCTCTGATTTGGGAGGGACGTTAAGAGGGCATCTGTCACCTATTTTAGTGGCCAACCCAGCCCATGCCTCAACAGATTTATTGGTGCCCAAGTCAAAAATGGTTCGTTCCTTCTAGAAAGTGGCTGTGCTCTGAGATCATACATTCTCCAAGGCATGAAATCATAACTATGTCATGTCTTTGAATTAATGGCCAGGGTAGAAATTGGCAACAGTCAATCAATCAAGTTAATCACCATTAAACATATTGTAGAGAAGTAGGAAACAAGAGCAACAGGCCATGAATTTCAGTAGAAGTGCTTAAATAGTTACTGATGTACCAGATGTGTTGCAAGCTTTGTGGAGGAAAGATGGAGGATCAAAGAGCCCTTTAAGAGTGAGAAGCACAGTGTGACATGAAAGACAGTCAAGTTCTGATGGAGGAGTGGTGCTTTGTGTTAGTGAGGGCTTGGAATGAAATCAGATCAGTAAAATAATTATGTTGGCAACTCAGATACAAGTTTTTGACCTCAACAGGAAAAAGGCTACTTAGGACTAAATTAGCCATTGACTGCCCGTGAGGGTAATCACACAGGGACAGTATCTGTGGCATTCTGGGAAAGAACAGACTGCTTTTGAGGGTTAGGAAACACAATATAGATGACCAATTTCTGTGACCCTTTTGTAGCTCAACTAAATGTCACATCAGGGTATTGTGGTGTCCAGGCTGCTCTTTGAGACACCACCAGTGACCACTTCATGGAGCTGCCACTCCTGAAAGCCACAAGAGTGGAATCCACTCCTGAAAGCCAAGCCTGTGCACTGAAGGTCATTCACAATATTATTTGTTATTGCCACAGGGGGCATGACACATTTAGACTGAACATTCTTGCAGAGGCAGCAAAAGCTAAATCATCCACTGCTGCTCATTTCAAAAAGGAAAAGCTGGAGGAGACTAAAAGAGTCAAATCATAGCAAGTAACATCAAGACTGCCTAAAGATCACAGTGGTGAAATCCCAGAGCAAATGTATCCCATTTATAAAAAAAAAAAATCATCTTGAAAAAAGAAAAGAACCAAAACCAGAAGGAAGATGAGATGGCAAAACTCAGGTGAAGTGTATTACTAAAAGCAAGAAGACATCTTTCAGATAGCTTGAGAAGAGTAGAAAGGTTCATAAACCCAGGGATGTCTCAGGAAAAACTATGAGAAGGAAGGCCAAAAGAGCTGGAGAAAAATAGAGAAAGCATCAAAAAAATCCTTAATAAATCCAACATCAAAGACATGAAGCAGGAAGCTTGCTGGAGACGTAGGACCAGCAAACAGTAAATATAGAATCATAGAATGGTTTGGGTTAGAAGGGACCTTAAAGATCATCTAGTTCCAATGCCCTGCCCTATGCAGGGACACCTCCCACTTGACCAGGTTGCTCAGTGCCTTGTCCAGCCTGATCTTAAATGTCTCCTCATCTGAAGACAGACTCAGAAGTGAGTACCTTACAAAAAGGAAAAAAAAAAGACCCTGAAATGTAAATAATTGGCAGTTGGATGTGCCTGGAGATTAGGATGTGTGTTTAAGAGAATCAGAATGTGAAACAGACATGGGAAACTTCAGGGGAGAAAACCAGATGTTAAAAGACAGATTGTCAGAGAGAACAGCAACTTCCAAACAACACTCGGAAAGATGTGAGGGAACAAGGGGAATGTGCCCTCTGGATTAGTGGCAGATCAGGGAAAAGAAAGTCTCATCAGTATCTAATTTCTGGATTAATTCTTCCCCTAGCAAAAAAAAAAAAAAAAACCAAAAAAAAAACCCCCAAAAACTAAAAAACAAGGAGATGTGTGGGAATAAGAGCTTTTGAGCAGAGGCTGAGTTTGTAAATAAAACCAATAGGAAACTGTCAGAAAAGAAATGCTTCCTTAAAGAAAGAAATGTGAAGCAACCTCTGGAAAAGCATCCAGCCCTAATCAAATGGCTGGCATCTCCCTCCCCCCTCTTCACCAGGGCTGCTGCAGGGGGGATGATGGAGGAGCTGCTGCCTCTCCTCTCTCTCCCCCGGCTCCCCTGTGGCTGCTGGAGGAGAGTAACGAGGGCATTGCTCTGGCTGTGACACCAATGTCTCTGTAGGGTCTTTAGGAAAGCTCTCTCCAACCTATTCTCTCGAGTCCCTCAATAATCTGCAGCCTGAGCAGGCAGTGCTGGTGGGCTCAGCACTTTCCTCCCTTTTATTTGCCTGGTGAGGGAAAAAAAGGCTGTTACCTCCAAGGTTCCTTGTAAAATGATGGAAAAAAATAATGTGTGGAAGCAAGGGGCTAAGTCTCCCTGCCAGGAGAAGGACTGAGGGGGGTGGAGGGGACTCTGGTGAGGCTCCACCTGGAGTATTGTGTCCAGTTCGGGAGCCCTTAACATAAGTAGGACATTGAGCTGTTGGAGTGGGTCCAGAGGAGGGCCACAAAGATGATCAAAGGGTTAGAGCAACTGCCTTCTGAGGACAGGATGAAGGACTTGGGGTTGTTCAGCCTGGAGAAAAGAAGGCTCAGGGGGGACCTTATAGTTTCTTCTCATTACCTAAAGGGGCCTACAGAAAGGCAGGGGTAGGACTTCTTAATAGGATATGTGATGGCAGGGCTGTGAATTGGAAGAGGGGAGGAGGACAGGGGGGTTGGAACTAGGTGATCTTTACGGTCCCTTCCAACCCAGACTATTCTATGATTCTTGCCATAGGCAGGGACACCTCCCACTAGACCAGGTTGCTCAGTGCCTTGTCCAGCCTGGCCTTGAACACCTCCAGAGAGGGGGCATCCACAGCCTCTCTGGGGAACCTCTTCCAGTGTCTCACCACCTTCACAGTAAAGAACTGCTTTCTTATATCTAGCCTAGGTCAGGTGTGGGATACCATGCTCTCTAGCCAGCTCATTTTACTCAAGATAATAAGCTGCACAAAAGAACAGGGACATCTTGCACTAGATCAGGTTGCTCAGAGCCTCATCAAGCCTGGCTCTGAATGTCTCCAAGGATAGGTCCTCACTACCTCTCTGGGCAGCCCATTCCAGTGCCTCAGCACCCTCCTGGTGATGTTATTTTAGAAGACAACAGTTGAAGCAGAGCTGGAGGCCTGGAGGTTAACCAATTCATGGAAGGGTGTTTGGTTTCTGTAAGAACACTGAATTTTGTGTGATCTTTTTCCCTATCTTTTATTCATTCATATGGATGTTGTTTTAGTGACCCATAACTTGCTGAGGTAGAAATTATTTCAGGGGAAGAAAACCTATCCATGAGTTAGTGATAGAACTATTGCAAGCCTTTCATCTACCTTCCTGCAAAGCCAGAGCCCACCTTAGTTGCCTCTTGTCCAAAGTATATTTTATACCTGTGCCAATGGAGTGCTCACAAAGGGCAGAGCACAGTGGCAGTCTGTGAAAGGTTTTCTTTAAAGCCCCTGCCCAGAGAAAACCCAATTTTCAGCTGTATGTGTCAGCGTGGCAAGTCTTCTTGTTCCCAGTCAGTGTGCTAGAGGGTAATTGAGAACACAGCTTATTGCAGCCTTTTGTTTCTTTTCCAAGATTCCTTCTTTTCCATCTCTTTCTGAGTGTAATAAACACAACAGGAGCCGAGGGCACTTTGGCTGGGGGAACAAGATGCAATAAGAAACCTCAAAACAAACAAAACAAAAAAAAAAACCAAACTAAAATGAAACAAAAAAACCCAAACATAAATGAAACAAAAAACAAATAAAAATTTAAAAAACAAATAAAAATGAAGCAAAAAACCCAAATAAAAGTGAAACAAAAAAACCAACAAAAATGAAACAAAAACCAAAGAAAAATTAAACAAAAACCAAAGAAAAATTAAACAAAAAACAAAGAAAAATTAAACAAAAATTAAACAAAAACCCAAATAAAAATGAAACAACCAAGGAAACCAAGGAAAAATGAAACAAAAAACTCAAAAAAATGAAACAAAAACCTCAAAAAATGAAACAAAGTACCCAAACATAAATGAAATTAAAAAACCCCAAACATAAGTGAAACAAAAAACCAAATAAAAATTAAACAAAAAAGAAAAAAATTAAATAAAAAGAATAAAAAAATTCCAAATAAAAATGAAAGAAAACATTAAAATGTTTTAAATTAAAGAAATTAAATGAAAGAAACAAAAAATTTAACAAAAAGCACAAACAAAAATTAAATTTAAAAAAAACCCAAAAATTAAACAAAAAAAGCCCCCCACAAATAAAAAATGGAATTAAAAAATCAAACAAAAACAAATNTGTAATAAACACAAGAGGAGCCGAGGGCACTTGGGCGGGGGGAACAAGATGCAATAAGAACCCTCAAAACAAACAAAACAAAAAAAAAAACCAAACTAAAATGAAACAAAAAAACCCAAACATAAATGAAACAAAAAACAAATAAAAATTTAAAAAACAAATAAAAATGAAGCAAAAAACCCAAATAAAAGTGAAACAAAAAAACCAACAAAAATGAAACAAAAACCAAAGANAGAAAAAAATTAAATAAAAAGAATAAAAAAATTCCAAATAAAAATGAAAGAAAACATTAAAATGTTTTAAATTAAAGAAATTAAATGAAAGAAACAAAAAATTTAACAAAAAGCACAAACAAAAATTAAATTTAAAAAAAACCCAAAAATTAAACAAAAAAAGCCCCCCACAAATAAAAAATGGAATTAAAAAATCAAACAAAAACAAATGGATCAATAAAGAAAGGCACCTCTGTTGACAGAGGAAGAGGGAAAGCAGGAGAAGAAACTTCTGAGCTTTTTCTCCTGCTCTTCTCAACCACTCTGCATGAAAGTTGGGAATAAGATCTCTGTTATTTCCAATTCAGGCAGGCTGTGCTTTTTCAGTACTCCCTCACTACTAATCATGTTAAAATCAGAAGTGCTGACAGCAGAGGGTCCCTTGGTAGCCCTTCTCAGGAGGAGTGAGGACATTGCTTAGGTGTGAGGTTAGAGAGCCCACTGAATGCTCTGCTCTCTATGTCCTTAGGAAAATGAGGATTGGCATTTGCCCCCTCCTCCCCCCCTTATAACCTTAAGCAGCCTGGAGAGAGATCTAGAGAGCTGGGATGTCTTGGGGAAAAAAATTAAATAAATAAAAAAGCTAGGAATGAAAGGCAGGCACACTGCTTTCTTTGAGTGCTTAAAGCTTTTGTGTACACAGAAATGCAGATTTATGAGATCTTAAAAATGCTGCACTTCTGTCAGTTCCTTCTCTAGCACTGAGCATGAAGAATCTAATAAGTGCCAGGTACTTCTGTTGACATCATTTGCATTCAATCCAAACACTAACCATTCCAGATGAGCCTAAGGCTCTGTAGTGTCACTGTAGTGATAAATTATCCCACATCTCCTTAGAATGATATTCTTTTCTTTCCTTCTCTGGACATTCTGAAGCAACAAAGTGGCTTAGATGATCCTTGGGGCTGATGTGCTTCAGCTTTTCCTATATGTCCACGTTTTAGCTGGACTCCTGTGGCTATCAAATATGAGTCAGGCTACCAAGAAGGGGTTAAATGGCATTTGGTGTCAGACTGGGGACCCATCTCTGCCTGACAATACCTGCTGGCAGTGTCCCACAGACAGGTGGCAAAGCTGAGTGTGGTTCAGACATGGGGAGAAGCTGAAGAGTCCCTGCCAGGCGACTGGGTTGTGATGATCTGCTGTCTGTGACCTCATTAAAACAGCCTGATTGGGGCTGCTAATCAAATAAATAAAGAATTAAATCATAGCATTAACCTCTACAGGGGAAACCTGCCCTGGCAACACTGCTGGAATTAGATCTATTAATTATTTACAGGGTCATTTGATGGAAATGTGTAGAGATGGTAGATTATGAGCACTTGAAGCCAGAAGTTAACCATGAATTATTGCTCCGATAAGAATATTTTAATATTTTCCTCTTGATGTCCTGAATTAAAAGCCACCTTGCTTCTTTCTCTCTGTAAGACAGCAGCATCACCCATCATTTCTCACAGGTAGATCAAGCAGTATGCCCCAACATCAAGGATTTTTGCCCTCCTTTTGGCTCTTGAGGTTCACTGTTTTGTTAGAAACTTCTCCTCCTGTGCAAATTCATGGCTAAATTCAGGGCAAATTCCTCACCTGCTATAAGGTTTGGAGCTTCTTTGGGGTCCAAGGTGCTCAGAGCACATGGGTTTGCCACTAAGGAACTCAAAGTTGATGCTCAGGAAATGTGTCTTGCAGGTGCTTTCTGCAGCCCTTCTCTCCTATTACCCGTGGAGGTATTCAATTCCATTAAATGCAGCTCAGATTTTCCCTTCTGTGTCAGAATTGCTTGGAAAAAAAAAAGCGCTCTTGAATCAGATGGGATGATGATGAGTTCATTGTTTTACTGATTCTACTGGGCTTGCAGGAATGACAATGGTGCTAGATAGGCTTGTTTGCTGATCAGAATTTGAATGTGTATCTGCCCATAGCACACAAAAGACATGGGCATGTGGAGTAGGGGAGGGTGGGGAGACTAGAGGGAAATCTGTCATTATTTATGGAAATATCCAGTATTCATGGAGCCATCTGCTGTGAATGATTCAAGTCTGAGAAGTGTCATGAAATGAGAAAGCATAATATAAAAAGAAAAAAAAGAAAAACAACCCTGACACCCCCCTCCCCAAAATTCGCATCAGTCAGAAACCTGAACCAGTGAATACATAACCTCAGAATCTCTGGTTTTAAATATGCTTTGTAAAATTTCTGGCAGATTGGATGATAAAGATAGATGGTACATCTCAGGTTCCTTTCCTCACTCCTCTTGGAACAATTAATTCCATTTGTTCATTTCCAGGTCTTTAATTATTGATCATGCCTTTTTCCTTTTCTTACTGTCACAGGCAAGAAGACAAGGGAGTGAGTTAAAAAAAAAAGGTGTTTAGGAGACTGCTTAGTCCTTGAAACATTTAGAAGGTCTTTATTGTAGCCACAGTTTTCTCTTTGATAAAGAAGCACTGATTCTGTTGGCAGAATTTTATCAGTATTTAAAAAAAATTAATAATAGAAGTGTGAAGTCCTCATAGAGCTCCTCTGGAGGAAACCTCAGGCAGAGACTGGCCTGCTCCCCTGTACTGTGCCCTCTTGGCTATTCAGGTACTTTATATATTGATTTGCTCAAGCACAGTGAATATAGACAGTTAGTGGGGAAAATGAGGCAAAAACGAGGCAATAATTTGCATAGACATACAGTAGGCTACTGATAAAATCAGAAATAGCCTTTATCTTCCTTATTTCCCAGGGAGATCTGCTACAAGTCCCTTCCTTGGGAGCAGCTGATGATCTCTTTGAAAGATTTCTTGTATTTTGGGTACACTTTTGGTGCAACTATGTATTACTAGCACATGCTGTTGTGTGACTCGTTGTGTTTGTCCTCTCTACCACTTTATTCTCTGCCTCCCCACCACTCCTTGCTGGAAATAAAAGCCAACTTAGCAGAACGGTGGCATTTTAGAGCAGGAACTTATCTTCAGCCTTATTTCCTGCCCTATAGTGTTGGAAGTCCACAGCTAAGCATTTAAAAATCTCCTTCCTACTACACTGGCTTTTAAAAATGCTTCCATGCTTTTAATTTGCTCAGTCATTCATGTCAGGTTGTCCCGACACCCTGCTCTCTCTGCAGGGCTGTGCCTTTCTTCTCCAACTTCATGCCTTAGAAATTGCATCTCCAACTCAGCAAAACACATATGAACAGGCTTAGGCATCACAGATTTTGGCTGATACAATTATAGAATCATAGAATATTATTAGGTTGGAAGGGACCTTAAAGATCATCGAGTTTCAACCCTCCTGTCATGGGCAGGGGAACCTCCCACTAGACCGGGTTGTTCAGTGCCTCATCCAGCCTGGCCTTAAACACCTCCAGAGAGGGGGCATCCACAACCTCTCTGGGCAACCTCTTCCAGTGTTTCACTTCCCTCANCTCTTCTCCAGGCTCAACAACCCCAACTCCTTCAGCCTGTCTTCATAAGGCAGCTGCTCCAGCTCTTTGACATTTATTCTCTGATATTCAAAACATGTCTAATCTAAACCTCACACCTCCCTCAGACATGACTGCTAGATCTGCTCACTGTGCATATGGAGAATAGACTCTTAACTTTCCAAAAGTATAAATCTTTATTTGGTCAGCTCTCTGACCACAAACTTCTTTTGTTTGTTGAGGAGCTTGTGCTTAACCTAACTGTAGCATTCTCAGAGACAGGGCTCACCTCTTTGAAGAAAGATGCCCTAGCTCCTGCTTCAGGAGGNTTTGACATTTATTCTCTGATATTCAAAACATGTCTAATCTAAACCTCACACCTCCCTCAGACATGACTGCTAGATCTGCTCACTGTGCATATGGAGAATAGACTCTTAACTTTCCAAAAGTATAAATCTTTATTTGGTCAGCTCTCTGACCACAAACTTCTTTTGTTTGTTGAGGAGCTTGTGCTTAACCTAACTGTAGCATTCTCAGAGACAGGGCNTGTGTGACCTGGTTTAGATGTTCCTGCTCTGGCAGGGGGGTTGGACTAGATGATCTCATGAGGTCCCCTCCAATCCCTGATATTCTGTGATTCTCTAGAAGCTTCTGTGAAGCCCTAGAAACAGCTCCTCCTGTGTATAATTTGTTATCCTTCATCTATGGGATTTTTTCTTTAAATCAGAGAAAAACTGAATCAAGAGCACCTGGCTATAAATTATAGAGCTATGGGTTACTCACTTTAATCTTTGGACAGGTCATTTGTTATTTGCTGTAATTATACAGGACTTGTTCATGATGAGTAGCATCTCATTAAGACAGCACCCCTTCTCCCCCCCCCTCCCTCCAAGTAATCAATGGGTCCACAGGGGAGGAAATACCGTGTGTTAGATAAGGTTGCCACCACAGGCTACTCTTTTCCCTCAGCTCCATCAAAAGTTCTGTTTAGGCCATTGATGAAAAGCTGATTGCAGAGAGACATCTGTGAAGTACACAATCATGCTGTCGGCAGCAGGCTGGAGAACAGTCCTTTGTTTGTTTGGGACAACCAAACCCATTGCAAAAAGCAATATTAGCAGCTAATCACCGCAGTGATTTGAATTTGCATTTAGCCATTGTGCTAATAGAGGCAGCTGGAAAAAGGGGGAAAAAAAAAAGAAAAAAATCAGCAGAAATGAACACAGCCACAAGCACTGCTGAGTTTTCAGCACCAGGATCTGCTGCNGCAGCGGGAAAAAGGGGAAAAAAAAAAAAAGAAAAAAATCAGCAGAAATGAACACAGCCACAAGCACTGCTGAGTTTTCAGCACCAGGATCTGCTGCAAGTAGCAGATAATGTTTTTAATGTGAAATGATATATATGAGGCCAAGAGAGGAACACAGTCTTGTTTGCTCAGATTCCAGAGTAGATCTCTGAGTCTCTGGACATTCATGATTGCTAAAGCGAGTCAAACACTGTAGATCCACCTGCTGGGCTTCCTGATTCATTGACTGAGTGGATTGAAGCCAATTGAACCAGCTGGAATCTGGAATACTCACTTCAGTGGTGTGATGCTGATCCACATCACCCAAAGGATTTGGCCCAGGGACAAAAGGAGGTGGTGTTTCCTTTGGGTGACATCTTTTCTGCAAGATGAGAGCATCTCTCTTGCCCAGACTGGTTGTGCATTGCTCCTGCAGCACCACGAGGGTTTGTCACACTGTGGATCTTTCAGGCAGGGGATGTCAATTGGGGACCATCTTCTCCCTGGCTCTAGCCCTCAACTTTGCAGCTGGTATCATCTTATGGCTATTCTGGGGCTGATCCTCTGAATGCTCTGACTCCCACTGTGCAAATTCCTGCAGCTGCTTTTTGCTGCTGGGAAGTATTCTGGGGAGAAGGGAAATGGGAAGATTCACTACTGGTTTTTCCTTTTCACCTTGCTAAAGAGGAGATGGAGCAGGAATGACACCACCCTTGCTCTGCAGAGAGGTACAAGCAGTCCAACATATAAATATGAGCAGCAGCAGAGGACAGGCAAGGCAAGACCTGGCTGTGGACATTAGTTCCAACACCACTGTGCTCTTGCCCATCATTATTTTCTAGCTGAGTGACTTAATTTCACTAAATCTCTGCAGCTTTCCCTGTCTCCATAACCAAGAAACCAGAGGGACAAAAGGCTAAGCAGGATTTATCCCTGCTCTGCATGATTATCATCCCATCTTTTTGCCTTCTTTTTAAGATTTATGAACCTCTGTGTAATTAATTAATCAGAAGACCAAGAAAGCTAATTGTGAGTTCATATATTTCCATAGGCTTGGGCTCATTCCTATACCACATGTCAATAATTCCTGATCCCTGCAGATGGAGATGGGTTTGGGGCATCCTGCTGCCCTATAGAATCATAGAAGAGAATCTGATCTAATTAATGATGTGACTCTTGCCCACCTTGTGTGGAAATAGAGTTTGCTTTTTGCATAATTGTAGAGCCAAGGGTGGGAACAATCAGAAACAGGGTTCTGAACTCTGCTGTCTTGCAGGCTGAGATCTGAAATGCCTAACCACCCAGTCACAGGGGAGAGATGAAGGCAGCTGGTTCTCTGACAGGAGAAAGCCCAGGGGGACCTCCCCAGCCCCAGCCTTCCACCACAGGGGAATAAAGGGCTTAATAATGTGAATTCAGGATCATAATGATGGTTTTTAATGGTCCTTAGAACTCATCTGTTGTTCCCCCTAAATCCAAGAGTGCCAAACTACCCACCCTGCAGCACTGTTTCACCTGCTGGGCTTTTTAGGGCAACATCAGGACTTTGGTGCCTTGCAGGAGTTGGGTAATTCCATGGGGCCAAGACCATGTGTGTTATCACCTCGTCTGAGTGGGAAGTGGGAAGATTCACTTCTCTTTGCTGGGCTGAGATTTTACATTTGTCCAAAGCAGGTCTTGGCCAAGCACAATTTTCTTTTTTGGGTTTTTTTTTTTTTTGGAAGTGTGACTAGAATTAATAGCACACAACTTGTTTGCAGAGATAACAATATGGGAAAGCAGTAGCATCTTTTGAGACTCCCTCAGCATCCTGTTTGCAGGTTGGGCTGTTTTGTCAATGTCCCACTATGCAGACTGGAAATGCTTGTAAACATTGTCTGGTGGAGACAAAGGGAATGGAAATACTGAAATAAATCCCTCCCTGCCAAAGAGACTTACCTTCTTCTGGTACTTTTCTATCTTTGTTCTGTATTGTAGAGATCTGGTTTAGCATTTAAAAAGCTACTGCTGCACAATATTATCAAAGACATATTTGTTAAAACATGCATATGAAAGGATTTGTAATTGAAGTACAGCTTTGATATATTTAATAGGATGTAAAACTGCCATCCCTTTTTAGTAGGAGATGCTTTACGTGCATTAGGAGTAATACAATAATGCCCCTCTGCCAGCTCTACACATTAGCAGACTTTTTCTCCATTTCTTTTAGTTAATCTTAAAACTTTAATGTAATCTAAACACATTAACATCTTTTTTTCTCCCCTTTCTGCATGCAGAAGTGCTTTGAACTGAACTTTGCTTCAAGTTAGAGATAGCTACAAACATGGCATTGATATTTGGTGCCCTGGTGCTGCCTGGCAGATGGTCCCTAAACCTGCACATCTCCCTGCCTCAAAAATGTTACCAGCAATGGGAGTGGGGTTTTTTGTGTGGGAGAACAACCTTGTAAACAACAAACTGGCATTGAATAGAACTCAACTTTTTTTTTAATATTCTCATGTCTCTAATGTAATCAAATAGCAGAGCAGCAGAAACAGAAAATGAGAGACAAAACAAAAATAGTAATGATGGGCTCTTTAATAACAGTCTCTGTGTTTTGGTCCTGGAGTGCTCATAGAGAGATGCTCCTTAACAAGTGAAGAAATAAGGTTATAAACTGGAAAAGAGAAAAGAAAGCATACAAAATCTGAATAGGTGTATTGGGGTGCATGTGAATCCTGGGCTGCATCAAGAGAAGTGTGACCAGCAGGTCAAGGGAAGTGATTTTGCCTCTTTACTCAGCTCTGGTGAGGCCCCATCTGGGGTTCCCTCCTCCACCTCAGGAGGCCTCAACATAAGAAGGACATTGAGATGTGTCAGCAAACCACTTCAGTTTAAATATCAAGCCACTTGATGGTCACAGGCTACACAGGTTTAACTAAGTTAAGTTATATTATGTAAAGCACTCTTAGGTTAAGCAGATAAAATATTTCTAAAAAGCCAAAACCAGAAAAAAACAGAATTCAAAACAAGCTGGTAGAAAAAATCAGGAAGTAAGAATACTGCAGTCAAATACTGCAGTCATTGTGTCATAAAAATTCTAGTCTGTTTTTATTCTTAAAAAAAAAAAATAAAAAAGAAGCAGCCAGCTGGCAGGAGAAGTCCACTGAGGTCTTGGACAAAGCCAACTGCCCTGCTGTGTGATCTCTGTGTGAGACTTGAGTTCATCCCAGACCTAGGCAGACTCTGCTGGAGAAAATTAAAAGTTATTTACCCATTCCAGTCAGCTTTTGGCTTATTCTTCTGCTGCATAAATTAGCTCTTACCTTTTTCTTGCAGGACAAAGCCAGTACATCACTTAAAAGAGAATGAACTGCTGTTGTCTGTTGGATGTGGAATGGCTGTCACTGGGACAATACTCAGATCTCCAGGACACCTGACACAGGTAAATGATGTGGTTCTACTTTTTGCATCTATTTGTTTCTATAGCTAAATTTTCAAAAGAGCCATCCCCACAAGGATAAACCTTTTCTCAGTCCAGGGATATCAGGTGCAGGTCACTACAGTTGACCTCAGTATTTGCTGTACCAGAACATTTGAAGTTGTTCAGTCCTTTGAAGAGCTGAGATAAATAGTCAGATGTTTCTTTTTGTCTGTCCATCTCTCTTTACACAATAAATGTGCCATGGAATTTTTTTGTCACAGTTAAACATGGATGTGAGTTCTAATACTAATTACAGAATGGGTGAGTAGGAAGGGACCTTAAAAATCATCTAGTTCCAGCCCCCTGCCATGTGCAGGGACATCTCCCACTAGACCAGGTTGCTCAAAGCCCCATCAAACCTGGTCCTGAACACCTCCAGAGAGGGGGCATCCACAGCCTCTCTGGGCAACCCATTCCAGTGTCTCACCACCCTCACTGCAATTAATTTCTTCCTTATATCAAACCTGTATGCCTCCTCTGTCTGTATGTTTATAGGGTTTTTTTTCCTGGTGAAAATCCCACATGGTAAAGCTTACAGCCTAAAGATAAACTAAGTATTTTATTGAAGTTATAAGGTAATATTAGAACATGCACCTCAGTATACGTGTGCCTAATGCTTGGTTCCCAGCTCTGTTAAGTGCTTTTGGTGTGGCTTTTGTCAAGATGGCTGCAGACTAGGCTTAGAACTTGCCCTATAAGATAAAATCAACATGAGCCACCAGTGTGGGCTTGGAGTCCAGAAGGCCAACTGAATCCTGGGCTGCATCAAGAGAAGTGTGACCAGCAGGTCAAGAGAGGTGATTCTGCCCCTCTACTGGGCTCTGGTGAGGCCCCACCTGGAGTTACTGTGTCCAGTTCTGGTGCCCTCAACAGAAGAAGGACATTGAGCTGCTGGAGTGAGTCCAGAGGAGGGCCATGAAGATGATGAGAGGGCTGGAGCAACTGCCTTCCGAGGATGGGCTGAAGGAGTTGGGAACTTAAAGATCATCAAGTTCCAACCCCCTTGCCATAGGCAGGGACACCTCCCACTAGACCCGGTTGCTCAGTGCCTCATCCAGCCTGACCTTAAACACCTCCAGAGAGGGGGCATCCACAGCCTCTCTGGGCAACCTGTTCCAGTGTTTCACCACCCTCACAGCAAAGAACTTCTCCCTTCTCTCCAGCCTAAATCTGCCCTCTTCCAATTTGCATCCATCTTTGCCATCCTGGACCCTATGAATAAAATAAATCAAGCAAGCTTTACCTAAGACAGAGTAGTCTTGGTAAATAACGTAGTTGAAGCAAATTGTTGACAAAAAATGTGTATATACTTCAATGGGCTGATAATCATTAGAGTAACTGGATTTAAAAGAGGAACAAAAGCTCTATTTTAAGTGACTCTGTATAGCCTGGTCTACTAAATGACATGAGAGCCTACCTACTCGACTTCCATTGGGGTCTTGCCTTTGTTATCAAATCGAATGCATTTACAGAGGAAGTCATGCCTTAAGTGTTCTTCAGAGAGCTGCTAAATGCTACAAATACATAGGAGTGAATTTCTTAAGAGACCTCTCAGTCTGCAACAAAAAAGACTGGGTTTGCCATGAAGAGGCTTGCATAGAAGCACGAGAGACACGTGTTAGCCTCGTTTCAGACCCATTCACTCCAGCTACTCCAAATCCTCACAAAACAGAAAACATGAAGGGTTTAATGCAGATAACTTCTGTTCACGAGAACTTTTACATTGACAAAAATTAAAAGCTAGATTTGAAGGCACTTACCTTTGCAACAACAAAGGGAAAAATATGGATTCAGTGCCAGTTCTCTGCAGAAGCACAGTGTGAATCTCACCTGGAGTACCTGTGAGTATTAGTTACACAGAGAGCAGTGGCATTTCCAAAATTAGCACTCCCCACCACGTAGAAATCTTCTGAGAATTAATTTCTTCCCTTGCTCCCCATCACGTACAACAAATACCTTAACCTTGAAACTCTTTTATTTCTTTCCTGAGTCTCACTGAAAATAAGCCTGGGAGTCCTGTGTCTCCTCTGTGAGGCTGAGGATGTGGTGGTTATAAAGTCTGCTTCCTCAGCAGAATTCACAGGATCACAGAATATCAGGGATTGGAGGTCATTGGAGGTGACTGAGAAGAGCCTGGCTCCATCCTCCTGACACTCACCCTTTCCATATTTATAGCCATAAATGAAGTGCCCCCTCAGTCTCCTCCAAGCTAAAGAGATCCAGATCCCTCAGCCTTTCCTCAGAAGGGAGATGCTCCAACCCATCGTCTTCATGGCTTTGTGCTGGACTCTCTCCAGCAGTTCTGTCCTTCAGCTGAGGGCCCCTCAACTAGATGTGGTCTCACCAGGGCAGAGTAGATGAGAAGGAGACCCTCTCTCTACCTACTGACTACACCCTTTCTCATGCACCTCAGGATGCCACCAGACCTGAGTGACACATAGCCATGAGCATGCAGGAACAGAGTGGTCAGTTGCCCCTTGAGAAGTGATAAAGATTTTTTTGTTTTATTAAATATTAGAAGTTTATTAACTCCATTCAGCTTCTAGCCCAGGCAGTGAGAGAAGATGGCTCTTCTCCATCTTTTGTGTGTTGGGTGGCTGATTTTGAGGTTGGGTGCAAGCCCAGGTGCTCTCTATGACTTTATTCTACTGTTTCTGGGGTGTAGAATGTTCTGCAAATAAACACCACACATTCAATTTGCAAATTGGGTGTGGAAATTCCCCCCCACCAGAGAGCAGGCAGGAGATTGGGTTGGATTTAGGAAAAACAAAATCAGTTGCTGTTTATGTGCACGATGGAAATAGAGATTATGGGTCATTAAATGAAAGCTGTGGGTCATTCATAGGAAATGGGGTGCTGTGGGTAGTGCCTGGAGAGCAATGAGAGCTGGGTAATGGCATCCAGACAATTAACAGTCTTATGTTGGCACTGTCTAAAATGGTAAAAACCAACAGTTGAAGAGGCAATAACACTGATTCTCTACAGCACTAAACTATTACTTTATGCTGATGATATCCTACTGTTAATTAAGGACTCACATGCTTCCCCTCCTGCTTATAATGAATATTGCTCTCTGAGTACAAAGTTATCATTGCACAAAATTAATGACTCTGAGGCTGCACTGATGCAGCTTTCTGGAGTTTGCCCTTCAGCCTCACTCACCTCATGGAATCCTAAGTGAGGACCACAAAAATACAGCACAAATTCTTTAAGGGTGAAACTAACAAAGCCCCAGACAATGTAATTAAAGATCATTTAAATCCAATTATCAAGCAGGTAGGCAAAGACTTGAAGGGGTAGACAGAGCTAGATAAAAAGCCAACGTGTCTGATTCAGTAGGCCAGATTCTGCCCTAATTTGCTGTCCCATCAGGTTGTTGAAGTAGAAATGAGGACATTGGGTACCTCAGCACCCTCAGAGTCACTGTCATAAATGATCTCATGACAGTATTTCCCAGTGGCAGCAACTGCTGTGCATGTGCTGAGCATAAATGTACATAAATAGCTATAAATTATGAGAACAATGATCAATTCTAACAATTCCTAATAATTATATTCCCAGAGCACATCTCAAAAAAAGACTTATGTATGAAAACATTTCATCTCTTAACAAAACTCAGCTGTTTTTTTTAAGGATACATCAGTGGTTCACACGGGTACTGGATTCAGCACTGTAAGATTTAACTAATCCTAATCTGTACTAGTAGGTTTAGGTTTACCCACAGCTATGAAATAATAGGATTTCTTCAAAGTCACCATAAAACTTCCTGAATAACTACAACAAATATATTTCCAGGTGACAGAAATCTCAGGATGAGAGGATGAATTAAAGATGCCATAGAAAACCTTTGGAAAGTGCCTATAGCTCTCAGGGTGAGAAATGTTTAATATTCTTCCTAAATAGCACACAACTGGCACAATGTCATGCACCAAAATAATGTAGATTATGGGGTTTTTTTATTTCTAAAAGGGATAATTTTGAGTCAAAATGTCTGTATTTTAGGTAAGCTTGTCTTTTATCGCCTGCCTCATACTGTAAGCTAATACCGCTGTTAAGCGCAGGTTGAATTTCAGCAGTGGCTTGAATAGAAATATCTTTCTGGAAAGCATATAAAAACCCTTTGTGATTAAAAGAATTATATGAATATAGTTCAATTATTTTTGGAGTGGCTTGAAAAATTATATCCTATCAGACAGTATTATTCGAATGCTTTTCTAAACTGCTGGATTTTTGGCCATTCCAAATGTTGTGGGCGATTGATTTTATCCCTGGAAAAGAGCAAAGAAAATCCACACCAACAAATGTGCTCAGAGTTTTCAGTCTGTTGAGGAGTTAGGCAGGTGGGGCAGCAGGTGCTGTTGTGTATTAGAAGGGCTGTAGTCAGTAGGTGGAGAGAGGTTCTACTTCCCCTCTACTCTGCCCTGGTGAGACCACATCTGGAGTGTTGTATCCAGTTCTGGGGCCCTCAGTTGAAGAGAGTCCAGCACAGAGACACCAAGATGATGAAGGGATTGGAGCATCTCCCTTCTGAGGAAAAGCTGAGGGAGCTGGGTCTCTTTAGCTTGGAGGAGACTGAGGGGTGACCTCAGTCATGTCTAGAAATATGAAAAGGGTGAGTGTCAGGAGGATGGAGCCAGGCTCTTCTCAGTGACCTCCAATGATAGGACTTGGGGCAATGGGTGCAAACTGGAACACAGGAGGTTCCACAGAAATAGAAGAAAAACCTTTTCCCAGTGAGGGTGACAGAACAGTGGCACAGGCTGCCCAGAAGGGGTGTGGGGTCTCCATCTCTTGATGCCTTCCTGTGTGACCTAGTCTATGTGTTCCTGCTCTGGCAGGGGGATTGGACTAGGTGATTGTCCCACTCTGCTCGGCTCTTGTGAGGCCCCATCTGGAGTACTGTGTCCAGGTGTGGAGCCCTCAGTACAAAAAAGACAGAGATTTTGGAAAGGGTCCAGAGGAGGGCCACGAAGATGATCAGGGGGCTGGAGCACCTCCCCTATGA
>VZTY01033930.1:0-15237 GCA_013400935.1 Turnix velox
GCGGCGGCGGGGCGGGGAGTGGGGGGCCGGTGGTGTCGGCGCGGAATGCGGCGGAGCTGCTGAGGCCCCCGCGGGGAGGGGGCGGGAGGAGGAGGGAAGAGTCCCTTATAAATGGCGCCCAAGCAGGACCCCAAACCCAAATTCCAGGAGGGTGAGTGTGGTTCGTGTGGGGGAACCCCAACGGGTTGTGTGGGGGCTCCGTGTCGGGGCGCGGCCTGTGGGGCGGGGGGTAGGCCGCGGACTGGTGGGGAGCGGCCGGGCCTTGTGAGGGGATTTAGGGGGTTCCGCTGCTCCATCACTCTCTTGACAGCCTCTAAACCCCTCCTTTCGCATGTTTTTATGATCGCAAAGAAACAAAGGGAAGGGGGTGAGGTGTTGGTGGTGTTTTAGAGGGATATCTGTAGGGAGGAGGACAGTGTCGGCAGGTGAACAGCTCCTTTCTCCCTCTGCGGTCCTGCCCGGCTCTCTGCTTTGTAATGAAGCCCAGGTTGGTTAAATAGTCTGCGCCATCCTGCAGTGGCTTTAGGGTGAGCTTTTGGTGAGGCTTCCGGCTCCACCCGGCTTGTCATCCCTCAGTACTGACTTTTTTGGGTTTTAATCTTCCATATCTCAGCCCTAACAGGGTGAGAATGAGTGAAAAATACGGCTCCCTGTTGTCTTTGTCTCCCTTTCTTCTCCTTATTCCTCCCACTGATAGGATACGAGGCTTTTCCATCCCCTTGTATTCTAAATATGCTTAATTTTCTTACAGGCTTGAGTGTTCTTTGGTGTTAAAGCTGTTGAGGTCTCCTAAATCTTTCAGGATTTTTATTTTCCTGGGTTTGAAACATGGTTGTTATCTATCCTCCCTTTAAAGGGATCCTCATGCAATCCCGGGGCAGCATTTGGGGTACAGCTGTGGAATCTTTATTTAGGGAGGTAAATTTAGGATTTTTAGCTGAATAAGGGTTAGGATTATGCTTTTTCTGGGGTTTATTTTGCTTTGAAACATGGTTGTTATCTATTCTTCCTTTAAAGGGAGCTCAGTCAGGGATCCTCATGCTATCCTGGGGCAGCATTTGGGGTACAGCTGTGGAATTCATATTTAGGAGGAAAAAATTGGGATTTTTAGGTGAATAAGTGTTAAATTTATGCCTTTTGTTAAAACGAAATGGGACTTTTTGTNATCCTGTGGCAGCATTTGGGGTACAGCTGTGGAATTTTTATTTAGGGAGGTAAATTTAGGATTTTTAGCTGAATAAGGGTTAGGATTATGCTTTTTCTGGGGTTTATTTTGCTTTGAAACATGGTTGTTATCTGTCCTTCCTTTAAAGGGAGCTCAGTGAGGGATCCTCATACTGGAGCAGCATTTGGGGTACAGCTGTGGAATTCATATTTAGGGGGAAAAAATTGGGATTTTTAGGTGAATAAGTGTTAAATTTATGCCTTTTCTGAGGTTTATTTTGCATGCATTGTGATTTTTAGATAATGATTGTGACTGATACAGGTAAAAGCAAACATTAGATAAAGATAAATGAAAACTTACTTTGTTCTTTCCTCTCTGTCTTCTGAGTGAGATTTTTTTTCAGCACAATTGTGGTTTGTCTTTTTAAAAGCTGAATTTGCAGGAGAATGGTTGGAAGCTGCTTGAACAGCTGGAACTGGGTGTGCTTCATGGCTGCCCAATCCTGCATCAGCTTTTCTTGCCTTGTGCTATTATTAACCTGCAGAAATAATCAAGATTTTAACCTATGATTCATCCTATAATAGTTAAATCCATTGAACTGTAGAAGCTAAACAAAGTAGAATCCCAGGCTGTAGGAGCCTCATAGCTGTAGGAGCAACCTAAATTTAGCACAGAAGTTTGTATTTTATTTTTTTATCCCCCACAAATGTAAATGTGTTCTCAACTGGAATATTAAAAGGGAGAGAAATGCTGTGAATAAAGCTTCCTGCAGGCCAAAAAATGAAATGCTTTATTGTGGCCCTTCACAGCAGGCAAATGAAAATTATTGCCTGAATAATGCCTGTAATTATTGCCTAATTAACACCTAAATTGTGTTACCTCCTACTCTGGCATGGATGGGAGAGCTTTATTGGTGTTGAGTCCTTGATCCAAGCATTGAGAACCCCTTGTTTCTGAGAATAACCTGTATGTGAAATGCTCAGGGGGTAGGCAGCTGAATCCTGACTTCCAGGAGCTTTTCTTCATGTGAAGCTTCTTGCTCACACCGTGAAGAAATATATTCCTTGGGTAAGGAGTAGGTGTGGGTGTTCTCCTGCAGTGTAGGAGAAGACAAGCTGTAGATTAAGAGGAGGAGCCTTGTGAACATCTGCAGTCAGCTGGGAAGGAGCAACAGCTCATTAGGTTGTCATCAAAGCAAGAGAACCCTTTCTGCATGGCTGAGGTCTCTGTTGGTCTTTTGAAAAGCAGAGAGAATAATTTTTAGTAGCTGAATATCTTATTTTCATCTAGAATAATGATTGAAATTGAGATGTCTTCTAGTGGCATTTGTTCACTGTGATGTGTGAGGGTAATCATAAATTCTGATGGTTAGCCACGATTATAAAGACTCATTTATTAAAAGAAAAATCCTGACTGTATATAAATGGGCTCTTCTGTGAGAGCCTCTCTGAACTTTTTTTCTTTCTGGATACATGAAAGCATTCTCTAAGCTGAAATATCTTCTGTGTTCTTGGACTTCCCTGTGAATCCTTTCCTGTATCTCCTCATCTCCAAGTCTTGGTGGTGAAATAGTTTGTCTCATCAGCTTTGGGCCAAATGAGGTGCTTTGTCATCAACCACCTGATAAACTGTGCACTGACCCTGCCAGAAATGAGATTTGGCAGTGAGTGAAAGAAATTCTCTGCTGCCTCCTCCCCCAAAACCCTTGAGAGATGGAGAAATTATGTCCCAGTTTGCAGAGAGGACCTGGCTGGTTCCAAATTTCATCAGTGTGATGTGTCTGTGGGGCAGAGGGAGGTAAAGCTGATTTTATACAGAATTTAAGTGAGTCAAAATATATGGTACAAGGTGCCACCACCTGTATTTATCACTTGAATGTGCACAGAGTGCTTTTGAAGAGCATAAAAACTTTGTGGAGGATATTTGAAAATATATAGAGCTTAGAAGAACCACATCCTGCAGTGTGTCTCTGAAAATACGAGGCATGGAAGCTTTCAATAAGGAAACATCTGTGCTCAGATATCCTGTGTTAAATACCTTCAAATTCCCACAAGGGAGCTGTACAGTTAGACTTTGATATTAAGGGGGAAAATAAAAGACTGAAGGACAGTCTCTTCCTACTTAAAAACCACAAAAAATACATTTTTTTTGCTGTTGTACAAACCTGATGTTTTTCTGACCCACGAGTCAGGTGGGGAAACAACATTGAGGTTTCTTTTTTCCTGACTTTATTGAACCAAAATAACAGGTAGTGCACTTCCTGCAGGAAAAGGAGGGCTACCAACCTCTGCTTTCATTTGCCAGAAGCCTTAATGTGTGGAGGGGATGCTTGTGAGGGCTTGCTGTCCTGTTCTGAATCCGAATGGAGACTGAAGAATCCCTTGGGGTGGTTTTATTGCTTGAGTACTGGGGCTGAAGCAGTCCCATTTGTATTTTGGGGCCTGCATCTGAAATTTTAGATGCTAGGTGAGTTCTCTGTGGCAAATCTTGCAAGGGGATGCAACTGGCAGTGGTGAAATTGCTAGGAATTGTAGTCATGGTGCCAGTTTGAAGGTTCCAGCCCTGCTGCAGAGCTCTGAGCAGGCTTGGACATAGTTTTCTGTGACTCCTTACCTGAGAGCCCTTCAGGAAGGTCCTCAGGGGTTCATGGTGTAAATAATCAGAGCTCTTACCCTCTTTTGTAGGTGAATTTTCATCTCAAACACCCATCTGCTTCTCAAAACCTCTTTCTAGGTTGAGACTGGATTCATTCTGTGTCCCTGATGACATGAGTTGTACAGAACTGTCACACTGATGGCATTTTAAAATGTTTGTTATTTTTCTTGTAGGTGAACGTGTGCTTTGTTTTCATGGCCCTCTCCTTTATGAAGCAAAGGTATGTTTGGCTGCTTGTTGCTGCAAATGCTTCTGATTGCTCCCCCCAGAGAAGAAGGAATTGTTGTTTGCCTGCTGTGCCTTGCTAGACTGAAATGCAAGAAAACTTTAGAATGTATGAAATCACTTTTAATCCTGTACAAATTTTTGGAAACCCCAATGGTGTTTTGAGGAGCTGCTGTGGTGAACTGCTAGAGGCTGGCTGGGTGGTTCTTGTGTTAAACATCTGATTAGTTTTCCCAGAACTCTGGTGAGCATTTGTAGGACTTGGTGCTGGTGATTTAGCTGAAGCCTGAGCTCTCTCAGAGGTGTAGGTGGCTGAGTACAACCTGTGGCCTTCAAATAGGACAATGCCACAAAAGATAAGGTGGGATTAAGGTGGCAGAGGAATTAGAATTCTCAATTCTGGCTCTTTAACTGCAGAAACCATGAGTAGCAAGCTTGTGCTTTGCTTTGGGCAAGTCTCTGCTTCACCACTCTCCATTAAGTGCTTTTTCTTCTGGGCTTTAAGCAGATGTCACTGCTGTGCCATCTGTTTCAACTGAAGGGATAACTCCTAATTTGGCTGCCTGTTTCTGCTGAAATTGGGGGGTAAAAAGGACTTGCAGAAGATAAAAAGGCTTGCAGAAATTCATGGGGCACCTTAAATAGAGATTTACTAACACTAAAATATAAAGGATTTAAATAATAACTGATGGGATAACCTCAGAGAGGTAGAAAACACCTTAAAATCAGCATGTGAGGAAGTTACTCTATCCATAGACCAATCTTTTGATGGAAAAACTTGCAATTTACCTCATGTACACATTTTTAACGTAGAATAAACCCTTACTGCAACTCTTCCTGCTGCATATAAAGCTCTCTGTGGCTGTGGAGATAGATCCAAATTATTATTTAGCTTTTGAGGACTCCTTTTCCAGACAGCCTGCCTGTCTGGGAGGTAGGGACCTGCATGGGAATGAGTTTTCTAGTGGATGGATGGCTTTTGGCTAAGCCAGGGTAGCAGAGGGGCTGGTTCTTTTACCCCTTGGTCATCCATAGGGGTTTCTGATCCTTTTTCTGAAGGAGGTGTCCCTTTGGATGGCCAAGCTGTGTCATTTGTTTGCCTGTTCCTTCTCAACTCATTAACAGGCAGTGATTAGTGTTAGCTGGCTTTCTGCTGGTGTTTGCATGGACTTCTCTGCATGTGTCACCTCTCAAAGCTCCCTCAGATATCCTTGGTGGTGGGATTGACCCATCTTTCTCCTCTGTTGCAGTGTGTGAAGGTTGCCATAAAGGACAAGCAAGTGAAATACTTTATCCATTACAGTGGTTGGAATAAAAAGTAAGTGTTGCACCAAGTGGAAGGGAGTATTTTGTTTTCCTTGTGAAACTGGGTGAGTTTGAATGCAAATTTGATGGGAGTAGCTTTACTCTGGCAATAGGGTTGAGAAAGTTGTTGCTGAAATGGACCTAAATGAGTTTTACACATAAAGAAATTACTTTTTTTATAACACAAAGAGAACCCTGAATAATCAGCTACTTCCTCCAGAGCTCTGGAGGCCAGCTTGGGATCAGCAGAGGGATGGGAATGCTCCACATCAATCTGTTAGGGAACAGTGGCTGTAATTCTTCCCTGGCAGAAATAATTAGTACAAAAACCTATGTTGGTAGGTTTTTGAGGTGGAATAAAACTTTCTACTCACATACACAGTGTATTTTGCTGCAAAAAGTGGTAGGAGAGTCAAGTTTGATGGTGGAAGTTTGAAATCTGGGAAGAGCTGTCTGGTTTAACCCTTCATGGGAGCCTTTATTTCAGTCCTCACCCCTTAGCTAAGGTAGACTTAGAAATGTTTTTTTTTTAATTTCTGGTGAAATAATAGGATTCTAGGGGAGAGATTCTTGAAAAATAAAAGCATCTCCATGAGATGTGTGTGTGAGGTGGACACTTTTGTGTGTTTATTGCATTTATGAACTTGCTTTTTATTTGAATTCTACCAGCTAGATTATGGATTTGGAAGTAGCATTTTTTTTCTTAGTGACTGAACTCTTCAGCCTCTACAGGTCTTCCAGAGGGCACTTTTTCTTTTTTTCTGTGGTTTTTTTGTTTGATTTCAGTGCTGCAGCCCCTTAGTCCCTGCTGTCTTGCTTTCACTCCACATTTTAATCTGTAACTTTTTCTTAAAGGCAGCCACACGCCCTTCCTGACAAGTGGGCAGATAAACGTCTTATTGTAAACGCTGACAATTACAAGGATGTAATTAGTTCTTGTAGTGGCTGCTTGTGTATTAATGAGGCAAATGCTAATTGGACACTTCCTCTCCTTGTTTATATGTGAAGGGGAGCCATAAGCCGTGGTGTGTCTCCTGCTTTTCTTGCTTGCACTGTTTGAGGGGGTTTTTTTGCCTTCCAGCTTCCAATTAACTCCATTAAAAGTGGTGTTGCTGCAAGATCTAGACAGCCAGGGCAACATGGCTCCTTAATCACGCTTCCTATTAATTATCTTCCTTTGTTACTTGTTAATTGCTTGACTTCTGAATTATTTTTGTGTCAGTATCAACAGTTAGGATGTTAAAAATGCTCCTTCATCACACAGTATGATGTGGCTCACAGTGATGTAGCACTTCTCTGGGAGGTTTCTTGCAGCTGGGCAGGCAGGATTGGGATAAATGGCTTAAATATCTGACCAAAGCATTATCTGAAAAAAAAATCTTAGAATTTCTATGTACAGCTGGTTGTGTTTTAACTTTTGAATGCAAAGCTCAATGCTCTCTCCTTTTCACACCCTGATATTCCAAGGTTGGCAGCTATTGCCATAAAATAGAAATGATGCAGAGCTCTGCAGAGCTTTAACTTGGCCATTTTTAATGTTGTTTTATTTGAAATGAACTGTCAGATTGCTCAGATGATCCCCTCTTTGTCAAAGTGGAATTCTTGCTTTCCCCACCCCTTGTTCTCTCACATAGTTTGCTTCAGGTTCTTCAAATATTCATGCCATCTTGGTTTCCTTCACAGACAGAAATCAGAGCTCTTCTTCTTACAGTAAGATCTTATTGCTGAATTTGTTAACCTATAAAAATGTTGGGATAGAGAAGGGAAGTTTGCTTCATAATGTGGCTGCAAGTGTCCTATAATTTAGTAAGTTTAGAATTTATTTTTTTTTCTTTCTCCTGAGATGCTAAAGTTAAAGACCATCCCCTCCCTCCTTAGTTGCCCATCCTTCAAGTCTGGGAAAATCTTTGGAAATGACTGAGGGTTGCATTTCCCTAGAAAATTATTACATCTTCCATCAATGGGGGAATGTTTTTGATAATTTCCATCTTCAGTTGACTTTATTTTGGCAAGAGCAGAGTTCAGTCTCATTCTGTGAAGCTTTTAATTATGTGTAGGATGCCATTAAGTAAGGATTTTGAATAATCACTTGGGGTTTTTTTCTTTTATATTTCATTTTTTTCCAGCTGGGATGAATGGGTTCCAGAAAGCAGAGTGCTCAAATACGTGGATACCAATTTGCAGAAACAAAAAGAACTTCAAAAGGCCAATCAGTGAGTATCTTTATTACAATAAAAATGTCAGTGAGTGAGTTTTTTCTATGGAGCTTCAATCCAACAAGTACCTATCAAGGGGGGAGTTAGTTTAAAAGTGAAATGTTTATTTATTCATCTTGGGAATGATGAATTTTCCCCTGCTCATGACACAAACTGATTGGCAAATCCATTTCTGAGACATTATCTAAACGTTTTACATCACCTGTTACCCTTGGAGTGAAAATTTGCTGCTTTCAAGCCTTATTTATGTATTTCCTTTTTTTTTTAATATTTTTTAAAGGGAGCAATATGCAGAGGGGAAGATGAGAGGTGCTGCTCCAGGCAAGAAGACTTCTGGTCTGCAGCAGAAAAATGTTGAAGTGTAAGAAGCTTTTTATTTTTGAAAACCAAAAAACCCTCCCAAATTCCTGTTTGTCAGTTTACTGTTGATTTTTCTGGAATATTTTAGAATGATTCTGCAGGCTGAGCTACCTCACTTGTTACACAAACCCTTCAGAAGTTGTTTCACTTCAAAAAAAAAAAGTATTTTAATGAAACTTTCTTGAGTCCTGCAGTGTTTTAATGGCTTAATACTGAAGCCAGGTACTGAGCAGACACTGCCACTGTGCTCTCTGCTCCTGAGTTAGTGAGAGCTGGCACAAACTGGTGAGTCCCTCTGTGATTTGTGTATCTCTGAAATCATTTTCTCTAGAGAATTTCAGTTCTTCCAACCTGTGCAATTAAATCCTCACAATCCTTCTCACTCTACAGTTCTTAAAGCTGTATTTGAAGAGGTTTTGTTTTATTTTTTGGATAAAACTAAATCCAAGTGCTGTCACAGATGGTTTTGCATCTTAAAGAGACCAGAAGCAAGCTCAGATGTTTATCAGAAAGATTAATTTCTGTTGGTAACTCTCAGATTTCTTTCCTCCCATCCTTTTTTTTTTTTGTTTCTCAGCTCAAAAGCTTGTGTGGTGTGGGGTTTAGATCCTCCTGCAGTCAGTGCAGCTTTGCTCATATCCCATGAAATTCTTCTCTTTGGGGTTATACTTCACTTCCCTGACACAATGGCCTTTACTAATGGGATGTTTTGAACTCCTGACTTCATTTATGATCCAAATCTTTGGGAGGAAGCTGCTAAAATGCCTTCAACTCCTTAAGGGCAGCATTTGGCAGCAGCCTGAGGTTTCATGTCTCATTAGGAGTGGTGTGTCTTTGAGAAGTGGTGGCTACACTTGGGTTGCTTTCTCCAGAGCAGAGTTTGCTTTAGGATTCCTGAAAGCTGTAAATTATCTCTGGGAGCCTGATGGATTTCACCATGATGCTGCTGTGATAGATTGAGCTGCTTTAACACCACTTTTGGTGTGTTTTCAGCTCAGGACTGACCTCAGATGGGGCCCAACCACTTGTTTGTCTTCATTTGAGAGTGAAACAACCCCCACACCAAATGTCTGTTTAGACAGTTGCTAATGTGTGTCATTAAAATCTAATTAAATCCCATCTAAATTATGAAGCATTTCTAATTTGGCTGCTTAAAGGGTTGTTGCCCCCAAGTTGCCTTGTGTTTGAGTAAGGAGGAGACTTAATTTGGTGTGTGGCTTTGACATGCTTCTGATGACTCAATTATAAATGTCTCTTTTAATTGGCTTTATGGAGAACATCCCAGTAGTAATTTTAGGATTTGATTCCCCGTGCTGTCACCTTGGGAGCTCAGACTGCCTGCCATGGGCTGGGTTGTTCTCTGCTTTGTGGTTGAACCTGGGCTAAGAATAAGAGCTGGTTTAATTCCCTCAGCCACATCTAGTGATGTCCCACCTGAGGTAGACCCACACACCACGAGTGACTTCATCTTAAGCCTCAGTATAACTCCAAAACTTTTGAGATCCTGTTACCAGGTCTGTCTTTTTTTATTCTCTTTCTGAAAGCAGTTGGGGAAAAGGGGGTTGCTTTGCTCTCTGCTGTCATCAACTCTCCGAAGCGTGCCTGGTTGTTTCCAGAATAGCAAAGCAGACAGTAACCTCATTCTCTCAAACTCCTGCTCCATGGTGATTAGAACAATTAATTCCTTGATGGCTTTCCAGAGGTGTGAAGGGAAGAAGAAAAGAAAAACTGTTGTCCTTAGAACCTGCAATGTGAAAATTCCTTCTGACAGGGTCCCATATGCTTGTTGCACTGATCTTGCTCCTAGTCTCTGGCTGTTACCAGCATCCAATCCTTCCTTCTAAATTATACCTGCATTTCTTTATCAAAATCTTTCTGTTTTTTTTATATTTTCTTCCCTATTTGGAGGTTTAGAGGGAGGAAATCCTTTGTTTTAACCTAGCAGTGACGGTTATTGCCCAATCTGCTGTTGTTCAGGCCCTGCTCACAGCTAAAGGCAAGATGGTTTCAGAAAAATCCTAAAATATATTTACAGAGTAAAACTTTTGGGCTGTTTCCTTGTACATCTGAGGTCATTGCAGATACATAAAAAGCCCTGATGGTGGGGAGGGGGAGAAACTGGTGCAGGGGAAACACTGTCAAGCTATTTGGGCCTCAAAATTTACCTTTTGTAGCATTCTTGGAGGACTGAAGAGAGAGGGGAAAGGAAACTTTCTGTTTTGAAACTCACTCCTCAGTTAGCCAAACAGTAAAGGGGCAGGAAATAACAATCTTTAGTGCAACTGCTCCTCCAGGAATGTTCACTAAGGCACTGCTAAAAAGGTAAATTTTAAATTTTTTTTGAATCTGAAATAGATTCTCTCTTTTTAAGGCTGAACACATGAGGTCTGACATTCTTTCCTTAACTCAACCCCATATTGTGCCTAGATTTTTCAGACGAGATGGAGCGCACACAGTTTGCTGTTTGGAGACCCCTACCATATCGACGCGGTGAGTTAAGGATGGATTGTCAAACCAGGATTTTCATCCTGAGATCCAGATCCCTTTTGCTTTTTTCCTATTTATTTTTGAGGGCTCTTAAAGTCCTCAGCTGTGATATTGTTAAGTTGTGCTAGCACTTCAGTTAATGGTGCCAAGAAGTGCAGTATTTTGCTTGGTGGTGGTTTGTTTTGTTTGGTTTTTGGGGTTTTTTTTAAAAACAGTTTTTGATACCTCTAAAACCTACCTTTTCAGCTGGGATAGGGTACAATATAAATAGTTAAATGCACTCAGTGCTTCCACTATTTAAAAAGAGGTGGAGGACAACTGTTGAGAGTGGGTAGTTGTAGAAAACTAGAGTTACTCTGCATGATCTGCATGCTCCTGTGTGTATTGATGACAGGTTGCTCTCCCTTCTGTAAGGTTTGGGAGAGAGGCAGCTCCACCACACATTAAATCTGTGAGATTTGGAGATGCTCCTCTCTCTCCTTGGGTCTTGTTGGCTCAGTCTGTTCAGAATAACTTCAAAAAGCAAGTGATTCAAAAGCTTTAGGGACTTTGGAAGCCATACTTGAGCAAATGTGCATGAAATTCAGGGGTGTGTACTTTTTATCTTTCAAATAAATTATTCATCTTCTAAGTTGAAGCTGTTGTAGGAAGAAAAATTGTCACAGCAAGTTGCAAGAAGTGAAATACACTGCTTTTACCAAAGTTTCATATATTTCTCTGCTGAATTCCAGCTTCTGTGATTATACTGCTTTCCATGGGACTTCAAGAGCTGTAGGATTAGTGCATGATGGGTTTTAATCACCCTTTGTGGGGCTGTCTTCTACTTCTCTAAGTTTCTAACCCTTTTGGGCTTGTGGCATCTCCATCTTACAGCAGTGTGCTCTCTCTTTTTTGTGGAATTATGTCTTGGAGGTGAGAGGAAAGAGGATGATGGCTCCTGGCTTTTTTTGTCTGCTCTGAATTTTTTTTGATTTTCTCAAGAAAAGATTGTTTCCCATCTTCCTGCCCATTTTTCAACCTGAGGAAGCTCTTTTCTGCCTGGTCACTGATGTGACCAACTATTCCTCATTCTCTTTATGCCTTCTGGTGTTATCTTATGCCTTCAAAGCTCAAGTTGCCTGTTGAGGCTGAGAAAATGTGTCTGTATACCCCTAACTTCAATCTTTATCCTTTTATTCATGATGGTTTCACCAAATTGTCTCAGGAATCTCACAGCTGAATTTTATTCCCGAGCTGCTTGAGCAATTCCATGTGTTTGGGGTTTTTTTTTTTCCAACCTGCTGCTTCTCACACTTAAATCTTTAGATTTGATTTTTATTACTGGTCACTTTGTTTTAGGAGAAACTTGGTGATTTCTTACATCTTAGTTAGAGCTGCTGCTTTAGCAGGGAGCTGGCACCTCATCTCCTTTTTCTGGCACTTTTTGGATGTTTTGGACTCAAATCCCTGTGGTGTGTTTGATTTTTATGTCACTTCTGGACCTGCATCCCCTTTGTCCTTGTCACCATGAGGATCACATGAGGTTCTTCAGCCCAGTTTCTTGAACCTGCTTGGGTTTATTAGTAGAACATAGATATTTAAGGTGTGCTGCTCATCTTAGGCTGCAGCTTCTCTCTAACCTCTGTGATTAAAATTTTTCATCTTTCTCCTGGGTTTGGAGTGTTCTGCAGGTGTCAGGTCCCACACACAGGAGTGGAGTGTTCCAGGCTATCAAAAGTCTTCTAAATTTTTATGTTTTGTCTGTAATTTCAGCTCTTTTTTTGCTGCCTTGGTCAGATTTGGTTTTTTAAACTTTGCTGTGACTTGAAGCAGAGAAATGTGACTTATACCCCTCTCTTTATGACTTCATGAAATAGAAGGAATGAGGAAGTAGAAGGAATGAAGTGGGAGAGAGCACAAGCAACTGCCCAGAATGTTTTATGCTGAACTTTGTGCTTCTGTGCCATAGATGTCATTTACTGCCTTAATTACTGCAATTAAGTACTTCTGTTGTTAAAACTCTGATTCTAAACTAGTGCTTCACATTATTTACAACTTGTGGCTTTAATTCTGGGAAGAATCCTTGCTCTTCCTGATTTGGAAGATTTTTTTTCTTTATCAGTCGCTCAACTTGGCAATTTTTCTCCCCTTCCTTGAGAGGGAAGATCTTTATTCTGCCCACAGCTTGAAGCTTGAAAAGAAAAGGAAAAAAAAAACTTTGTTATTCCTCTCTTCAGACTTTCCTAGGAAGCCTGCCTCCTTCCTGACCCAGATAAACTCTGCTCAAAGCACAAGCACAAGAGTCTCTTGAGATAATGGAGAATTTCCAAGGAAATAATCTAATGGTGAAGAGTTTTAGTCACACAATCTGCTGTGTTTTCACAGAGGTTCAGCTGAAATCTCATTAATAGTGAGCAGATTGAAAGATGAGTCACAATGCTTTGAATTAAAGCTTTTTTAAAAGTAGATAATAAATATACAAAGTCAGATAATAATTAAAATACCTCTTAGGATTCCAATTTAGTCATCAATATTCTTGAGCTATCTGAATTTTCACCTGTTGTGTGTGTTGTATTTCAGGTTTCTTTTTTTAATTCTTCATTTGGAATAAAAATAAGGGGCCAAGGATAGAGAAGTGTGTAAGATAGAAAAGCTGAGTGCTGAAAGAAGCATTTAGAAGAAGAGAAATAGAAAATACAGAGCTATTAGTGCTCTTAATGTTTTTGATAGATCACAATTACACTGGGCACTTCATCTAATCCTGGAATTGCAGCTTCATTCATGGAATTCCGGTGGAGTTGTTGAAACTTCTCTCTCTGCTGTAGTGTCAAATGATGTGGGGTTTGTATTTGGAAAGCACAAAACATCTGGAGCTGTTACTTGCCAAAATATCACTTATCATAAATTATCATATTCTTGACTTTCTCCTGAGCTGTTACAGCTTTAAATTTATCCTTGTGGAGTTTTTTTAATACATTATAACTTTTTGCATGAAAAAAAACTGTGATGCTAAGTAAGATCTGACACATTCCATGTGATTTTATCCCAATTTTCCTTGGGCCCTCGATGTCCTGAGCTCAGTGGAGAGTTTTCTGCCTTTCATCTTGGGAATCTTTAAGGTGCTCTTGTCCTTATTTGCCATAATCTGTGTTCTTCTTGCAGGAAAACAAAAAAGAACAAACAGAAAAGTAAGTAACATCTTTATTTTTGTGTACAAATGGATGTTCCTAGTGAAGGATTCTTATTAAATCTGCCTCAGCTGAGTTTGCTGTCACCTTCAGATGTCCCTCTGGTATTTCAGATGTCCCTTCCCCTTGGTTGGGAGGAATTTGTGCACGAGCCACTTCTTTCAGTCACACAATTTGGCCTTTTATAAATGGAAGGCAAATTAAATAATATATATTTATGTGCAGAGATACTGCATGAAGCTGTTAAAACCATTTCTTAAGTCAAACTTACATTTTCTTATTGAGAAATATGGGGATTTTAAGGTGTGCAGAGCTGAGCTGCTGCTTCCAAGGATGAATAATCCTGAATAATTTCATTTTAATGCAGAAAATGCCATCACCAGAGGAGCATTAATACATCAGCTTAAACTTTCATGAGTGTGGGGCTTCTAGAAGTAATATTTAAAGCAAAAACGATATGGAAATGTGGCCTGAGAGAAGTCCGAGTCTTGTTTTTTAAGTCCTTGTGGATACTTCTAGGTACCAGATTGTTTAAGCAGCAGAATATCATCTTCTTTTTGAGCAGCTCCAGGAATTGGTGAGGGGAGCAGCACCAGTGAGACTCCTCAGCCTCCCAGGAAGAAGAGGGCTCGAGTAGACCCAACAGTGGAAAGTGTAGGTTTTTCTGCTTCTCCTGAGGGGTTTTTTGATGGGAAGGAGGGAGGTTGCTTTGTTCAGAGACACAGAATTGTCACTTGCAAAGCTCATCTTCCCAAATGCCCTCAAAAACATGGTTTTTCTTTGTTCCTCGTGGATCCTACACCAATTTCTGCAGTAATTCTTCAGTTTGGTGGTTTAATTTCAGCTGTGGAAATGGGGATTATGATTCATCTTGGCTTGGAGAGTTGTCTGGAGGGTGATTGGTTTGGTTTCTTTCCTTTGCAGGAAGAAACATTTATGAACAGAGTTGAAGTGAAGGTGAAAATCCCAGAAGAGCTGAAGCCCTGGTTGGTGGATGACTGGGATTTGATCACCAGGCAGAAGCAGGTAAATGTGGCAGGAGACCACACTATCCCTATACAGGTTTACCAATTTTTAGGGCAGAGATTAGGGTCCTGCCCATTTTTCAGGGGAGAGATTAGGGTCCTGCCCATTTTTTTCAGGGGAGAGATTAGGGTCCTGCCCATTTTTTTCAGGGGAGAGATTAGGGTCCTGCCCCTCTTTTTTTCAGGGGAGGGGGAGAGATTAGGGTCCTGCCCCTTTTTTTTTCAGGGGAGAGGGAGAGATTAGGGTCCTGCCCTCCTTTTTTTTAGGGTAGGAAAATAGTCTTAAAAACTTTAAAGCTTTCAGTGTGTTGTTGCCAGGAGGACAAGTGTGCACAGAGGGATGTTTTGAGTGGAAATGATGTGGTTTATGGGGCCATCCCAGATGAAGCCCTGTCCCTGCTGCCTCCCTGAGGCTTTTGGGGTGGCTTTTAGGGTGGCTTTAGCCACAATCATCAGGTTGTTGTAGTTGAACAGTAAAAATATTAAATGAAAACTTGGTTGTTTTAGAGTTTGGGTTGCTTTGATAAGCACAACTGTGACATCTTGAGGTGTTTCATTTCATTCTGGAAATATTCACTCAAGTTTTAGGATACAAAGATTTCCATAAAAACCAAAAATTTCCATACATTGGA
>VZTY01033933.1:3290-13704 GCA_013400935.1 Turnix velox
GTTGCGCAGAGAGGTGGTGGAGGTCCCATCCCTGGAGATATCCAAGAACAGGCTTGATGATTCTCTGATCAACCTCATCTAATGCAGGCTGTCCCTGCTCACTGCAGGGAGGTTGGTCTTGATGGCCTTTCAATGTCCTTTCAGCTCTATGATTCTATGTGGTATCTTCCACTCTTTATCCTTTAATTTGGGCCATGCAGCACATGAAAAAAAAACCCAAAGAACCCCAAACATACAAAGGCTAGATATAAGAAAAAAAAGTTCTCTTGGTGAGGGTAGTGAAACACTGGAAGAGGTTGCCCAGAGAGGTTGTGGATGCCCCCTCAATCCCTGGAGGTGTTTAAGGCCAGGCTGGACAAGGCACTGAGCAGCCTGATGTAGTGGGAGGTGTCCCTGCCTATGGCAGGAGTGTTAGAACTTGATGATCTTGAAGGTCCCTTCCAACCCAAACTCTTCTATAAGGGAAAAAGGGATGTCTTTGTGGGAGGCTCCTCCTCACAGGCTGCTCTGCTCCCCATTGCCAGGCCATTCCCAGTGGGTGGTGGGGGCTGGAAGCAATATGTTGGAAGTCACACTGTCTCCCAACAGCTTGGGATTCAGAGCTGTCAAGCAGTGGCTCATTGTTAGTACAACTTCTTCCAGAACTCCAGGGAAAGAAAAAGGCAGCTTCAAACGTTTTTATGACCTGCTGACAAATGAGTGGGGTAGGGATCCCACTGTCTGGTAGAATTAAGAGGAAAATGATCTGGAGATATGCTGCCACTCATTAGAGGGTTCTTTTTTTCCCTACAGGTAGTGATGAGAGCTGGAGGGATCCTTCAGTTTGCATCTGTTTTTTCCAGCTGGCTTACAAGAATCATAGAATCAGAGGCAGAAGGGACCTTCAAAGGCCACCAGTCCAAACCCTAGGAGGAAGCAGGGCAGTGAACAAGAATTTTTCCATCTTTTTTATCTTTTTTTTTTTCCCTTTCCTGTGCATGTATGTGAATATTCTTCTCCCTTGGACACATTCAGAAATGTGTGTTTGGGTAGAGGTGTGTTTGCAAGCATCCTTCCTTCCTTGGAAACACTCTCTCTCCCTCCCACTTGGTGCTATAGGATCATAGAATTGGAAGAGACATTCAAAAGCCATTCAACCCCCTTGAGTGAGCAGGGACATCCTGCACTACATCAGGTTCCTCAGAGCATCAGCAAGCCTGACCTTGGATATCTCCAGGGATGGAGCCTCCATCACCTCTCTGGGCAACCCTTCCTTGTGGGGAAGAATTTCATTCTTCTATCTAATCTAACCCTGCCCTGCTCTAGTTTAGTGTCTTTAGAAAGGACTCCTCAAGTCCTACAGGGCTTTGGATGAGTGCTTCAACCTCTGCTTCCTTGCCCCAGTCCCTGTTCTGGCAAACAACCCCTCAGCTTTCCTGTAGCCCCTTCAGGTGCTGGGAGGCCACTATGAGGTTTCCCTGTAGCTTGGTCTTCTCCAGGCTGATCAGCCCCAACTCCCTCAGCCTGTGCTTGTAGGAGAGATGTTTCAGCTCCATCATCATCCTTTTGGCTCTTCTTCTGGACATTCTCCAACAGGTCTGTGTCCTTCAGGTCCTGAGGGCACCAGAGATGGGCATAGTCATTCCAGATGAAGTGTCACAAGAGCAGAATCACCTCTCTTGATATGCTGAGGGTCATTGGAAACCCTGAAGAAAACAAAGAACCTCGTCTGGAGGCTTTTTTCTCCCTTAGGAGCCAGCTACCTTCAGCTGTTCCTCAGTAACCAAAGATAAAAGCTTGAAAAAGATCTAATTTTTCCAAAGTGAAGCAATCTATCTGTGCAAAAGGAAAGTTAACAAGTTTCTTTAAAATTGATGTTATTTTTTTCTTTTTTCCATGATTCTTTTTCCACTCTTCTCCCCCTTTGACACGATCAGGTCTTTCCGACTGTTCATTTTGGCTCATTTTCTTTCAAAGCCTGTTTGAAAGCTTAGGTTCTGAGGAAGGACAATAATTACCCAAGTAACAATGAACTTAACCAACCACCCGAGGAGCCAGAATGATTTACAGCTTTCAAAGGAGCTGATGCTAGCTTGTCTTTTGTCTTTCTACTTAATGCCTCCCTAATATTTTTCTCTGGACACAATAACTTTCAGAACAGTTTTTTTTTCCTCTTTTTTTCCTTTCCTTTTCTTTTTTCTTTTTTTTTTTTTTCCTTCCTTTTCTTTTTTTCTCTTTTTTTTTGTCTTAAATAGAATGCTCAGCCCTTCCACCACCTAATTCACTGAGCATAAAAGAAGATTTAATATCCCCCTAAATGGCTCTAAAGAGCAAACCTACCAGATGGCAGACTTGGGTTGCTCAAGGGGAATGGAGGATGCTCCTCTTGGAGAAGCATTTCAATGTGGTTTGGAGAGTCCCTGGATATATTAATAATCTTTTCCTCAGTGATACAAATCAGAAAAGGTCCAAAAGGAGGGGAATACAGCCCATGATCCAACAGAGGAACTTTTTTTTTTTGCTCCCTGAAAAACACATTCACTACAACCTTGAGCATCTTTGTAGGAGTTTTAAGATGCAGCATCTGGATCCTAGGCAAGAACTTGAAGAAAAACTTGAAGATCTGAGGAAGTTTCTAGCATACAAAGGCTCCTTCTCCAGATTTAAAGCAAGGAAATTACTGACATGTAATCAATGCTCTTCAGGAAGAAACTGTTCTGCTTCATTCTCTTTCTGTTTCTCCTGTGTCAGAAGCCAACTTGCTAACAAGATTAATTGATTAAAAGGAAGGCTTCTCTGAGAGCAAATGTTTTGCATCATTCCTCCTGTTTGCCAAGTATTTGTCTGAATAATTCATCTGACACACAGCTAAATAATACCTCTTCCTAGATTATCTGAGAAGAGACCACAACATTTACATACAGCCCCATTGTTCTGACTTCTTTGCTAAATAATTCATTGGGATAATCTGGGTCTCATTTGTGGCCAGTTTCTTGGGAGATGTTGATGTTCTGAGGATGTGATGTGTTCCTCTTCCCAAAATGGGTGAGTGTAACCTTCTGGAGCTGTTCTGCCATACTATTCAGTGGTTGTTTTTATGAGTTTCAAATGTGCTTTCACACTAAATTCACACTTGCTGAGTATTCCTACCAGAAAATGTGTTCCCGAGGATAACTGTGGAAAGCAAACACCAAAAAGGGAAGGAACAGAGTCAAAGAAGATTCCATAAAAAGATCTGGGTGAGCAGAAATGCGCTTGCAGGATGTGTTTATCAAAGTTGTGAAGCAATAGGAGGAAGAATTCAGATCTCCAGGGTGGAAATCTCTCCATGCCAATCTGTGTGGACCATTTAGAAGATGACCTGCTGCTGAGCAAGTATGATTCATGGTCATTTGGGTTCTTCTTGAGATAGGGGGTTGCAAGCAAAGCGAAGTGGAAAGTTACATATCAAATGAAGAGATGCAAGAAAAGATAAGAGCAAATTAATGGGGTGGCAGCAATTTTGGTATTAAGGAGGGAGAAAACAGTTTATTTCATAGGTCTCCAAATGAACACAATAGCCTGTAGTGCTAAGCCACTACCTGATACCTTGAAAGCAGGAGAATAATTTCCATCATGATGCAGAGATCAGCTTTCACCCTGAATTTGGAGATCTGATCCCCTTATCTTTGCAAGGGCTACCTGGAAACCTGCTTGGTAACAAGGGAAAAATTCAACCCAACAACAGCCCTTTCATCCTTGTGCTGCAAAAAGGGAATGTTTATCTAGAACATTAATTCTCTGCAGGCCTTCAAAAATCACTTTTGCCAGGTATTAAAACAGCCAGAGAGACAGGACTTCCACACACAACAAGGCTTTGTTCCTACCCATATTTTTCAGTTCACATCTTCCAGTTCTACCCTCTGAGATAACTAAGAGAGCTCCTTGCACAAGATTTCTGCAGAAGACATGTACTCTTTTAGGGGTTTGACCCCAATGAGAGTGGTGAGACACTGGAAGAGGATGCCCAGAGAGGTTGTGGATGCCCCCCTCTCTCCCTGGAAGTGTTTAGAGCCAGGCTGGATGAAACATTAAGCAACCTGGACTAGAGGAAAGTGTCCCTGCTCATGGCAGTTGGAACTTGATGATCTTCAAAGTCTCTTCCAACCCAAAGCATTCTATGATTCTATAATTCCAGTGGTAAACCTGTCATGAAACACTCATAGGGTCAAAACCAACTCTTCCAGATTTAATCCCTAGGAAGAATGGCTGGGGATTTCTCCCTTTCTAGAATTCACATTTTTCTCTAAATTTCAAAGGTTTTCTTTGAAACAACTGCAACAGGCAGTGACTTCTTTAGAGCTTTGGCCACTCATATAGAGGGACAATATTTTTCTATGCCTATATGTGCTTATATCAAGCTCTTCATAGAATCACAGCATTGGAAGGGACCTTCAAAGGCCATCTAGTCCAACTCCCTGCAGTGACAGGGACGTCCTGCCCTACATCAGGTTGCTCCAGAGTCTCAGCAACCTGAATGTCTCTAGGGATGGGACCTCTACCATCTCTTTGGGCAACTTGTGCCAGTGTCTCATCACTCTCATGGTGAAGAACTTCTTTCTAACACCCAATCTAACCCTGCCCTGCTCTACTTTTGGTAGCCCTTTCTTGTTGTAATAGTAAATGCTTCTCTTGACCATCCTTGTAGATTCTACAGCCCACTGTTTGCTGAGTATTTGGGAAATGTCCTGAAGTCCAGTGATTCCCATGCACTACAGATTTGTGGGATGCCTTTCTGACAGGATAGAAACACAGGTCTGGAGGGATAAGTGGATTAAGCTGCCAGACTCCTTCAATTCACATCCTTCCCTGCCATCCATTAATGTTCCTGGCACCATTTTCAAATTAGTAGTGGGCAGCAGATGGAGGACATGCTGCTAAGTGCTGTGATTATGAGGTTCATTAATATGGATGGGATTAAGCACATGCATTTGTAGCAGGGAGAGCAGGAGAATTTGCATCTGGGCTTTCCTGAGATGTTGGACACCGAGGCGATCCAGGGGCTGGAAATGATGCTGCTGGAAGATGAGATAAAACTTTGTGGAGAGTGCTTCTGTGAAGTAGTTTTACTGATGAGACTTTAGTCTCAGGACTCACACAGGCAGCAACAACAACTAGTTGGGATGCAGGTGGTGGTGCAGAGGCTGATGGCCACTGCCAGCAGCAGAGCTTTTGGGTGACAAAGACCATTCAGGGTGCAGGAGTTGGGGTTGTTCAGCTTGGGGAAGAGAAGGCTCGGGAGACCTCAGAGCAGCTTCTCAGTACCTGAAGGGGGCTAAAGAAAAGCAGGGGTAGGACTTTTTAATAGGATATATGATGGGAGGACTAGAAATAATGGATGGAAATTGGAAGAGGGTAGATTCAGGCTAGATAGAAGAAAGAAATTCTTTAGGGTGAGGGTAGTGAGACACTGGAAGAGGTTGCCCAGAGAGGCTGTGGATGCCCCCTCAATCCCTGGAGGTGTTTAAGGCCAGGCTGGACAAGGCACTGAGCAGCCTGATGTAGTGGGAGGTGTCCCTGCCCATGGCAGGGGGATTGGGACTTGATGATGTTGAAGGTCCCTTCCAACCCAAACTATTCTATGATTCAGAGATGCAAGAGCACCCAGAGCTACAAGAGAAGAACATGGGCATGAGTGTGCCCATCTAAGTGGGTAACCATGCCATTAGTTCTGCTGGTGTCCTACTGCTGATGAGGAGCTCAGCTGCTGGGGTTAGAAGACCAGCTACAGCAAATGTTTCAGGGGATTGAAATGAGAGTTTTCTGCTTCATCACTTCATAAGCAAGAGCTGTCACTGACTTTTAAGGGTTGTAGATGATGTGGACATGCATGCCTGGTCTTTGCCAGCAGGAGAAGGTACTTCCCTTGGATTATCAGAGGTTGACTGATGACTATAAGATATTCTCTCAAGCAATGAGAATCCAAAAGCTCTGTGATGCTGTGGCATTGCAGAAATCAGGTCTGGGTCTTGGAATGCAGAGAGACTATTTTTCTTCTGGAGAGGATATGGACATGAATGGTTCATCCTCTCGTTCTGGGCATCTGGATTGAGTGGAGGCTTTGTTTCCCTGGCCAAGGAAAGCTCTTTGTTGGTGGTTTTGGTGTGAAGGAGGAATTGTTTAGCCTTGTGAAAGTGGTTGCAGATGATGGCAGGCATGTACTTGAGGAAGATGGAGAGGAGGGAGGTGGTGCTTCAGGAGAAGGGTGGATGTTTCTCATCATGATGTGCCTCATGTGATAAGTGCTTGCAGGGGATTTTTGCCCATCCATGAGAAGGGAGAACATCCTGAAGGAAATATGGGAGCAGGGATGTGAGTGGGGAGCAGAAATTTAGCATTTTAGGCATTAGGGGAAAGCATCTCTATTAAATGACCGAAATAGTCATGACCACAACATAATGGATGCTTGATGTGCTGAGGACAGAGAGTGATTTTTGGCCTGTGAACACGATGTAACCAGGGAGATGTCTCTCCATTTGATGCATTGATGGTGTGTGGGCATCATCTGTCATTAAAGGGTTGAGCTTTTCTACGTGACCTTTCCCAGGCAGACACAGTGAGACAAATTTGAGTGAGGAAAGGGACACATGATGTGTGCTGAATCAAAACCCAAAGGCTGCAGGGAGGAAACACACAAACAAAACATCTGTGGAAGAGATGCCTGGTTGGAACAAGGGTGTGGAGGACTACAGAGAAGTGCCAAAGCAGGGCTGGCAGTAAGGAGAGCCCCAGAATGGTGGATTTCATGGATTCTCTGTGCCAGACCCCCAGATGTTTGCCTCTGGCTTGCCCATACAATCCCTCCATCACTGTTCCTGATCTTTGGGATCACCTGAGAAAGTGCTATCTCCCTGCTGTCTCTATAGGACCTGAAGCTGGGATGCCTTCAGTCAGCCCTGGCACAAATTCTTTCACATTCCCCCCACCCTGTGAGCCTCCTGGTGCATGAAAATGCTTCTCTTCTCTTCACACAGGTTGTGTGCTACAAGTGTTAAGAGAAATGATAAAAAACCTTCTAAGTGCTTATTGTCCATTCCCAGTTCCCATGGCAACCATGATGAAGTGTTTCACATGCCACATTTGAGGAATGCCATTCACCTCCCTTCTTCCCACTCTTCCTCAGCTCCTTTCCCTTGCCTGGCTGCTTTCCCTGGGGACCCAACCCCTAACACAAAGATTTTTACCCAGCTGGAGAACATCACCTTACTACAAACCCCAAACAGATCCCATCTGAAGAGACAGTATTCATGCCAGGACCACACTAGGAGGTGGAATCTGCCAGATTGGCTCTCCCCATAGTTGATGGAGTGGAAGGGGAGACACAAATCCCTCCCAGGAGAGCAGCTTTGCCTTGTAGGGCTGTGCTGTGCCAAAAGGGATTTGATTTCTCCTCCTCCATGGGGCCTGGAGGTCAGCACGAGCACAGTCATCTTCCTATGCACTTCACAGCACCCTAAAATTGTAGAATCATAGAAAAGTTTAGGTTGGAGAGGACCTTAAAGATCATCTAGTTCCAACCCCTCCCTCTAGATCAGGATGCTCAAGGTCTACTGTTGCCTGTTCAGCTTTAGGAGCTGCTATCTCATCTTCTTCATCAGCTGAGTGAAATAGTGAGACAAAGAACCTATTCTAGAGAGTTGTATTTTTTTTCCTTGCTATTAGACACATAATGGGGTTTTTAGTGTGCTTAATTATTTATCCAGTGTGTTGAACCCTGCACTGTGCGTGAAGGGAACTGAACTGACTGCCCAGTTTGCAGTAATGGGTTGAGAAGGAAGGAGTCTGGCTCACAGCCAGGGCAGATAGGACCAGCAGCACACCTTCAGGTCTTGGATGACTGGATTTTGGGGTCATGTGTTGCACCAAATGAAAGAAAGAGGGCTGAATGCAAAGAAAATAGAGGGATGGTACCAGAAGAACAGGATTTTTTAATATATTCTCTAAATATGTGGATTTACACATTCCTGCTTCTGGCAGCTGTCTCTGCTCTCTGCTCACTGAAGCTCCTCTCAAGGCATTTAAGTGAATTTCCCAAATCTGTCAGGTCTTTGCCCATCACTGCCAGCTTTTGGTAATGTCCACCTTGATATGTGGTCAAAATGCTGTCTTGCTCCTCACTGGTGGGCAAAGGACTGTTCCCAAATGGGCAGAAAGGGACAGACTGCACTGGCTTTGCCACCATCTTCCCCACATGGTGTCATACTTTGTCCCCAATGCCATTAAATATCATCCTCCTCAGCAGCAGCTCTAGTTGAGATGGTTTGGACATAAAAAAGAAAGAAGATAATATGAGAAATATGGGTTGAGGACCACAGGGGGAGCATGAGGAGAACAGATGAGACCCAGTGTCACATGTGTTATGGACTGGAAGTTTTTTAGGAAGTCACACATAAAAATAAGTGTGGCTGTCCCAGCTGATTGTTCAGGGCATACCTGGTAGCTAATTTTCCTGAAATCCCCTGACACATTCTGTCCTCTTGGTTTAATTTAAGGTTCTCTTTCTACCTGGAGGGGGTTTGCTCTTCTGGTGTGATGAATTTTCACCTTCCCAGCTGAAGTAACAGCTACCCAGGGGCTTGTAAAGTATACAAATGGTGCAGAGCTGGAAAGGTTGGCCCTACAGGTGTGTGTTGGACCCTGCAAAAGAGTGAGTGGAACAGATTAAGCTATATCAATATTTAAAGAGCTGTAATTAGGACCAAGGTGGCCTCTGCTCCTGAGGCTTTGTTGTTCTAAATGCATGTGGCAGAAAAGTAACTCATTGTGACCTTTCCCCACCAGCTTTTCCTTATGTTTTGGACAGAGTGTTTTTCACTCCCTAAGATGTTCCTGGCAGGCACAGCCTCCCCAGGAAGGGATGGGAAATTCATCATGAATTCATCTGTGAGGCCAGGAAAAACCTCTCAGAGGTTTCAGGAGGAAGCAACAGGGTCATGCTAACCCAACCATCCCCCTTTGCTGCTGGGGAATGAGGCGAGGAAGAAGAGGTTGAAGCTCTCATACAAAGCCCTGTTTGGATGAGACTCCTTGAGGAGTCCTTTATAAAGACACTAAACTAGAGCAGGGCAGGGTTAGATGAGATATTAGGAAGAAGTTCTTCCCCATGAGGGTGGTGAGACACTGGAACAGGTTGCCCAGAGAGGTGGTGGAGGCTCCATCCCTGGAGACATTCAAAGCCAGGCTTGATGATGCCCTGAGCAACCTGATGTAGTGCAGGATGGGGTTGAATGAGATGGTTTTTTCCAATTATATGATCTTATAGCCCCAAGTGGGAGGGAGGGAGTTTTCAAGGTAGGAAGGGTGCTTGCAAGCACATCTCTGCCAGTACACACAGCTCTGAATGTGTCCAAGGAACAAGAAAACGAAGGGAAGGGAATTCACATACAGGAAAGAAGGAGAGGAGAGGAGAGGAAAGGAGAGGAGAGGAAAGGAGAGGAGAGGAAAGGAAATTCACATAAACACAGGAATTAAAAAATTTTAAAAAATAGATGGAAAAACTTGTTCCCTGCCCTGTTCCTCCCCGTGGCTAAATTAATTGGGTCTCACTCCTGCCGTCTGCAGCACTCCCACAGCACTGACTCCAGTAGGAGTGCAGATTGCAGGATGGGGCCCACGGTGTCTTGGAAAAAGATGAATAATAATCACTGTGTGGAGAAATGCTGCAGGTTGCAGCTCACAGAACACTCCAGAGCTGCTGAGCAATTTGTAACGCCCACAGGAGCACATGCTGGGAAGCTGCAGTTATGAGACAAATCACTTCCCCATTCATGGTGACTCTGGGACGTGACTGGTGGCAGCACGATGGGGAGAAGGGAAAGCTAAAAAGGAGGGGGACACTGGGCACAAGGTGGTGAGAAGAGGAGGAGAGCTTTGCTTTTTATGGCAGGAGCTTTGCTACCCCTTTAAATGCTTGTTTCCTGGGCTCTCAGCAATTAATTCAGGATGGATATAAGAAAGAAATTCTTCAGGGTGAAGGTAGTGAAACACTGGAAGAGGTTGCCCAGAGAGGTTGTGGTCCAGAGGAGGCCACCAAGATGATCAAAGGGCTGGAGCCTTATGAAGACAGGCTGAAGGAGTTGGGGTTGTTCAGCCTGGAGAAGAGAAGGCTCAGGGGGGATCTCAGAGGAGCTTCTCAATACCTGAAGGGGGCTACAGAAAGGCAGAGGTAGGACTTTTGAATAGGATATGTGATGGAAGGGCTAGAAATAATGGATATAAATTGGAAGAGGGGAAATGCAGACTGGAGATAAGAAAGAAATTCTTCATGGTGAGGGTGGTGAGACACTGGAAGAGGTTTCCCAGAGAGGCTGTGGATGCCCCCTCAGTCCCTGGAGGTGTTTAAGGCCAGGCTGGACAAGGCACTGAGCAGCCTGATGTAGTGGGAGGTGTCCCTGCC
>VZTY01033937.1:0-16167 GCA_013400935.1 Turnix velox
AGAACAATCATACTCATATTGAGTATGTCGTTACTCCGGGTTCGTCCCCCACTCCGACATCTGGTGGCCGAGGATAGTTAGCCGGTCTAACCGAAGACTCGGAGACTGCAGTAAGCAGCGAGAGGAGGGGAGTGGGGAAACAAGGGCTACGAGCAGCGCTGCCTGGCTCAAAGGAGCGGCAGGGGCCGGAGTGAGGTCGCTCCTCACCTCGCAGGCGCAGCTATGGAAACAGACACTGCGACCACCCTGCTTGCGGTAATTCTCTCTAGGAGAGGTGTAGAAGCACCCACAAAGCTTTTGTAGAAACTGATGAAACTCGGCCAAAAATTTGGCTAAAAATAAGGACGCTAATTTATTGTACTCCGTTTCGGAGTGGAAAGAAGTTGGGGAAACTGTGTGGCAAAAGCCCCAAAATGGCGGCCGGCGGCTGGCAGAGTGCCAGAATGCAGCTGTGGGGAAAGCGGCGGAGGATCCGGACACAAACGGCCGCAGGCGTCCAGAGAAAAAGCCAATAGAAACTGCGGATAGAAAGCAACAGCGGGGAGTGCTGCCGCCCCTTGCCCTGGTTACGGTGCAGTCGGTATCGATCACAGTTAAACGGACAGACCCGGGACTCCAGCAAATGGGAAGCAGAAGGAACATGCCAGGGATGCACACGTGGACACAAGTACATCTGTCCAGTTCCTTCCAAGCCTATGTGGTTAACTACATGCCCTCACTAAGGGAAGAGCCTGAGTGGATGTCATCACGTCCTTCTCAAGACATCATAAAGGACAACAAGCCCAGATGACTACTCACACCAGAAGTTCGTGCCATTAGTGGGGAGGGGTCCACCCGCTCGCCCCATAACTGTGACAATGTGCCCCCATCCAGGGAAGCCATTCGAGATTTTGATGCCCCCATGCCCCCCCCCCCGCTCCGCTCAGTAACAGGGTGGAAGTCCTTGTTTGATTATCGTTTGTTGGTTGCCATTGTTTTGTTTGTCCATTGTTGCTGTTTATTGTAACTGTTATTGCTGTTTCTGCTTGCAACCAGAAGCTTGAGCTCAAGGTTTTAAGTGTGGTATTGTTAAGTAAGTAATGAAAAGTTAAGTTTAGATCGTTAGAAACAACAAAAGCTAAGCTAACCCACAATGACGGGTTAAGTTGTATTGTTAGGCTGTTATAAAAGGTTGTTATAAGCAATAGAAAATTAAGTTTGGTATTGTTAGTTTAGAATATTAAGTTTGGGGTTGAATTTGATATTATTACAACTATTGTTAGTTTGCTATAAACAATAGAATTTTACGTTTGGTAAAATAGATTTAAATTTCTGTTTGGTATTATTACTACTATTTAAAGGTGGCCCGTACAGAGATGGAATGACCTCTGATTGGCTGAAGGAATCACTGAGAACAGGACTCCCTTGGGCATCCCCAGAATTTCTTCTGGAGGGACTCCTGGCCTTAGCTCGATGCAGGAGCAGACATAAACCATCCACCTGATAAGACTTCTAGTTTTTGCTATTCTGGCATTCTCTAGTTGATAAGTTAGGACCAGTTGTCTGGGTAAAGACCTGTAAGGAATCATCCTGCTTGGAATTTGGCATGGCAAGCTAGTAGCTAGCACTTAATTACAAGTCTCTTTTGCAGTCTGTAATCTGGTTTACTCTGATCTGATTTGCAAAAGTGTACAGTTTCTGTGCTATGTGCAGGGAGAACCACACTCCCTTACCCCTCTGTGTCAGCACCTAGATGTGTGGGGGAATGATGGGTGAGACCTAGTGATAGGTGAGACTGCACAAGGAGAGCAGCATGTGCTGTGAACCATTTGTCTATCCCTCCTTCTTGTACAGTAAATGTTCTTACAGCACTTTTTTTACCTCACACTCTACATTGCAAACCATGATGCTGTTAAGTTTCTGTGTTTAGCTCACAGACATGGCTGTGAAGAATCTGATGGGATGTGGTGCATGAACCTCTCCTATCATTGCCACTCCTTGCCTAGAAGTGTTCAAGATTAACAAGGTGGAGTTAAAAGGTGACAACAGGATAATGGATTTGATCTATTTGGCAAATTATTTGAAGGATTGAGAGGATGAGTTCAGTAACTGTTGAAATTGAGCTTTGTAAGTTTATAAATTTACTCTTAATGGGCTGATCATCTGCTGGAGTTACAGGACTGATTATAGTACCAGGCGTCATTGATGCGGACTGTACTGGATGTATTTATATAATGGGCTTTACTGTTTGCCCTCCTGTATTCATCCCAAAAAGCTCAAATTGTTCCTCTGGAAGCTACATTTACTCAACACCAAGTTACAGGAGTTCCGCGTGGTGATCAGGGATTTGCATCCACCAGTCCTGCTATCTGTTTTACCACAACGATGGATCAGAGACCCACACAAGATGTGGAATTGTCCCAAGGGGGACTCAAACAAACTGCCTGTGCAATGCTGGATACTGGCGCTGATGTTACCATTGTGGACCGTGGCATCTGGCCTACAAGTTGGCCTATCAAAGAGCCCACTTTATCCATCTCTGGTGTTGGTGGTAACTCCATTCCATCAATTAGCAAGATTCTGGTTACTATAAAATTTCCAGAAGGTTAACAAGTAACCCTTAATGTGTATATACTGCCCTTATCTGGAACACTGTAAACTTTGGTGGGAAGGGATGTCCTCAGCCAGATTGGGGCTGTCCTCATGACGCACCATTTTTAGTACTGGCTACTGGTGAGCCACTTACATGGACTAGTGACAAACCTGTGTGGGTTGACCAGTGGCCTATGGACACTGAGCAGCTGAAAATTGCTTGCCAAAGGTTGGTTGCTGAGCAATTGGCAGCCAGTCATATCAAGCCATCTGTCAACCCTTGGAATACCCCTATCTTTGTGATCCCCAAAAAGGGTGGGAAGTGGTGTCTCTTAAATGATCTAAGGAAAGTAAATGTGCAAAATGATGCACATGCGTGCTTTGCAGCCTGGACTGCCATCACCTTGCGTGTTACCTAATGACTGGCATATATTGAGAATAGATCTGAAAGACTGTTTTTTCACTATCCCTTCACACCCTTGGGACACACAACAGTTTGCCTTCTCTATCCCTTCTGTCAACAAAGCAGAACCAACGGAGCAGTATGAATGGGTTGTGTTGCCCCAAGGCATGAAAAATTCACTCTGTCAACTTCATGTTGCTCGAGCTCTGTGACCCAGAAGGGAACAATGGCCTGACACTATCATTTACCATTACATGAACGACATACTTTGTTGCCAATCCTCCCTCTTTACTGAGGCCTCTGTTTCCTTTTTGGCAACTATGCTATCTCAGAAAGGTCTTATAATTGCCCCTGAGAAGATACATTGGTCCACACCCTGGAAATATTTAGGGTGGACGATTACATCCTCCAAAATCTGGCCACAGAAGACAGAACTCTCTACGAACCTGCATACCCTAAGAGATGTTCAAATGCTATTGGAGGTTATTCTATGGGTTCTCAACTGTGTTTGGATTAGCAATACCCACATTGCTCCCTTGACGAGCCTTTTGCGCAGCTCGGATCCAGTGTCCACAGTCACCGTGTTGCACAAGCATCTTGCTGCATTGCAACATATCATGGATAAGGTGCAGTATCTGGTCCTGTTGCCGTTTGGGGGAACTGCCTGTTTCTCTGTTGGTATGTAATGGTCTTGAGTCTTCCTTTGCAGTTATTTGTCAGTGGCAAAACAAGAAGGGGGAATCTTCTCCTTCCTCTGATAGTACCACTGCAAACAATACTGCCAAAGGTGAGACCACATCATTCAAAATTCTAGAATGGGTATTTTTAAGTGTACAACCAAAATCGAATATCCTAACGCGGCCCAAAGCTGTTGGAGAACTGATTAGAAAAGGCTGCTCACGCATTTTGGAAATAAGTGGAGAGAAGCCTGAAGACATAAGTATACCCATTAATGCAGCAGACCTGGAATGGTGGATTCATCATAACCCTGACATTCAGACTGCTTTGCTTGGCTACAGTGAAATGGTGCATTTGCAACAACCGCGGGATAAACTTTGGCAGTTCTTAAAGACTAATCAGTGGGTGGAAAAGCCCAAGGTGTAAATGGAGCCTATTAAACATGGGTTTACAGTATATACAGATGCAGGGAAAAAACTACAGTGAGCAGCTTGTGTCTGGATGAGTCAAGGGCAGTGGTCCCACCATATACTGGAGGGGCAGCCACTTGACTCTCTTCAAACCCTAGAACTCACTGTGGCAATCTGGGCATTAAGTAATTGGTTAGGCTCGCCCGTAAGTGTAGTTACTGACTCTCTGTATGTGGCTGGAGTAGTGCCATGGCTAGAGCATGCCCTGGTGCGAGAGACATCGACTCCTAGGTTGGGAGCTCTTTTTATGCAGTTAAGATCTGTACTTTCCCAGTGTACGGCTGTGTGTTGTATTATGCATATCCTCAGCCATCAGACAGGTTTGGGGCTTGGGCGAGGCAATCAAATGGCAGATAGCCTAAGTTAGTCCTGTATGCCATTTGCCTCCATTGAGCAACTTTCCTCAGGCCAGACAAAGCCACGAGAACTTCCACCAGAATGCTAAGGAATTACGATGCCAATTCCATCTCACAGAAAATGAAGCCAGGGGCATTGTGCAAACTTGTCCTCAATGTAGCAGTCATGGCCTTGGCATAGGGCTTGGGGTAAACCTAAGAGGACTTAAGGCGCTAGAGGTGTGGTAAATGGATGTAACCCATATACCTGAGTTTGGTCAGTTGAAATATGTCCATGTGACCATTAATGCATTTTCCAAAATGATCTGGGCCTCAGCTCTACCTGGAGAAAAGGCCCACCATGTCTTGTAAACACTTTCTTGTTTCACTGTGCTGGGAGCCCCAGAACAGATAAAAACCGACAATTGTCCTGCATATGTTAGTCAGAAACTGAGAGCCTTGCTGATGTGGTGGGGTGTGAAACACATCACGGGTATCCCACATTCACCCACAGGTCAGGGTCTCATAGAGCACTATTATCAAGTAGTAAAAGATTATTTACAAAAACAGAGGGGGACTGAGGAAGATGCTCAGTCCAGATTGTCTTGGGTGCTTTTCACATTTAATTATTTGTGTGTAATGGGTGATCAAGAGGAACCACCTATAGTTAGTTGTGCATCATCAGAATCTCAACTTCAATCAGGCAACTTCCTTACTGCAGATGAAAGCAATGTACAGAGAGCCAACCTCCTGAAATTGGATGGGACCTGTCCCTGTAATCTTTAACTGTTGAGGTTTCATGTGTGTTTCCACAGATGGTGGACCTGTGTGGGTGCCTAGCCACATTGTGAAGCCAGGTCCTTCTCAGTAGAAACAACAAGATGCCCCAACTGTGATAAGCGTGTCTCCCTCTTTAGTATAATAGGAGGTGTGTTATTATCATGAGTTATATTGGGTGCCGATGCGGGGAAAGCTCCGAGGGAATTAAGACAGTTGGCCTACTGGGACAAGAAACAGGCCAAATGTCACTTGTTAATCAGGTCTGGCTAACTCAAAAACAAAAAGGGGGAATTGTGGAAGGATGGATGGTAATCAAAGGATACATCCTGAGCAACCCAGTACTTCAAGCACCAAATGAATAGCACTGTTAGCATAAGTAGAGAAACCTTTGTTAACATAAGTAGTGAAGCCTTAGCTGCAGGCCATGTGACCTTGCTCTCTCCTTGAGCTTGGGAACAGGACTGTATACAGCTAAAGTTATGAAAACAAAGTGGTGCCTTATCTGGGAACTGAGGAAGTACTGCTCGGTGTGGACCAATCCAGTTCACCAATTAGCTGGCGGCTTGATACCTGTTACTAGCCTCAGTTATCCAATCATAAGGTTGTTTATGTTATGTACCCTCTATATATACACTGTGAATCTAGCAATAAATTTGAATGGGTCCATTCCCCACTCGAACACCTTCCAACCCAAACCATTCTAAGATTCTATGATTTTATGATTTTAAATTGGCCATTTTCATTTACTTTTCATTTTTCTGCTACTACTCTTTGCAGTATTTGAAATCTGTGTTGGTTCATAACTCAGCTCCCAGCATGCTCTAATTGCTTCTGAAAGACAAGAAAAAATAAGAGTTTTTATCTCCTCTGTGTTAGTTTTGTTCAATTATTACATTTCCTTACACACATATATTTTCTTTCTGTCTAAATTTGTCTACTGAATTTGTCCATTTATTGTAAATTTCAATGGTTTGGTAATTTCCAGTTCAGATATTCAGACAAAACTCTTATGAATTGAGAGCTCGGTATTATTATATCTTTCTCCTCGCAAGTGAAAATAACACACTTGGAAAACTATGAAGCCATTAGTGCTTTTTGTGTTCCCTATTTACTTTGAATATCAGATTGAAAGTTGTCTCAATTTAATGGCTACTTTCTTAAGTGTTTAGAAAAGTAGTTACTGAATGGCAGGGAACCGTTTCACTTGCAGTCATTCATTTAGTATTTATAATTTAACAATTCAGAAAAAAGAACATTTTCAACCTCATTTTTCACCAGGATTTCCATTCAGTACAAACTTTCAACACCTTGACTGAGTCAGAAATACAAATCTGGCTTCACACTTGCAATTTATAATGATGTTTTGTTAACAGGTAATCTCAGCATGTATAATGAAGTCAGCCAAGAGAACCTTGTACACAGTTAATAATGAGAATGTGATTATAGAATTGGGGAATTGGGATTCTCAACTGTATTTTGGAAACACAATTATTCTGTAAAGAACCCAAAACTTTTAAAGAGAGAAAGTGAGCCAGCTGTGTGGCAAGCAGTGATAAGCAAAACTGAATTGCAAGGCTTTTAGCTGAGTTTTAAACCTTAGGAGATCACATTCAAATGGTTGTTGCTTGTTATTTTGATGGAGAAGAAATTAAAAGGTTTTGGGTGAGGTTTTTGTTCAGCTCCATGGATGCTGTGGCTCACGTGTTGTGCTTCCTCTGTGACAAACCTGGACAGTTTCCTGAGTGTAGGAGATTACAACTGTTTAGGGAACAGGATCACAGATGCAGTGAAGGTAAGTGGATTTGTCACTTAATGATCCCCTTTCTTCCATAGTCTTCTCCTTTCAGCAAATGAAGTAAGAAGTCCATCTGGATAAAATAAAAATGGGAGGCAGAGGAGTTATAGAATCATAGTATCATAGAATGGTTTGAGTTGGAAGGGACCTTGAAGTTCCAACCCCCCTGCCATGGCCAGGGACACCTCCCACTACACCAGGTTGCTCAGTGCTTTGTCCAGCCTAACCTTAAGCACCTCCAGGGAGGTGGCATCCGCAGCTTCTCTGAACAATCTGTTCCAGTGTTTCACCACCCTCACAGGGAAAGAACTTCTTTCTTATCAGCCTGAATCTCCACTCCTCCAATTTACATCTGCTATTCCTAGTCCTGCCATCACATATCCTATTAAAAACTCCTACCCCAGCCTTTCTGTAGACCCCTACAGGTTCTGAGAAGCTACTCTGAGGTCCCGCTGAGTCTTTTCTTTTTCAGACTCAACAACCCTCAACTCCTTTAACCTGTCCTCACAAGAGAGGTGCTCCACCCCTTTGATTATCTTCGTGGTCCTCTGCTGGACCCACTCAAATAGCTTAATGTCCTTCTAATGTTGAGGGCTCCAGAACTGAACAGAGTAACTCCCTGAATAATTGCATCCTTGCAAGAATTTTTTCACTCGAAAATGCGCTTTAACTGCTTTCATTAGGTTTACAGTGAATAGGTCTCTAATTAATGCCCAGTTGACCAGGGAAATGGTTGCCATTGACTGCAGTCATAGGAGATGAGAACTTTTAATCCCATTTAAAGGAAAACTAGCCAGAGCTATGTGGTAGTGCAACATCTGAGTTGATCAGATGGGTAAAAATTGTACATTCCATGATAGGCAGGAGTCAATCAGAGATGAATGTCAGGGAGTCTGAATCTGTTCAGTAGAGAAATCTTAGTATTAGCTTAAATTTTGTAGATCCCTACATTTACTGCTATGTTTGCAATATTTGATTTTTCATCACAATTGTCTTCAAGTGTCTTACTCCACTATGTTAGAAGACACGGTTGAAAATTAGTACTGCACTAAACAAATTTGCTGATTCAAGGTGATTAATATTTTCTTAGTGATAAAAAAATGCTGCTTTCTTCTGTAGCACAGTCATTTAATCTTGCACTGACTGATGTTTACTATCCCTAATGTGTAAAGGAAATGCTTACATCCTCATTGCTGCCTTTATTTTAGAGATGTGACTGTTGCACTTGCTGTACTAATTTCCCAGGATATTCATTTATAACAAATTACTTTCAGAGACTTCTAGTGCATTGACCTTGTTTCAGGATTTAGCTGGGAGGAGGGAGGACTGTTTTTTATTTTCTTAAGAACTGCAGGGGATTTCCGTCAGGTTGCTTTAACATTTCCCCTCAGATTCTTGCCAGCCTTTCAGTCTTAGAAATTTTCAGATATAACTAGCCATCATCACATGTGCCTCTGCATAGACTGTGTTTTTTTATAAATCTAAAATTTAATTGGTAAGGAAAAAACAACTGGACACATATAGAAAGCTACCAAATCAGAAATTCATGGAATCAAATATGTATGATACAGTGACTATGAATGAACTGACTTCATATCAGTTATCTCTGTGAATACTCTGAAGGTGAAATGCTATGCTATTGAATTTTCCTTACAAAAACTAAGAGTTTTGTAGTAACAGGGCACCAATTTTAGAAATTACTAGAATATTTGTGCTGTACAGCAATGGAAGTTTTAGTCATCTTTAGCCCACTCAACAATGACCCTAAACTGGTTACTTGCAGCTGCTGGAAGCAACGTCTTTGGCCCATTCTCTTCCTTAGTGCTTTCTCATTGAAACTGATACAGAAATGGAAAATGCATGCAGTTAATTCTTAAACCTCACTCTCCAACTGAACTCTCTACCATACAGTAGCATAAGGTATACAGAGTGGGTTTTTAGTGTGGATTACCAAATCTCAGTCTTTCATTCCCCCAAAATAACTGGTTACATCCAAACCATGAGAAGGTCCCTCACATATTCCAGGATAACCATGCTCAAGGGGTGATTCTGGATTACTGTTAAAGAAACTTTACTGAAACTACAACATAGAATCATATAATCATAAAATGGTTTGGGTTGTAAGGGATCTTAAAGATCCTCTAGTTCCCAACTTCCTGCCATGGCCAAGGACACCCTCACTAGATCAGATTGCTCAGTGCCTTGTCCAGCTTGGCCTTAAAACTTCCCACCTTTTCATACAGTGTAGCAGGTACAATTGTAATTTTTCTTCATTACTGCCTGATCTTTGAACTCCATACCTCACCCCTCTGTCATCACTCTTCCATCTCACACAGGACTGCCACATATGGTGAGTACTAATACAGCCCTGGTCACAGATGGGGATTAGGCAAAGTGCTCCAGTTCCTGGTGTTTCTGTGCTAATCTCTGAAGGCCTTTGGATGCACCCTTGCAGCACCACACTAAAATATTGCAGTACCACACTAAAATATTGCAGTATTGCTAGAAATCTTGCTTGGAGAGGCAGAAGCTTGGCTTTCCTGGGGTTAAATCCCAGGAAGATTTCAGCAGTGGTTAAGCTGGGTGTAGGCAGGCAAAAATGTACAGCACAGAAAAATGTAAACTGCACTGCATCTTGATTTGATTAATGCCTCACATAAAGGTTGGCTTATTCCAACTGCAGTGTTAGGTCTAACTAGAAAAATGTAACATATATAACATATAACCTGGCTGGTGAACAGGCTTTTTGGAAATGGGAGTTGGTGCCCTCACTGGAGGAGAAACCCAACAAAATGCCTGCTATGTCTGACCAAGCACTGGCCTCCCATTTGCTTGTGAAGGTCATTCAACTTCTCTGTACCTCTTTCTCCATCACTAGTATTGGGATAATTGTTTCCTCCTGAAATTTCCAAGTAGCTGGCTTAATTGTCATGCACTGCAAAACAATAGAGATCCCAAACTGAAACACACAAGTGGAAGGTGATATTACTATTAGAAGCCTGTTACAGCTCTGTTTTAGTTTGTTCAGATAGGTCCTTTGGTACGTGCAGCCAGACAGCTCCTAATGTTATCTTGATGCACAAAGCACTTTTTGTGTAAGGTTTGACTCACAGTAAAATGCCAGTTAGAATTTTTTCCTCAGGAACTCACTAGAGCTTGGCTTACAAAATCTGAAAATTAAATCAACCAAAATAGGTCAAACACAAAACTATATGTCCTTATGTATCCTCTTGTCCTCCTTTAGTAGTGCAGTAGATAGTTGGGTTTTTTTTTTCACAAAGTTTAGGTCTGTTTTGTTTCTCAGTTGGCTTTGGTGACTGTATCATGGTTACATTTTGAATACCTGCTCATGCAAGTTTTCATTCCCCATTAAATATTGTTCAAATGATGTGCTCATCTGTTAGTTGCCCAGAAATAATGTGCTGGATGCACAAGCAGCTGAAATTTCTGAACACAACAGAAGAGGGTATCGTGTTTCAGCTTGTTGGTAGCCATCTTTACAGAGATATTTTTGGACCTTAAAAGAAGGACAAAGGCCAATGTAATGTAATCAAATGCTAGTATAAGCTGCGGGTTTGCTTTTACTTCCCCCTGTGGATAACTCTTTGGGAATTTATTTCTGTTCACATTATCCTTTAAGTTGATTCCATCCCTAGTTTATATTTTCTATTAATTCCTATGTCAAGTAGGTGAAGGTGGTGCTTCAATTAGTACATACTCCAGTTTTGCACACTTTTAAATTAATTGTTCATTGCAGTCATAATGCAGTGAACAAATCTGTCAACATTTGAGATGAGAAGAGAGATAAAAAGAGAAACTATCTATACCAGTCACAGCCCAGCTTTCTGGCTATAACCTACTATAATTTATTTAAATTCTATCAATACTTAATCTGGAGTTTAAATTCTGCTAAAGATGTGTGTCATGGCTGAAAGCAGCTGATGCCTGGGAATAAAATTTTCTTCAGGCTGTGATTCTGATCAATTTATAATGGACTCTAAGGATGATGCATTGACCTAAATTCACAAAAGCACTGCTATTCCTCTTCTTTGTTATGGAAGGTATCCTACCCACATTTCCATTCTTTAAAGTGTTGTGAGGCTCTAAGAAAAATACGATGGGTTACAGGAAGGATGAGTGGGGAGGAAGGAGCTTCACACACACACATCCCCAGCACATGTTGCCTGCCCAGACTGACAGCCTTGGGGTCTGGAGGAGTTTGTCCCTATCTCCGTGAGGTAGACAAATCTGTGGCAGAGGATGGGCAAACAAAGGGTAGTCTGAGCCCTGTTCCACCCATCAGCCTCTCCAGGGCTTTGTCTGTGCCCTCTGTAACCACACTGGTGGGTCACTGTACTTCTGGGATTCAGTGTAGGAATCCTTTCAGTACTATAAAAACTCTGCAGAATTTTGGAGCCAGCAGTGAGGGCAGGCTTCCTGAGAGTTGTCTGTTTGTGGTCATCATCAGATATGTTTTGTTGCATACATAAAAGTTGTTGTTATGGCAGAAAGAAGTCAGTTGAGTTGAAAACTGGTGCTGCTTTCTTCTTCTTTTCTTTTTTTGTCTATTGCAGCCTTCCAGAATATATGCAGTAGTCCCAGAATATATGTGCAAGGCTTGGTTTTCATAGTATCATAGAATGGTTTGCAGTGGAAGGGACCTTAAAGATCATGTATTTTTCCTACCCCCCTTGCCACAGCGAGGGACACCTCCCACTAGATAGTGCCTCTCCTCCAGGGAGGGGATATCCACAGCCTCTCTGGGCAGCCTCTTCCAGGGACTCACCACCCTCACAGGAAAGAATTTCTTCCTTTTCTCCAGCCTGAATCTCCCCTCTTCCAATTTGCATCCATTACTCCTAGTCCTGCCATGACATATCCTATTAAAAAGTCCTGTAGCCCCCTTCAGGTATTGAGAAGCTACAATGAGCCTTTTCTTGTCCAGGCTGAACAACCCCAACTCCCTCAGCCTGTCTTCATGGCTCTCCTCTGGACTCGCTTCGATCTCTTTATGTTGAGGTCTCCAGAACTGGACACAATCCTCCAGATGGAGGTAAATTTCAAGATTTTTATCTGAAGGAGGCTGAAGGGATTGGCAGTGTTTGCTCAAATTCAGAATGTTTTTATCAGATTGATTTCCCCCTGTCCTTCAGAAAACTGTGCAACAATGTTTTTTCTTCCACCATTGCCCTGAAAAAAACTTCTGGCTTCAATTCACACATGAAATCTTCTGCACAACAATAGTGGCTTCTTGTGGCCAGTGAGACTAAACGTTCTGAGCATTCCAGAAAGTATATAAATAGCTCAGCACCTTTCCTAAGGTTATGTAGCCTTGTTTGTCATTTTTTTTTCAGTTTCCCTTCCCTTCCTCCCCCATTTATGCTCTCTTCATCTAGGCAAAGACCAGGAAGAGGAGAGTGTTTGAAAATCCTGACTATCTTTTTCGATTTTACTTAGATTTTCTTTAGTTATATTTTCTGAAAAGAAGTTGTCTCGGTAAGTGCAACATAGCAAATACTTTTAAATTATTTCTTGTAGTCCCAGCTAGTATTATAACATGAATATTGTTACATGGAGTCTCCCACACCTCCCCTATGGCTGGCCTCCCCTTACCCAGCAGAGTCTGCAGAGAAATCCATAATGTGGAAAGCAGAGTTTACATAAAAGAGATTTCTTATCCAGCCCTCACAATCCCATTGGATTCTGTAAAGTTGTAGTGGTGGTCCAAAACAACTGAAATGGTGATTCTGTACTAATGGGTAGACAAATGAAGAAAGCAGATGGGAAATCATTCAAGCCAAAACCATCAAATTTCAGCTCATATAAGGATACTCTAAAACAGCCATTGCACTTTTTTTACCTCTGATATTTGAATCTGAAAGTATGCTAAAAGGACATGTCTGTTGGAAACTAACATTGTCTTCTGATGAACAAATTTTAGTAACCTCTGAAAATGGAGCAAACCCAAAGTAAGAGATGAAGTAAGTTTATTGTACACAGCATCATCTGTACACAGTATCATTTAGTTGGGTTTCAAGTAACCTCTAAATATCTAATACAAGAGAGCTTTAGGTCCCTTCCAACCTAAACCATTTTATGATACGTCGATCCTATTTCTTTCTTTTAATTTCTGTGTTTTCTTCCCATATGTTCTGCAAAGCATCTCAAGATCCCAAATCAAGGGCTTCTGCTGCCTCCACTCTCCTGGTAAAAACAAGATCCACCAGTATCTTGTTACAGCCCATCTCTTGTACTCCAGTCCTCTACCCCTCAGTCACCACTGCTGAACCATTATTGTTACACAGTGAGCAATTTCCAGAGGAGGTTCAGGGAAAAGGGAGAAGTGTTTCTTGCCCTGCTTTGCCTGATGCTCCTTATAGTCTTTCCTTACATATCCTTTTCCCCCTTCAACAAACTCATAGCACTGTTCCTGTCCTCCCAGGCTTTGCAGTGCCAACCTCAACTATCCCCCTTGCTGGTGACACTAGTCCTCTCTCCAATCCCCTGGCTCCTCTCCCCTGGCAGAGGTAGAGCTGCTCCTGACCATACCGTGTCAGAAGGGGATGCAGCAAGCTGAACACATACCATGTGAAGGTGCTTAGCTGCTGGTTGTGTACATCTCCTTCATTTCAGAGGGCACTGAGGATGGTGCCTTTAGAACTGGACTCCTCATACAGATAACTCAGGCAAGTCACCAGTGCCTCACAGAGCCAGAGTAAATTAAAGCTCTTACAAAAGCCTTAACAAGAGATAAACTGAATGGTCACCAAGTGCCACAGGTGGAATCATTTAAATTTCAGCTTTACTAAACTTGTGTTTTATTTTTAATATAAAGTTTGGAAATTACTAGGTTAATACATAGGACATTAGCCTAAAGGACAAGCTGTCCAGACATGAAACGTAATGTTCAGGCTCCTTCCTTTTTCTTTCTCTACAGGCAATCATCATGGTAGATGTTTTCTGACCAACAAACTAAAGTGTAAAGAAAGAGAAATGCTGGTTAAGCACAATGTATTTAAGTGAATTCTCCCTCTAGGAACCTAAGCATTTAGTTGCTGGTTGTCAGTTTATGAAAATTATGGTTTTATTTTTAATTGTGGAATTGAAATATTGCATTTTCCTAGTTGCTTGAAATTTAGTTGACATAAAGTTCAACTGAAGACAAGAGTCTTTTTGTGCCTAGAGTACTTGGGGAAGAGGAAAAGGAGGGAGTGTGCAAGGAAATCTGCTTTGGTATCCCTGGCCAGATCAACTTGTCACACATGCTCTGGTGCTGAAAGTCTCCAAGAGGATGCTGCGGAAATGGTGCCTTGAAAGGAGTTAAGATTTAAGAAACAGATTGTTACCCATTACATTGCAGGGGATCTTACTAACAAAACAAAGAATCAGAGCAAGTGACTAGTCTGTCCCCACACCTATTGATTTCCTTTTTCTGTTTTTAAGGCATGTAAAAAAGAACCTAAAATTCCACCTGTTGGCTATTTCAGGTTCTACCTAAGCAGCAGAAACATTAGAACTTCCATTTCCACCCTCTTCCTATGCATACACTCTATCAAGAGAGGACAAGGATATAGCTCTACTGTGTCTTACATGGAGAGATCAGACAAGGAGTATAAGGAGGAAATCTCACTCCCATTCCTGCTACCCAACACCCAAAGAAACTTTTTTTTTCATTTTTCAAAATTTTTTAGATCAAAATAGCTCCCAATGGACTCCATGATATGGTTTGATATATCTAAAAGGCACAAAAAGAAAAATGTGGGTTTTGCACAGAACAAAAGTGAAAATGTGTAATTTTACAGACATTATTCTGTCTGTGAGACATGAAATGAATTGTATATGTTTATTACTTCATAATAGAATGCAATTATGGTTTTGGTATTTTTTGTTCGGAGGTCAAAAAAGTGACAGTGATGACATATTGCTGGATCATAATGCTTATAAATCTGTTACTGTTACTCCATGAGTAATTCCTATACATATACATGCAGCCTCACCAAAGATGTCAGAACCAGTTCCTCTTCATATGCAAAAGAAGTTGCCAAGCATGATATTTTTTTACTTGGCTTATGACCAAATGCAGCTTACATGTAACATGTGTAGTATTTCAAAGAGTTCAATATAAAAGGCACTGGTAAGAAATGTCATTCAGTATTTTAGAGGAATACTCCTGGGTTTTGTAGAGGATGATTGAAGTTAGATAAAAGCTGAGTTTTGAGCACACCACTCCAGTGAAGAAAAAGTGAGAAAAATGGAAGGAATTGCACAGGATGATCATTTGACAAAGTCCTTTTTCCCTTGCTCTTGTGTGAATCACCTACAACAGCATGGCCACGAAGGGAGACAGGCAGCAGGAGGAGGGAGAACAAGGAATTGAAAAGGAGCTGTGATTAAGGCTGTGGCTTTCAAGACCATCTGACTGAATTCCTTTTCTGCCCCTGCCTAAGAAAGTAATTTAGGAGGTGTGTGTGGCACATTGCCATTCTACATTGAGTTTGGTCTCTAAAAGCACTGGCTTTCACTACCCTCTCTGCAAGTAGAAGTGAACTTCATGTCTGCTTCTCCCACAGGCTCCAGATTCTCTGCCTGTGAAATGGGAGGAGTAATATTTCTCTTTTCTCTCCTGCTGCTTACTGCATGCTGTCTTCAGTCTTACTGAAGTGGTACTGACAGGAAGCCAAGCTCCTGGATCCCAGACTTCTTTGGCACTTCTTGGCAGCTCTTGATTTTGCTCAGAAACAACCAGTATTGCAGTGAACCTGAAGTCATTGCCAGAGGCAGTGTACTTTTGTTTGTTTGTTTGTCTGTTTGTTTGAGACCGGTCATTTGGAAAGCCATCCATAAGTCATATGCAGGATAGGCGTATGCCAGGTAGTCAACACCCTTGGTGGTGGTTTTGGTTTATAAGTGTTTGGAACACTTTTTGGTACACTTTGTGTGCTTCTGGTTTGGGGCCCATACATGTAATCTGGGTTTTGATTTGAATTTGGTTTGGACCTTTTGGCTAACGAAACGTGGNAGAGATCAACAGAAACCAAGCAACAGAAACCAAGGACAGTTGCATTCAATGGACTATAAATCTTCTTAACTTTTTGGGGTTAAGTGGATATCGAGTTTCTCAACAGAAAGCCCAGC
>VZTY01033938.1:3078-15176 GCA_013400935.1 Turnix velox
TGTCCTCACAAGGTCAAGGTGCTGGTTGCATCAAAAGAATTCAACTCAGGAATAATTTGCCAGCTCTCCCAGCAGAAACTCCATCCCCAGTTGTGATTTAGCTCAGCACAGCCTCAGCTAAAGGACTATTTAATCCTTAAAGGCTCTCCACATTATGTATTTTATATATTTAAATTCGTGGAGATGTTTACTTGCCTACTTATATTTCATGGGCTATAAAACAATAATAACCAACTGCAAATTAGTCATTTCCTTTCAGATAATAAAGTCACAATGAGAAGAATTTGTAGCCTCCCAATTGTTCCAGCCAGTGTTTGAAACAACATGAAAATCTCTTCAGCAAGTCATTACTGCCTAATTGTTTTGGAAAGCTGGGAGAGAATTACCACAGCTCTTCTTTTTTTTTTTTTTCTTGTTGTTGTTTTTTTTCTTTGCTAAAGGAGAGCTCCTTCCCTTCAAAATTTATTAACTCTTTTTGTTCTTCAGAACAAAACAAGGGAATTGGGAAATTCTCCTCGATGCTTTTTTTTTTCCTCTACAAAATAAATCATAGAATGGTTTGGGTTGGAAGAAACCTTCAAGATCCTCTAGTTCCAATTGCTAGAATCAATTAGCATTTTCCTACATTAAAAACCAAAAAAACCACTCATGATTTTCATAAAAATAAATTCAGAAATGGGAATAACATTGGCTGGTATTTTTTCAGACACACAGAAATCACAGTATTTGGGAAATTTTTGAATCCAGTGGGGTTAAACCCCAACATTTAACAGTGAGAAGAAGCAATGAAGGAAGTTTTATATCAAACCAACAACTTACACAAGAATAACCTTCAGCTGTGGAAGGAGAAGTGTGTTGGCAAAGAATGTCTCAACACTCAGAGCATCTACAGAAAGCCATAGAATGGTTTGGGTTGGAAAGAATCTTCAAGATCATCTAGTTCCAACCTCCCTGTGCCATGGGCAGGGACATATCCCACCACACCAGGTTGCTCAATGCCTCATCCAGCCTGGCCTTAAACACCTCCAGGGATTGAGGGAGCATCCACAACCTCTCTGAGCAACCTCTTCCAGGGTCTCACCACCCTCACAGCAAAGAATTTCTTTCTTCTCTCCAGCCTAAATCTCCCCTCTTCCAATTTCCATCCATTATTCCTAGTCCTTCCATCACATACCCTATTAAAAAATCCTACCCCAGCCTTTTTCAGCCCATTTCCTCCAGGTATTGAGAAGCTCCTCTGAGGTTCCCACTGAGCCTTCTCTTCTGCAGGCTGAAAAGGCTGAAGGAGTTGGGGTTGTTCAGCCTGGAGAAGAGAAGGCTCAGAGGGGACCTCAGAGTAACTTCTCAGTACCTGAGGGGGTCCTACAGAAAGGCAGGGGAAGGAATTTTTAACATAATATCGGATGGGAGGACTAGAAACAATGGATATAAATTAGAGGGGGATAGATTTAGACTAGACATAAGAAAGAAATTCTTTACAGTGAGGGTGGTGAAACACTGGAACAGGTTGCCCAGAGAGGTTGTGGATGTTCCCTCTCTGGAGGTGTTCAAGACCAGGCTGGACAAGGCACTGAGCAGCCTGATGTAGTGGGAGGTGTCCCTGCCTATGGCAGGGGGGTTGGAACTCGATGATCTTTAAGGTCCCTTCCAACCCAAACTATTCTATGATTCTATGATTCTAAATCTCCCCTCTTCCAATTTCCATCCATTATTCCTAGTCTTGCCATCACATATCCTATTCAAAAGTCCTACCCCAGCCTTTCTGTAGCCCCCTTCAGGTTTTGAGAAGCTTCTCTGAGGTCCCCCCTGAGCCTTCTCTTCTCCAGCCTCAACAACCCCAACTCCTTCAGCCTGTCCTCAGAAGGGAGCTGCTCCAGCCCTCTCATCATCTTCATGACCCTCCTCTGGACCTGCTCCAACAGCTCAATGTCCTTCTGATGTTGAGGGCTCCAGACCTGGACACAGTAACTCCAGTTGGGGTCTCACCAGAGCCCAGAAGAGGGGGAAAATCTCCTCCCTTGACCTTCTGGCCACACTTCTGATGCAGCCCAGAATTTGGTTGGCTTCTGTGCTGCAAGCACACACTGGTTTCTCATCCATCATGCAGCTCATTTCCCTTCACCCTGACAGAGAGCAACTCAGACCTGCCAAAACTGTGTTGTCTGGAGGTCATTGCCAATGTGGGTTTTGTGGCAAACTGGATCCCCATTTGCAGCTCTGTAATCCCAGTTCCACCCTGGGAGTTGTCAGGGAGCTGCTGAATTATGCATTTAATTCTGCAAACACAAAAGTGTTTACAACATAATGAGATTGTTTAGTTGTTTTTTTCTTAAAAAAGATCATTCTAAAGCCCATTATTTATCTAAAAATTAACAAAGAGATTGTATTTCATGCATATGATTTAGGGGATACCCCTGTGTTGATGCCAGGGGATGAGGTGGGATTCTCTGGGAGCCCCAAGAAGCCTGGGCACCACAGAAAATCAAACATGAAGCACTTGGGAGAGAAGACAAAGCAACCTGATGTTCAAACACTGTCTGAGGCTCAGAACATCTTGTTCTTACCTCAGTTACAAACCCCCTTTGGCACCTGGAAACACAAGCAGAGGAGGCAGCACCTTCATGGCTCCTGGCTTTGGGCTCCTCCAGGCAGAAAAGGGTTGTTCCTGTCCTCCTGCAGCCACTGAAGCAAAGAAAACAAAAATAATTACTTCACTCTTACAAATACAATCCTTCAAGTCTTCCCTTTACACTCTGTTTATTAAACAAACTCCTTTTTCAGTCCTTCCCCCTTCCCAGACAAATTTTTACGCATCAAATCCTGTGTTTTTATTTTTATTTCTCCTCTAAATACACCTGGATTCCATCTGTGATGATGAAAAAAAACCACCAGAACTGAATTTTTTTCAGGATTAAGCTATTCCTATCCCTGCTGATGCTTCACCTCAGGCTGAGGAGATGGCTGAGAACCTTTAATATTTTGAATTTAATTAGTTTATCATTATTTTCTTCTCCAGTCTCTTCCAGGAGCTGGATCAAAATGAGGAATTGGGGCACAAATATGGGGAAGGTGCTAACTTCTCACACCTCAACCCTTTGATTTCATCAGTGGTTTTGCTTCATCTCTTCTAAAAAAAAACCCCTATTTTGGTTCATTTGGGCTCCGGTTCAATCATCCCCACCACAACCCCAGAGAGCCATCACCTCCAGCTACACATTTATTCAAGATTTGGAGTTCTACTGATGATTTATTCAAGCTCTGCTGATTATTTCAAGCCCTACTGATCATCTGAGTGGTGGGATAAGCTCCAGGTCATCTCTCCAAATCCAAGAGAGAAATCCTAAGCTCCTGCAGCAATGCATTTCTGTGCCCTCTGGCAGCCAAGGAGGGATTTTTTTGCTGTAAAATCAGTTGTTTGCACAAATATATCTGTTTTTTGGTGTTCAAAACACAGGGGGAGGTGAAAAGGGAGAAGATCAGGGTCTATCTGTGTCCATCACACCTATGGAAGCACTGTAGACACTCCAGGCACATCACCAATTGTCATTGAGGTGGTGCAACTGGATGATTCTTATAAATCCCCTTTTCTGATGGATTTTACCACCCCATAAAGTCCATCAAATCTGCTCTTGCCCCTCCTGCTGAGTGCCAAATGAAGCCAGTTAGCAGAGAAAGTGCCAAAATGATGTCCCCAGCCTCAGACACTGCGTAGAAAACAACTCTATGGAACACAGATCTCATTATTTTCAGTAATGAAGAAGAAAAATATATTCTCTTCGGCTTTTATTTGGGGGGTGTTTTTGTGCAGCGTTGCCATTAGATGCCTCCAGCATCCTGCAGTGCCATAGAAACTGCAAAAAGTGGTGATGCCCCTAACTCCTGCTGCTTCCATGGGGAAAAATACAGAATATTCAGGAAAAAAAAAAGCATCAGGGAAAAAAAAAATATATATTGGCTATTTAGCCAACATCCTGGTTTGCACAGCAGCCTTCCAGCAGCCTTCCACCCTCAGTCAATGTGATTCATTGGATCAATAATTCTCAGGTCTGTACCTAAAAGGCTGAAAAATGTGATGTAACCTGGCAGAAGAATAATGATTGTAATGTTCAGCAAAACAGTTAATGAGGCTTGGAAAAAGCAGACTTTGGGGAGGGAAGGGAGGTAGGGAGAGAAATACATAGAGGTTTAACCTTGCACACTGGCTTCCAGCAGAACATTCTGTCTTTCAGGTTAACTCTAAAGTCCCCAGATTTTGGAAGACATCTTTCTTTTTCTTGACACCTTCACTCTTTTACTGCCTGGCCTTTTTCTTTCCCTGCTCTTTATAGGAAGAGGACATGGCCTCTTCCCTTGCTCACAGCATCCCTTACCTGTTGAATGGCAGTTTTTTTGCAGCACAGTCACATAAAGATGCTGAAAATAAAAGTTTCTCCACTAACTGAATATTTTATTTCTAATTTTTTCTATTTTTCCCCTCCATCAGTCACCATCATATCCTAAATAATAAAATCTTCCCCCGGATTGTTGCTTTTATTTCCCTCAGAAGGTGCAACAACATCCCCTACACAAGGATTTGGGCTCAGAGCAAGGCAAATAACAGTAATACTGAAGCAGCTGATGTTATTTATCATTATTCTAAGAGAAAAACATGAAAAACTACAATTTCCTACCATTCTCTTTCAACCCTTGGGCATGAAAAGCTGGTCCACACAAGCATTTCATCATGAGCTCTCATTTTGGGTTGGCATCTGGAGCTCTGGTTTGCATGGGACAGGAATAAGATGCCCCTCATTAGATCCATGGTGTCAAGAGATCGACCTAGAGAAAGAAATACCAGGTAAGTGGTCTAGAAATCCATCTAGAAAGCTCCATTCTGCACTATCACATGATTTTCTTTTAAAACCTTATTTATAATGAATTAATTTATCTTCCAGAAGGAGATGGGCTTGGTAACAACAATGAAATATCCCATTATTTGTCCCAAATTCATCCCAGATCTATGAGCAATCTTGGTGCCACAAGCTGGAGGCTTCCTCCCCATCCATGGTGAAGGTAATTAAATATTTCTCATCTTTTTTCCATAATTCTCTCACTTATCAAATCAGCAAATTATCCACAATGAACTTGCCATTATGGATACTCAGCAGTTTCTTTTGCCTGGTGTGAGGTGTGAAGGAGCAACCAGTAGCAAAAGGCAGATAATATTTTATAGAAGGGTTTGGGTTGGAATGGACCTCAAAGATCATCCAGTTCCAACCCCCCAACCTTGTCAATGAGATGTTTCAAAAGAGCCATCAGTAAAATAGCCTCAACCTCTGCTCTTCTCTAGGAGCTGGGGCATGGAGGGAGCTGGAAGGAGAATCATAGAATGGTTTGGGTTGGAAGGGACCTTCAAGAACATCGAGTTCCCCCCCCCCTTCCATGGGCAGGGACACCTCCCACTACATCAGGCTGCTCAGTGCCTTGTTCAGCCTGGTCTTGAACACCGCCAGAGAGGGAACATCCACAACCTCTCTGGGCAACCTGTTCCAGTGTTTCACCAAAAGAGCCATCAGTAAAATAGCATCAACCTCTGCTCTTCTCTAGGAGGTGGGGCATGGAGGGAGCTAGAAGGAGAATCATGGAATGGTTTGGATTGGAAGAGACCTCGAGCGTTTTTCAGGATCATAGAATGGGTTGGGTAGGGAGGAACCTTCAAGATCATCAAGTTCCAACCCTCTTGCCATGGGCAGGGACACATCCCACCACACCAGGTTGCTCAATGCCTCATCTTGCCTGGCCTTAAACACCTCCAGGGATTGAGGGGGCATCCACAACCTCTCTGGGCAACCTGTTCCAGGGTCTCACCACCCTCACAGCAAAGAATTTCTTTCTTCTCTCCAGCCTAAATCTCCCCTTTTCCAATTTACATCCATTATTCTTAGTCCTTCCACCACATATTCTATTAAAATTTTCTTCCCCCCTTCCTTCAGGTTTTGAGAAGCTCCTCTGAGGTCCCCCTGAACCTTCTCCAGGTTCAACAACCCCAACTCCTTCAGCCTGTCCTCACAAGGGAGCTGCTCCAGCCCTCTCATCATCTTCATCACCCTCCTCTGGACCTGCTCCAACAGCTCAATGTCCTTCTTCTGTTGAGGGCTCCAGAACTGGCCCCAGTAACTCCAGTTGGGGTCTCACCAGAGCCCAGTAGAGGGGCAAAATCCCCTCCCTTGCCCTGCTGGTCACACTTCTCTTGCTGCAGCCCAAGATTTGGTTGGCTTCTGGGCTGCAAACACAGTAACCTCTCCACAAGACTAATTTGTCTCCTTTGTGAACTCACCAATCTTGGGCAACAGGAACTTTCTGAGCACTATGACTATGATTTTATGATTTTAATCCCTCACTGCACATCCACACTCCTTACGAAGTGGTTTCTGAATAATCCCACTTCAATTGTGAAGCCATTTCACAAACAGCAGAACTCAAGTGAGGAGCACAACCCATGCAAACTCAGTTGGAAAAATTCTTTCTTATGGAAAGATTTTCTCCTCATCACAGCTCTACAAACCAGGAGGGAAAAATGCAGCAAGAAGTTCCATAATTCTGCTGTGTCCTTCCTTGCAGTGCTAAGTGAAAAGAAGTATTTTTGTCCCAGTTGGAGCTGCTGGGAAGGTGGAAGAGGTTAAGAATGGAGCATGTTACTCAGTCATTGCTCCAGCAGAGAAATGACTCAGAGATGGACACTTGAATTAATCAATAGCCCTGACTAGAAGGTCAAGTTAATCCACCTACTCCCTTCTTAGCAGGACTTAGCAGCAGTTTTTGGGTTCTTCCCCCTTTTTGAAGGGAACTAGGTTTTTTTTCAAAGCATTTCTGGCTTTTTTTTCCTCAGATAAACCTCCTGGAAACATACAAAAACTCTATGTAGCATAATATAAGATAAATATCTAAGAAATAAGAAAGAAATTACTTACTTTGAGGGTGGTGAGACACTAGAACAGCTTGTTGATGGAAGATAAACCCTTTCTGGAGGTGTTTAAAGCCAGGTTGGATGAGGCATTGAGCAACCTGGTCTAGTGGAATGAGTCCTTATCCATGGCAGGGGGTGTGGAACTAGATTATCCTAAAAGATCCCTTCCAACCCAAACCATTCTATGATTCTAGAAGGGAAATACCAATTGAAATGCATCAAAAAAATGTATTGGAGACATCAAAATATTGTATAAACACAGAGGGAGGAGAAGAAAAAAGCCCAAAGTATTCCCTGGTTGTTTCCCAGAGCATTGACCCCATGGTCCCAGGTCCATCAGAGCCTCTGAGAGCTGGGGATTAGCTGATCAATAGCAAAGCAAAAAGGAAGCATTTTCAGCTGGATGGAAAAAGTCAAGGGACAGAGAAATGATCAGAGAAGCAGAGATTCCATCAGAGGGAGCAGCAGTAGGTGACAGAAAACCGTGGGACAAATGTCAAGCACTCAAACCAAGGCTGAAGAAACACCAGTTATACCAGAGTGGCTTTTACAAGGGCTCCACGGGTCAAGCCTCTTCATCTTCAAGCAGTGGGTCTTGTTGGGAGCAAAAGAAAAGAAAAAAAAAATCATTCAGGGAGGTAAAAGTCATAAAAAAAAAAAAAAGTCACAAAAGCTGCAGCATTTGCCCAATTTATGGTCCTAACTTTTAAGCCACTGTCATGTTGAGCTTCCTCTATGAAAATAGAGGTAAAAAACCATAGAATCATGGAATAGTTTGGGGTGGAAAGGATCTTAAAGATCATCTGCCATGGGCAGGGATGCCTCTCACTACACCAGGTTGCTCANGGTCCCCCCTGAGAATTCTCTTCTCCAGGTTCAACAACCCCAACTCCTTCACCCTGTCTCCAGCCTGTTCCTGCAGCCCTCTCATCATCTTCAGAGCATGCCAGAATAACTGCTTTCTAAATCTTCATGTTTTCAATTATCCCTTTATTTAAACAAAAAAGATTTCTCCCTGCAAGTTTAAACCCATGAAAAGACAAATTGGGTTTTAACTGGTAGGAGGGAGCTGATGGGTCTCTGTAGGTAATGGTTAGCTCAGGTGAAAGAGAAGCCAAGCAAGAACAGACTGAGATCCACTCACAAAATATTGATTTTACCATTTCTAAAAAGAAATTAAATTCAAACCAGACCTGCACCTTGATTGGTGCTGCCCCTCTGGGTAGCAGAGCTGAACCTGAGTGTGGCCACACTCCTTTCTGGGGATGAAAAGCTGTTTTAAGGATGGTTTTTATTCTCCAAGACCTCAGACCAGCTGAGCTCATCCCTAAATTGAGGGGAAAAGCCCAGTTATCCCTACCCAGGCAGAGTGAGGAGATGGAGGTGGGAGAGAAAAAGCATCATTTGGCTTCAAGGGTCATGAAAAAAAATCTCTCATCCCTGGGCATCCTTTGCAATGCAATGAGGCACATCAATGTTCACCCCTGTGCCCCAGGGCCAGCAGGTCACAGGATTAAAAGAAAAAAAACCCCAAAGAAAACAGTGCCAGAAAATCCTCAGTGTCAGCTCTGATGCTTGCTTTGCATTTCCCCATNTCAGTGTCAGCTCTGATGCTTTGCATTTCCCCATAACAGCCTTCAGCAAATTCTAAGCTTATTATTAAACCAAGTGTTACATTTCAATATATAGAGTTTTAAAAAAAAAAAAAAGAAAAAATAAATTTTCTATCTCCCCAGCCCCCAAAAAAACCCCTTTCCCACACCCCCAGCAGGAAAAGAGAGACCTGAAGACCACAGCAAGTGGGCAAACTGGAAATCCAACCCCTTTTCCTTTCACAGCCCATGAAATGGTTTTAAGTAATTTTTCTTTCTGAAGCATTTTCTCCCTGCTGACAAGGAAATGAATGCCTGGCTCTGCTTCTTTTGGAGCCAGGAAGAAAAAAAAAAAGAAGGAAGAAGGGGGGGAAAGAAGAATGTGCAACAGGTTGTTTGGGGGGGGAAGGAAACATTAGTTATTTGTTTAGTGAAACACAAGGAGGGGTAGTTTATAAACTAATCTGCTTCTTTACAAAGGCGGCGGCGCTGCCTGTGCTCGTGTGTTATTGGATAATTTGTCAGTTCTGGCACTTTGGCAAGTAATAAAGTCAGGGAACAACTCCTGGAAGCACAAGAAAATTATTGAATCAGGTTCTTCTGCCTCCTCCTTATTGTGTTCTGAGCACGAGCTGCTTTGAAAACAGCGCTGGAAGAAATAAAGTAACTTTTTAGTATTTATGAAAGAGGCAGTGGTGAAGTGAGATGCTTCTTTTTAAGAAGGGCTTGATTTTGGTTAGGTTTTTTTTTTCCTCTTTCCAGATAGCTCAAACCATTTAATGGGATGTGATCTAAACATGAAAAATGTTACTCCCTGCTCAGGTGAAGCTTCACTTTGGATAAGGGGTAGCTGTGAGGGAGAGGAACATTGGTGTGACTGCAGGAGGACGTGGAGCTCTGAGGACAACCACAGAGGCACGGCCACCTCTATTTACAGCCAGTTTCCTGCACTCTAAAATTAAAAACAAGCCTCAAACACCCTTGTATCTGCCTCTTCTCACTCCATTTCCATCCCTTGATGGGAAGAGGGAAGACATTTCCAGCACAGAGCAAGCAGCAGAAAGCAGAGCTGCTGTGGGAGCTGCTCCAGGGAGCTCCACAAAGATCCAGGGGCAGAGACACTTCCAGAGTATCCCCTGAGACACAGAAAAAAAACCCCTCATTTATTATTACCTTATTAATAGTAATCTCCCTGCAAAGACAATACCAATGTATCACTGTCATTTCTCAGCTTGTCCCAGGTATAATTGGCATGAGTTTAAGCTGACTTCTGAAAGCCCAGCATCATTAATAAGACATGAAACAAAGATGTTCCTACATTGACAGGCAGATATTTCATTCAGCATTAAGAATTACCCACTCCTCCAGCTCTCTCTCCCATTTCTGATTCTCAGAGTTAAAAATGAACATGCCTCACACTGGCCCCAAAACTCCCCTTCAACACCAAGATGCTCACCAGGGATGTGGAGAACGTTGGGTTTATGTGCATGGACTTGAAGGGACAAAACCAACTTGAAAAGCCTGACTCTGCACCAGACTCTGTTGCCCTAAACCCTTTCCAGATGCATTAAAATTCATTTGGCAGGTACAGCCTGAATTATCCTTTCATCATCAGGGTGGGTTTTTTTTTCCTTCCCTTCTGCAGAGCAGCTTTGTGCTTTTGGTGGAAATAACTCCCATGGCCCTGCAGCCAAGATGGTGTAAGGCTGCTCCTCATCTCTTCCCTCTTGAAAATAAAACCCATTTCCCACCAAGACACACTCTGTGATGACAAAATTGTGAGTTTCAAGATGGTGTAGGGTAGCTCCTGATCCCTTATTCCTTTCCTCTCTGGAAATAAAATCTATTTCCCACCAAGGCACACTCAGTGATGATCAAATTGTGGGTTTCAAGATGGTGTAGGGCTGCTGCTCATCCCTTACTCCTTCCCTCCCTTGAAACAAAATCCATTTCCCACCAAGGCATGGCTCAGTGATGATCAAATTGTGGGTTTCAAGATGGTGTAGGTCCTCATCTCTCACTCCTTCCCTCCTTGGAAACAAAACCCATTTCCCATCAAGCCACATTTTGTGATGATAGAATTATGAGTTTCAAGATGGTGTAGGGTAGCTCCTGATCCCTTATTCCTTTCCTCTCTGGAAATAAAACCTATTTCCCACAAAGACACACTCAGTGATGATCAGATTGTGGGTTTCAAGATGGTGTAGGGCTGCTGCTCATCCCTTACTCCTTCCCTCCCTTGAAACAAAATCCATTTCCCACCAAGGCATGGCTCAGTGATGATCAAATTGTGGGGTTCAAGATGGTGTAAGGCAGCTCCTCACCCCTTACTCCTTCCCTCCTTGGAAACAAAACCCATTTCCCATCAAGGCACAGTCTGGGATGATCAAATTGTGGGTTTCAAGATGGTGTGGGGCTGCTCCTCATCTCTTAATCCTTTCCAAGGTGGAAACAAACCCTATTTCCCACCAAGGCACAGTCTGGGATGATCAAATTGTGGGTTTCAAGATGGTGTAAGGTGGCTCCTCATCTTACTCCTTCCTTCCCTTGAAACAAAACCCATTTCCCATCAAGGCACAGTCTGGGATGATCAAATTGTGGGTTTCAAGATGGTGTAAGGCAGCTCCTCACCCCTTACTCCTTCCCTCCTTGGACACAAGACCCATTTCCCACTAAGGCATGCTCTGGAATGATCAAATTGTGGGTTTCAAGATGGTGTGGGGCTGCTCCTCATCTCTTAATCCTTTCCAAGGTGGAAACAAACCCTATTTCCCACCAAGGCACAGTCTGGGATGATCAAATTGTGGGTTTCAAGATGGTGTAGGGCTGCTCCTCATCTCTCACTCCCTGGAAACAAAGCCCATTTCCCATCAAGGCATGCTATTTGATGATCAGATTNCTCCCTGGAAACAAAGCCCATTTCCCATCAAGGCATGCTATTTGATGATCAGATTGTGGGTTTCAAGATGGTGAAGGGCTGCTCCTCATCTCTCATTCCTTCCCTCCTTGGAAGCAAACCCCATTTCTCATCAAGCCATGATCTGTGATGATCAAATTAGACGCATTAAGATGGAGCAAGGCTGTTCCGTATCTCTTACTGCTTCCCACCCTAGTTACAAAACCCATTTCCCACCAAGGCACAGTCTGTGATGATCAAATTGTGGGTTTTAAGATGGAGCAAGGCTGTTCCTCATCTCTTACTGCTTCCCACCCTAGTTACAAAACCCATTTCCCACCAAGGCACCCTCAGTGATGATCAAATTGTGGGCTTCAAGATGGTGTAAGGCTGCTCCTCATCTCTCATTCCTTCCCTCCTTGGAAGCAAACCCCATTTCTCATCAAGCCATGATCTGTGATGATCAAATTAGACGCATTAAGATGGAGCAAGGCTGTTCCTCATCTCTTACTGCTTCCCACCCTAGTTACAAAACCCATTTCCCATCAAGGCACAGTCTGAGATGATCAAATTATGAGTTGCAAGATGGTGAAGGGGTGCTACTCATCCCTTATTCCTTCCCTCCCTGGAAACAAAACCCCTTTCCCACCAATGCATGCTCTGT
>VZTY01033939.1:0-12583 GCA_013400935.1 Turnix velox
TCCACCTGGACATAGAGCCATGGCCCTCTGTCTGCGACCTTTTGACCAATTGCTTATCCATCTAGTTGTCCACCCCTCAAATCCACTTCCCTCCAATTTGGAGATAAGGATGTGGTGGGGGACCATGTCAAAGGCCTTGCTCAGGTCCAGGTAAATGACATCGGTCGCCTTCCCTTCGTCCACCATCGCAGTCACTCCATCATAGAAGGCCACAAGATTAGTTAAGCATGACCTTCCCCTGGTGAAGCCGTGATGGCTGTCTCGGATCACATGCTCATTCTTTATGTGATCAAGCATGTTGTCCAGAAGGATCTGTTCCATGGATTTCACAGAGGTATGCAAAAGTCTTTGCTGTAACAGCAAATTTTAAGATGGATTTACACATTATTCATGAAAAGAAATACTTTGAGTGTATGCAAGGATTCACACCTAAGCTCTGTTTTCCAGAAATGTGCTTGTGGAAAATTATTTCTTGTATGTTTTGTGCTTTCAATGAGAAATCCATTTAAAACGTGAGGACATTGTGAACAGCTGCCAAAAACAAAAAGCTGCAGATGAAGCAGATTAAGTTGTGTCCTCAAAGGCTGCTCTACTGGGCTGAGTACAGCAATACAACTCAGGATCTCTGATCCCTTGCAGTGCTTGAAGGAAGTTCAATTAAACACCTACGCCTGTCTTTCCCTATTCAGTCCCTTTCTGCCTGTTTAGATGGAAAGATCTTTGCTTTAGCTCTGTACTTGCTCACTGCCTGAGTGAATGGGTCTAGTAGCACAGATACAGGAACAGAACCACTGCTGCTAGTCATCATGGCAATATAAATAATTCCTAACAAAATGTGTAAATGTGGATTTAAAGAATTAATTTAATCAAATAGCCTGATCTTGATGAATGAAGGCTCTGAACTATAACAACTGGAGAGAGTGAGTCTTCTCTTTTGAACTACTGCAGATCTTGAGGTCTGATAAAGTAATTGTGCTAATCACTGCTACTACTGAATCCAACTAAGATCAACTGCCTCATAGGATCCCTGCCAATGAGTTTAGTGTAGGTGATCAAACCCACAAAGAATAACATCATATTTTAGTTAAAAAGATGTTTTTCTTTTAATTATTTTAAAGGTCTGCCTACCACAAATGGAAGACAATTGTTCTCAACAACAAAATTAAAGTGTACAGAAAAAAGGACATGGAAACAGTCCTATTTTGCAGTCTTAACTTGAAATACTGGAATATTACACAGTTGTCCACAAAATGCAATTAAGAACAAATCATGCTATAATTTTCTAAGCAGCCAGTTCTAGATTTAAAAATCCAAACAGTTTTTCTGCTAATCACTGGGGATGTGAGAGAAAACATTCCAACTGTTGGTCCATCCAAGCCCATGTAAATTGTTTTCAAGACATGGTAGTGATTCTTTTAGCCTGGAGACAGTATTTTGAATTAAGAATCTTATAAATTTTAAGGCTGTTTATTCTTTCTTTATGTTCATCATGGACATACCAGAGTGAGACCTATGAATGGGATTAAGGCCTTGGAGCATTTGACATACGAGATGAACATAAGCAAGCTGGGATCATTCAGCCTTAAGAACAGAAGGCTCAGGGGGTTCTTACAAATCAATATGGGGTTAAGTGAAGAAGATAGAGCCTAACTATTCACAGAAGTGCTCACTGACATGACAAGAGACAATGGGCACAAACTGAAAAAAGGAAATTCCATTAAGACATAATTTTTTACTCAGGATTTTGGAGATCATTGAATACTGGCACAGGTTACACTGAGAAGATGCAGAATCTTCAATTGGAAGTTACTCAGAAATTGCCTGGACGTAGTCCTGCACAACCTACTCCAGCTGATCCAGAGCAAAGGGGTTGAGCTAGCTGATGTCCAGAGATGCCTTCCAACCTCAACTCAATGAAAATCATGAGATTCTATTTCCACAAAATGCTCATGGAACTTGCGCTGTGCTTTCTTGATATGTGCAAGTCTTAATGAAACAGATGTTCAAATAATTAAATTAGATTATTTGATGCTAAATTTTAAAAAAGAAAAGAGATTTCTGATGGTGAAAGCGAAATGAATGCATTTAACATAATATTGATCAAGTGAAAAAAACACTATGCATAAAGCTGCACTACAGACTGAATATAACTATAGATCTCTATGCATTCTTATGCAAGATATATTTTTTTCCTTTTAATTAAGCCCTTGTAACAGTATAGTAGTTTGCAATATCCCATTTTTTCAGCTAGAACTGCAAAGGCTGGAAAAGGGGATAACCATTTCTTAGATAACCACTTTATCACCCTTTACTCTCTTGGTCACTACACCCAGTGTTTCCGTCAGTGCATCTAGTCAAACTTGGAGCAATTGCGCTCAGTTCATATTTACTTTTGAATATTCCTGTTTCTATTTCAGACCTGGAGATTTTACATGCTCAAAGCTTGCCAGGTTCATCAAGTCTATCAAGTAAGTCTGAAAAAATACTGTCTCTTCTGACAGTCTCTAACTTCCTTATGCCATTAGATGATTCCAGCTATGACTGCCTCAATGTCCTAACAAGTCTGCAACATACTGTGAAGTCCTCCATAGTTCAGATAAATCTTCAGCTTTAAGATAACATCAAAATCTGTTGAAATTTCATTATAACCATTTATTCTCTCTTAACTCTATTTTAAGTCCTCCCTATATTTTCCTTAGAAAAAGGAAGAGGATTTTGACATCCGACTCCAGTGAGCTCCCACTCCTGCGAGTCAGGGCATGGCCCTTAGATGCCTGGAAATCTGCCAGAGCAGCTGTCATCAGGGGAGAGCTCAATTGCCCCTTGCCTATAGTTAAGCCTTTCTTGTAGGGTGATGAATGTCATGAGTCAGAAGAGATTCCCAGGTGTGAAAAGATATTTGCAACTGATCATCTTAACTTAAGTATTAGATCAACACTTCCCAACTGCTGATGTTGCACTGTATTTGTGACCAGGAAATACAAAGAGCTATTATCCCTAACTGAAATGCTTTTTCAGGGGAGAGGTCTATTGGTGGGATATTCACTTCAAATATTTTTCTTCAGTCTGCTCCAAATACTGCATCAAATCTGCGTGCATTTGATAAGAAACTTCTGGAAAGTGAACAGATTATGTGGTAAGCGTTTTATCCAAAATCATCTCTATTGTTTATGTGGTGGAAGAATATTTTTTTTAAAAAGACTGTTTCTCTATGCATATGTGGCTAGGTATTTAGCCATATACAGAAGGGCTCACTGGGAAACTTTTCCTTTATGGCCACATAAATCCTTTTCATTAAAATCAGAGTTATTTATGCCTAGGACTACCTGTGCTTGTACCAGACCTGGCGGGCGAGAAGAAAGCCTTGCCAAGACCACAGACTAACCTAGGTCTCCAGGGATTCCTAACTTGCCATAAGGAGTGGCTTAAGAAAGCAGGTTTTTGAAGTCAAGTTATGAGTTTCTGTGGGCCTCTTGCTTATTTTATATAGGAAAAAATCGTGCTACCTCTTTACTATGTGACTCAACACTCTCAGACTAGAGGAAATACTTTGAGAAATTTGCAGAAACTTATCTTTGAAAACTGCAGAATCTTGTACACCTTGCTCATATTGATGCATATCCAACAAAGAAAAAGACAACACTGTAAGATTATGTCCTGAAGAGTATCATTCTAGGAATGAAATACAATAGCTGACATTGAAAATTCAACATTCATAAAATCCTGAGCAAATATTTGTGCTAATGAAGGTTAAGGAGTTGGCAGTCCTGAAAACTGTAGTCCTCTATTTATTGACAGCCTAATTTCAATGCAGGCAGCTGGAGTGGAAGCTTCCCTGCACTGGGCCGCCAATGCTTTCAACCTTGACCTAAAGAGACCCTCTCTAGAAGCAAGAAATAATTAATTCTTTATGCTTCTTTGGCCCTGGATTTATTTCAAGCAAAGGCTGCCAATTTAACTGAATCTGTACACAGTGGTTTTATAATATAGTCTACAGTAACTGGGATCTGAACAGAGACCACCTAAGTCATTCCATTAAACCAACACAGTGTAGTAGAAATAGAGTGCTGGGAGCAAAAGGCCAGAGCTGTTATCCACTTCTGCCTATTTTTGTATTTGGAAGGTGGTTGCAAAGGAAGGGAAAGAAAGCTGAGACACATTTAACAGCCTTGAAAATTACAAAATAAAAAATAGGAGAAAGGGTGAGAAAGCACTAGAAAATAGTTTGGACCTTTATATACTTCCGCCACCTATCTTTTAAACATGAATATTTCCTATTCCTTTTATGAAATTAAGTATGTTCCTCTTGATGTCAGAATTCACTTGTTATAGGCCTGTTGAGTCTGACATAACATTCATTAGGAATATTTCCAATGGCTGAGATGGTGACTTCTCAGCTCCTTTATTATTTAGTCTGGCTTTCAGAAATTAACAAGTGAGTATTTCAGGATCTACTATTTGTCTTCTGCTTTAGGAGTGTGATTTTCAGAAATTACTAATCACTTTCCATCTTAAAAAGTAGCACATTTAAAGCCAGGCTCTAGCCAACTAAATTTATATAAGCACACTTGCCACTTCTGAAACACAGAAATTCAAATTACTCCAATATGAAACCCCATCCTGCTTTTTTTATGTTGTTGGCAAAACTGTGCAGTAAGAGATAGTGTCAGAAGGAGTGCATTAGACAAATACTATTTGCATCAGTCTCAAACACAGCTTTTAATTTATTCTTCCAGAGGTGTGCAAAGAAACAGAAATACTCTACTTTTCAGAAGGGTAAAAAGTTTACTTGCATTATGTCCATGCAGTCTGCTTTAACAACATACCTGCTAATCCAAAATGTCAGTTTTGTTTTAAGAGAATAATTCCTCCTGCAGTTAGAAATTAATTTAATTGATGACATTTGTGAAGCACAGACTCTTTTCATGATATGGTTAGAATGAGAAAGAATCAGGCAGTACAAAAAATGAGCTATTTGCAAAAAAGGGTTTACTTTATATATCTTTACTTAAAAAGGGTTTGTTTATCTTGCTAAATTGATCCCACAACTGTTTTTATTTGCTCAGAAATATACCTTTCATATGGGATTCCTTAAGAAAAAAAAAAAATTATCTAGAACATCAACTACTATTACAGTCAGAACATGGCTTCCTCCATTTTCTGTGGATTTTATTTTGTAGAAAGACAACTGTGCTAACTTTGACAAAAGAATCATACTAGAATGAATTACTTTTATGGAATAACAGACTGCTTCTAAAAGTCTGCAAGATTGGACCTAAAATAATGACTTAGTAAAAGGATAACTTTACTTATTTATGTTTATTTATGTAATTCAAACCATGGATTTTAAACAACCGATTTCTACCACTTTTCTCTGCTGACAGTTAATTGTTTCTGCTACTTGCATTTTTCACCTTATATCAGTACAGAGCAGATGCTTTGGACACTTAATCTAATTGCTTCCTCTTTCCTCACTCCACACCTGTATCCACTTAATGTCTCAGGAAAGCAACTGTAGAGTACATTGCAGCCCTTGGTGTACCTATGTTGAAAGTAAGGCCATAATATGAGATACAAAATTGTCAGGCAGCATAGTGTGAAGAGCTTGGAAGGAAGAATTACAAAGTCAGCAGAAAGGACCAAAGTGGTATACCTTCCTGACTAGCCATAACTGTATCTTTTAGGAAAGGAAGAAAAAGTCACCTTTTGGTACTACCAAGTGCAACAAAAAAAATTCCTTAACAGTAAGCCACCCACACAAGAAAGAACTTTACGCCAATTTGTCCATTTGGAGAGAGATATTTTTCAGCTACAATCAATATTTATTCTGAAGCATGCTTGATTTTTTTTTGCTAAACAAGTCCTAGTTTTTAACTATTCAGAAATCTCTCAAATGCTTCATATTTTGTGTGTTTCCCTTACTACTTTTCCCCACACAGAATATAATGTGATCTTCAAGCAAGCAAACTACCACTGTTTCTCATGGCTCTCCTGACAGATATGAGCATGAATCTATGCTGTTCTGGATTAATTTCTAACAAAGCTGGAACAGATTTCATCCCCTGAGGAACAAAATAAATTCAACCACAGAAACAAAATCCAACCAAAAAAGTACCCAATGGCCCTTGTCTCTCTTTATTTACATGGACACTCTAATCCAAACTCAAAAGTAGTAACAAAGCCTTAATGCATCTTGGTAACCATTAAGTCAATGGTTAGATATGAGTGGCACACAGAGTCATGAGTGGCACTCAGAGTCACATGCAAATCAAAATAATGAGCTTTATCTCCCTGTGGGCTGAGGATTAGCTGCAATGCTGATCAGGTCAAGTCAGACTTGGCTAGCTGCAGAATCACCTAGCATATGATCACAAGGTCATCTTCCATAAGGAGCAATGTGCCCATTTTTGCATGCTGGGATGTTAATAGCATAGACTGTACCTGAAGTACTCACAAGTCTCTGTACTCAACTTGTGATGGTTCTGGAAGGGCTTATAGTTTTGTGCAGAACACAACATGAATGCAGAAAGATCCCAAGCAGCTCTTCTGAGCCAGGAGGAGCTAGTGAAGCAACTTCCTCTGCCCTCAGTCCAAGTGTATCTCTGCAGGGCTCTGCAGCTGCTGCTGGATTCCAGGTTCGTTTACCTGCTCCAGCTAAGGGCTGCCCATGCCAAAGGCTGGACCACATGTAGAGTGAGGGGCTACCACACAGATCAACAGTACCATGCGAATCAACAGAGCTTCTTTCACACCCTGGGGAAAAAGAGGCCACCAAATGGAAACCAAGAGGCAGGATGAGAAAAACACGAGGTAGTAGGTAGTAGACAAGAGGTATTAAGCCTTCAAGGGCTCCTTGCAAAGCCAAAAGCCTATATGGACAAAAAAAGTATATGTAGGAGGCATCCCTAATGGCTACAAAACAGACAAACCACACCTCACTTAGGAAATCCCTCTGAGCAAGCAACAGTGCTAGGAAGTAACAGATGGCCTGCTCTGCTTTTTCTCTTCCATAAATACTATGGCTATTACCAGAGACAGGACACCAGGCAAATGGATCTGTATCCTGAACACCTAACTATCGCTATTACTATCTGTGTGCTGCTACCATTCTCTCTATGACCTACACACTCTGCTTCTTTTTCCATTATTGAAAGATTACTCCATTTCAAACTTTTCCTGCATGACAAATAAATTACTTTATTCATAAGGCAGATAGGAAATTTATTAAGCAGTCTCTTTTTTAACTTCATTGCTGCTAATTCCACAGAAATAAACTGCCAAGTGAGCATCAACTTGCACACATGCATATTTGACTCCCCTTTAGTTTCACCCTACATCTTTCTGACTGAAAACAGGACCACTTTACTACATCATTGGAGATGGACTAGATGCATATGACAGAATGAAAAGGTAGGTATTTATATTGGAAAAATACTGGGAATTTTTTAAAATGCTAAGTTAAAAGCCTTTTAAATAACTTTACACAAGTTTCTACCATTTAAAATAAAACTTGGGATGAAATGGAGTTTTATTTCAGAATTTAAAAGGGAAATTTCCATTTACTTATTGGGAGTTTAACCAACTATCAGACAAATGTTACATACATCTGTGTGTTCTACTTATATCCATAATACCAGGAGAATAAATTCTGCTCTTCATTGCATGTAATATTATTTTTCTTGTTGGCTGCCTGGAGGTGCCTTTTTCTCCCACTGAGAACTTCAGCTCCTGAACTCCTAAACTCCTGCTCTGGAACCCTCAGCACAAGAAGGTCATGGACTTGTTGGAGCAGGTTTAGAGGAGCAGGTTTAGAGGAGCAGGTTTAGAGGAGGGCTGTGAGAATGATCAATGAACTGGAACACCTCTCCTATGAGGCTGTCCTACTAGAGCTGGGGCAGAAAAGGCTTTGGGGAGACCTTACAGTCTTACCAGTACCTGAAGGGGGCCTACAAGAAAGCTGGGGCAGGACTGTTTGCAAGGGCACATAGTGATAGGATGAGGGGTAAAGCTCATGATGAGGGAGAGCAGGGCAGGTTTATATTAGACATTAGGAAGAAGTTCTGCACCACGAGGGGCATGAGGCACTGTAGGAGGTTTCTCACAGAGGTCGTGGAGGCCTCATTACCAGAGATACACAAGGTCAGGCTTGATGAGGCTCTGAAAAACCTGATCTCCTGCAGGATGTCCCAGCTTACTGCAGGGGAAATGGACTAGATGACCTTTGAAGATCCCTTGCAACTAAAACCATTCTATGATTCTAGAAGAACTTTCCCTGAATACTTTTGAACTATCTCTTGCAACTGACTTCTGTTAACAGCCCTTGTGGTCTTTTCTAGCCATGTATTTTATATTCCTGTTATTTGTCGACTGAAGTTCTCAGACATCAATTCAATGAGGTGCCATGCTACAAAAGTCACTTGAATTAAGAAAAATCTCCAAAAGCTTCTTGAGAATAAAAGGACTATTGTGCACATGAAAAAAAAGTAAATTGGGAATATAAACAGAGCTAAATGCAAATAACCAAACCAGTTATTAAGGAATGGTATTTCGTTTTGCAAGTATATTTTCCCTTTAAAATTTTCTAAGCAGTCAATCATTGTAGAAATTCCTTAAGCTTGCACTTGTGTTATAAAAAATCCAGACCCTTGATCTTGAGTTTTTGTTTTATTTTTAAATCTGTCAAACTGAGACCTATTAAAACATTTATTGTTTGAAGACACAATGTTTGATGCTTGCAAAGCATATCAGACAGATACTTATGTGCTTTATATTAAAAAGTTAATGACTGGTTTAACAATGAACCATACAAATACCTTTTTAATTGAAATCTTTCCATCTCTCCTACTTTCAAGTCCCTCATGGTACCAAGCTATGAATTTCAATGAGGGCTTTGCAAAATAGTATTTAATCAGTGCTTTTATGTCAGACTTTCTCCCATCACTCATGTAACCATTTTTGTTTCTACAATGACACATAACAGCAATTTAATATCATATAAAAATAGCAATATCCTCTAACAGGTAGCAAGAGTCTAAAACATATCAATTTGACCTAATTCTGGTATGGCTGTTTTCCAAACCCCAATGGAATAATGTCTGTTTTTCTTATGGAGGTAGCAGATCTTTATTCAGTCAAAAAGAAAAAAAAAAAAAAAGCCATTCTGTATCTAAAGGAACCAAAGCCTTTAACAGAGGTTACCAAGCATAATCTGAAAATTAATCCCTTGCTGTAAAAATGCATTGCTGAGTAGTTCCTTGTAATGGAAGCAACCTGTTCAATTGTTTTTGCATTTCATCATGTCAATTTGAAAGTATCACCATGACAAAGCATGACTAATGCTCAGCCACGACAAATTATGCAGTTGGATAAGGGACAGGCACTCTGCAGTCTCTTCTGATTGAAGCTTAACTGGTCAGTTCTTTGTCTGCCTGAAGAAGCCTTTTACATCACTTGTCAAGTAGATCAAAGTTCTCAATGAGCATGTTCTATATCTTCTGGCTAAAATGGAGACTCATGATATTACTTCTTTCAGTGGGCTCTTCACAATGAGACACAATCAGGCTCAAAACTTTTTGGTCATAGGAAATACTAGCGCTACACTATAGAAAACTGCAGTGCATACAATAGGTACATCAGATGTCCCCTCTATCTTCTACACTGTCTTGCCACTGATGTGTCTTCAAATTTTTGTCTCTTAAGTGACTTTTACATCCAGTTTCTCATCATACTTAAAGGAATAAAGAAAATGCCTACTGTGAATGCCTGAAAATGCACTTTTTCATTGAGGTGCAATTTTCCCTGAGAAAGATAAAGCTGGTTCATGACAAAGACACAATTTCTGGAGGTGAGCAGAAGAGGAAATGAGACACTATACATGCTTCTTGAGGGAAAAAATAGAATATGAAAAATCACTATGCAATAGAAATAACTGCTATTGATGATGCAGATTAATATAGCAGTGTTTATATATGAAATTTTTAGGATATAGTTGAATATATGAAATGGAATAACATTACGACAGTCTATTGCTGCTTCATCTATACCCTGAAAATGGAAGTACAGCTCTTGAAGTGAACTACACAAGGAGAGCATTAAGGTGAATGTTCCCATGCCAACTCTTCAAACTAATTTCAGCAGAAATGAAATTGTCTTGTGCAGACAAACCATCAGAAATGGAGTACAAGTGATGCTATCTGCAAATTTGAATGAGGAATTTTGAGAGAGGTGATGAAGGGTACATATTCACACTACTCTAGCCTTTTCATAATATCATTCTTTCTTTCAAGTACCTTCTTAACATTACACTAAATACACTCATAAAGCAAAAGATCAAAGCAATAAAACATTTTTCAACATCTAGTGACAGGCAGAATTGGGAAAAGATGTGGTAGTATCCAGGAATAACAGTAAGACCCATGAGGAAAGCTGACAGTATCAGATCAGTTGCTCATTGAGAGTATAGCTTTCTGACCTCAGTCTTGGATACAACTCGTGAGTCAGTATCAAAACACTAATTTTGGTAAAGAGAGAGCAAAGAAAATGAAATTACCAGTAAAAGCCACACGGCACCACAGGAGGGTGCTACATACAGCCACTGTATTCACTTCTCAGGAACAGGTGAAGGCAGCTCTCCACGGAGTTTCAAAGCAGGAGTAAGTCTTTTCCCTTGAATGGCATAACAGAGTAAATCCATTTACTTGTTTTCAGAGAATCAAAACAAAAGGGCAACGGTAGTGCTAGCCTGAGATCTATGTTGGTCATACTGATACTGTCAGTTGAGGCCTGTTGGTAACATTTTGAAGAGTGAGAGTTAGCTTAGCAAATGCAGAATAGAAATATTGTAGAAATAGTAGAAATATTTCACTGTGCTTACATTGTTTTAGAGAACAACTCCTCTCTTCCTCAAAACCCAAGTAGCTATTCTTTATATGCTTAATATCAATACATCATCAGAATGCTCCAGGATTCTTAGAATGAAATTGCTGTGTAAAACAATAAATCGTCATGTAATATTTTTATGAACCAGCATGTAACAATACACTATCTATAAGAATAGATATATTTTACTGTGCCCAGATGTTTTCTCTCACACTTACTTTTCAGGGAATAAACAAACCCACAGCACTGTACTGCATATAATACAACACAGTCGCCACTAAGTGAACCACAGAATGTCAGGGACTGGAAGGGACCTCAAGAGATCATCTAGTCCAGTCCCCCTACTGGAGCAGGAACGCCCAGACCAGGAACACTTAGACCAGGTCACTCAGGAACACGTCCAGCCTGTGCCAGTGTTCCATCACCCTCACCGTGAAAAGGTTTCTTCTTGTATCTCAGTGAAACCTCCTGTGTTCCAGCTTGCGCCTATCCTTGTCCCTTGTCCTATCATTGGAGGTCACTGAGAAGAGCCTGGCTCCATCCTCCTGACACTCACCCTTTATGTATTTATAAGCAAGTATGAGGTCACCCCTCAGTCTCCTCTGAGCTAAAGAGACACAGCTCCCTCAGACTTTTCTCATAAGGGAGATGCTACAATGCCTTCAGCTCTGTGCCGGACTCTTTCAAGCAGTTCTCTGTCCTTCTCAAACTGAGGTCCCCAGAACTGGACACAATATTTCAGATGTGGTCTCACCAGGGCTTTCTGTGGAGGTTTTCTATAGCTTTCATGCTATATTACTATATAGAAGCTGATTAACGTAAAGCAGCAGAATGTATCCCCAGAGATTTCTCTTAACTGTTCAGGGCATAAGTAACTCCCTTCTATATTCCAGTGAAGGTAAGATAGCTCATCACAGTAAGCTGATGCATCTTGCACATCCCTGGAAATATGAAAATTCTATAGACTTTATTTATTCATCTTATTACACAGTGGAGGCTCTGTTACCTGACTGCCCAAATAAGTGTAACAGATCCTTCCCAGATCCCATCTCTTCATTGCCCTGTCTTAGTGGGGCTTCTATTCAGAGTCTCTGGATCTGGAAGAAAAAGAGTATGCTAGCCCACAGAAGCAGCTGAACTAGTTGCCTTCTGTTATGTAGAGAAAGGAGAGATAATGCAAGGGAAACTCCAAGCAAGGATATGGAATTTTTCCTCTTCCTCCTCATGAATTAAACATCAGTCATCCTGTTTTCTTTTGTTATTCTCTGATGCAAATCTAGTTACTTCTGCATGAAGTTTCCTCCCTCTTGCTGTTAGCTTTCTTGCTACCTCCATTAGACACAAAATCATAACATATCTCAAGTTGGAAGCAAGTAATAAGAACTATCAAATCCATCTCCTGAATTAATGTCATAGTGGCCAACACTGACTGTATTGGCAACTTTCTTCTGTCATCCATTGCAAGTTATCACTCTAGTTTTCCTCTTTCTACCATCATAAGGAGTAGTTACTACTTGCAGCTTTGTTTTCTTTATAAACTCCTATTTCCTCATTTCTCTCTATGACAGAGCTTGCATTTTTCTAGGAATAAGTCCATCTGCTGTTCACTCTTTTATCGTGGTTGTTTGTTGGAATGTCAAACCTCAGGCTTTTGCATCCACCCATCTCTATCCCACTTGCATAATGAATCACACAGAATCACAGA
>VZTY01033942.1:0-21899 GCA_013400935.1 Turnix velox
AGGGGAATGAAGGGCCACAGCTCCCCAGCAGCACCCTCTCAAGGCTGGAGGCTCTTGCCATGCTGCCATCACTCCAAAAAAGAGCCAAATCCCATCCCAGAGAGCTTGGTGCCCCCATCTCATGAGCATCACCCACCTAGATGGGATGGAGCAACCAGAAAGGACCTGGGATAAACAGGATGCCAGCCCCTGTTGGAACCTTGTTGTTCAGCAGAGCAGTGAATTAAAAATAAAAAAAAAAAAAAAGGAAAAACCCTGAGGTTTTGCTGATGAATATTGCTGCTGGGATAATTACTGTTATTACTGCTGTTATTACTGTTTGGATGGGGGCTTGTCATGGTTCATTTGGGGAGGAAAAAGTCACAGCCTGCTCATGGGAAAAAGGGTGAAACCCGTGGCTGGAGTGACTCAGGGCTGAACCACTCACTGCTTTTTCTGCAATGGAAGATTATTAGATACCTAATTAGGCACCCAGGGCCCTTCTCATCCCACCCTGAAACCCCCTGCTTCACATCCAGCCCATCTGACCCAGGAGGGGACAAATCTCCATCCTATATTCCCCAGGCTCCAGCGTTAAAAGGAACCGATGTAAAAATGTAACAGGGGAAGTTTTTTAAGCATCTGCTTCGAATTCCCAGCAATTAAAGGTCTGAAAAGAGGGTGGAGTGAGGGGAAAGAAATGACCTGAATTCCTCTCACACTCACCTGGTTTACTTTTTACTTTTGTGTGTTCTTTTTATAGGATTTAGGGTGCTACAGCATTCCCTGAGCAAACTGTCCCTATGAATCCCACCACTTATTTCATAGGAAATGGTCCCTTTCTGCTCCTAAGTCAAAATTAAAAATGAAAATAAATCATCTAACAACCTGGGAAGGGCCTGAATATTCGATGCACCACCAGTTGCCCAGAAAGGTTGTGGAGAGGGATAAAGAAAGGCTGGGGTAGGACTTTTGAATAGGGTCCAGGATGGCAGGACTAGGAGTAATGGATGTAAATTAGAAGAGGAGAGATTTAGGCTGGATCTAAGAAAGAAGTTCTTTGCTGGTGAGACAGTGGAAGAGGTTGCCCAGAGAGGCTGTGGATGTCCCCTCAATCCCTGGAGGTGTTTAAGGCCAGGCTGGATTAGGCACTGAGCAACCTGGTGTAGCTGGAGATGTCCCTGCCACTGGGGGGTTGTAACTAGATGATCTTGAAGGTCCCTTCCAACCCAAACCATTCTATGATTCTAAATTCCATCTCTAGATTCAGCTGCTCACATGTGAGCTCTGCTACTATGACAGCTTTTTAAAATATTTTTATTCTAGTTCTTTCAAATGTTACTCTTTTTTTTTAAATTCTCCTTCAGGGCCAGACCATCTCCTGAGGCAAAACTACGTGGATAAAGCCCTTCCCTCCATCTTCCCTCATACTTCTTTCCAGCCCAGCCAGTAAACCTGAGCCTGAGCATCACTGTTATCAAAGAACATCTAATATTTAATCCTGCTAAGCTCCCAAACACGCCAATACCTTCCAGCAATGAGAGCTGCGGCTTAATTAACAGAGGTTAATTAATAATCTGGGGAGCAGAAGGAGGAGGAGGGAGGGGCAGCAGGAGAAGCTGGTCATCTCTCCCAGACTGCTGTGAGTGTCCCACGTGCTGCTGCTGCCACTCTGTTTGGGGCTGGTTTCTGCCAAAATCAGGCTCACAGCCCAAAAACAAAGGACTGGGGAGGGATGGGGATGCTCATCCACCAAAAACAAGATCCTGAGCACCTGTCCCCTGGGAATCTATGGGGGATTTGGATCATAGAATCATAGAATGATTTGGATTGGAAGGGATCATCGAGATCATCTAGTTCCAACCCCCCACCATGGGCAGTGACACCTCCCACTGCACCAGGTTGCTCAGTGCCTCATCCAGCCTGGCCTTAAACACCTGCAGGGATTGAGGGGGCATCCACAGTCTCTCTGGGCAACCTCTTCCACTGTCTCACCACCCTCACAGCAAAGAACTTCCTCCTTAGATCCAGCCTAAATCTCCCCTCTTCCAATTTGCATCCGTCACTGCTAGTTCTGCCATCCTGGACCCTATTCAAAAGTACTACCTCAGCCTTTCTGCAGCCCCCTTCAGGTATTGAGAAGCTACTCTGAGGTCCCCCCTGAGCCTTCTCTTCTCCAGGCTCAACAACCCCAACTCCTTCAGTCTGTCCTCAGAAGGATGAGAAGAGAGCAAACATGGAAAAGCAGTGGGGCCCAGACCCAGAGTGATGATGGGTTTCTCATCTTACCCTTTGCTGCTTGGGGAACAGAGCTGCTGAGCCAACTCAGTGCTGATCCCTAAGGAACAAAGCCCTGGCACCAAATCCCAAACAGCAAACACCACTCTGCAAAGCCCAGCACTGCAACTGTGTCACAGTCATCATGCCTGGCGTCTGGGTGGCACCATCCCCAGTTCAAACACTGACTCAGCATCACCAGCCCCAGCAGAAAATTTTAGGGTTCAAGGCTCAGAATGTCCCATTGCATCACTCAGATGGGTGTCTCCCACCAGAAGGAAGCCTGAGGAGCAGGAACAGGCCCAGGAGGAGATGGTACCTAAACCATCAACTGAAAGTGTGCCAGCATCACCCCCAAACACAAGTCACAGAATCACAAAATATCAGGGATTAGAAGGGACCTCAATAGATCATCTAGTCCCATCCCGCTGCCAGAGCAGGAATACCTAGATCAGGTCACACAGTAACAAGTCCCGGTGAGAAGGAGGCCCCACACCCTCTCTGGGCTGTCTGTTCTACTCTTCTGTTATAACCTCACTGTTGAAAAGTTTTTTCTTACATTTCTCTGGAAACTGGATCCTATATTATAGACTTCTGGTTTGATTTATGTCTTTTTCTTTGTTTTGAAGTGTATCTGCCTTGCTGAGGGGAGAAGACTGTGCTCCTCAACTCAGGAGGGAAGAGGGATGTGGGTGCTCCTGGAGGTGCTGCCAGCCCTGAGCCTTCCCTTGCTCCACTCTGGTGAGTGTGGAAGGGTTCCCGAGGGTCAGAGTGTGGGGGGTGATGGATGGTTTGTGGAAGCAGAAAGCAATCCAGGTGGCATTCCCAGAGTCACACTTTTCAGTGTCTATTAATGGGTGGCTGCACTCAGAATCCCAGAATATCAGGGATAGGAAGAGACCTCAAAGGATCATCTAGTCCCATCCTCCTGCTGGAGCAGGAACACCCAGATCAGGTCACACAGGAAGGTGTCCAGGNCAGCCCCAAAGCCTTTGCCATCATCCAGAAGATCCAGAAGAAAGGAAATACCATGGATCAAGGAAAACAGAGCTTCATAGGGGACAGGGAATGGGAAGTGTGGGACATACCAGAGCAGCCTGGTCTCCACACTGACATCACAGCCAGTTCTCTCCTAAGGCCATCACTGTCCTGTTTCCTTTCCTCAAAACAGAGAGGGAAGATTAAAAAACCCCAAAAGAAGAGTTGGGTTTATTTTTTTTTTTTTTGGCCCAGAGCAGCCAAAAAACTCTGCAGTGTTTGTCATCATTAGGTTAGAGAGACTGCCAAGAGGTAATAGTATTAAGGCAGGAGGAATTGTGGGTAATGGCATGCAAATTGCTCCAAAGGCGTTGGGAAGCAGGGGGTGTTGTGGGAGCAATGTGAAAAGGACACAGCCAAGTGTTCCTTCTGAGCACTTTGTGATGCCACTGCAGAAACTGGCAGATAAAGCACCTGAGTCTACTGATCCACCATGAGCTGAGGTGTCCTACAAGCTCTTGCACCCTTGGGTAGGTCCCAGCATCAGCAGCAGGGACAGCCTGGGGACAAACAAGAGCTGCTCTGGCTCCTCCAGCTTCACAGAATCACAGAAAGGACCTCAAAGCCCCCCAGATGCCACCCTTGCCCTGGGAAGGGACACTTCCCACCAAGCCAGGTTGTTCCAAGCCCTCTCCAACCTCATCTTGAACCCCTCCAAGGATGGGGCAGCCAGAGCTTCTTGAGGCAACCTGGGCCAGGGGCTCTCCACCCTCACAGCAAAGAACTTCTTCCCATCACCTAACCTAAATCTTCACTCTCCTAGCACAAAGCCATCATCCTTTCATCCCATGGTTCCCCTCCCAGCTCCAGAGTTCCTCCTCGGTTTTCCTGGAGCCCCTTTAAAGACTGGAAGGGGCTCTAAGGTCTCCCAACAGCTTTTCTCCCCAACTCTCTCAGCACCTTCTCACATCAGAGGGGTTCCAGCCCTCCCAGCAGGTTCAAACCTTGGTCTCTGTCCCAACAGAGGAGAGGACTTGGGCTCTCCACTCATTCCTGTGACAAAGGGGAACAAATATAATCTAATGTGACTGCTCTGGGGACACCACAATGACCTTCTGCTGAGTGCAAGGGTCTCCTCATCAAGCACAGCCAACTTCTTCCCTTGGCTCTTCTTACAATTAAGCAGCAGCTTCCTAATTGGAGAGCTGCAAACTATTTATAGCTTTATAATGACCATTTATTAGGGGAGCAACTTAGATATTAACAATTAAAAAATAAATACTAAATAGTTCAGCAGCTGATGGTGAGCAAACCACGGAGAGATGGATCTGCAGAGAGGGGCTGAGCTCAGCCCTGAATCCTGGTCACACAAACAACTTATCCCAGATTTTATGGCCCCTTCACAGGTGGAGAAACACTTGGATACAAAACAGTAATTGTTTTGGAAGCTGTAATTTATACTCATCTCTAGATATATAGTGTATGCATTCAGGAGCAGAGACCACTGAGGGCTTCAGAACCCATTAGAGAGCAGTGTAGGGGAAAGGGACTTGGGGGTCCTGGTGGCCATCAGGGTGACCATGAGCCAGCAATGTGTCCTGTGGCCAAGAAGGCCAATGGCATCCTGGGGTGTATTAGAAGGGATGTGGTGAGTAGGTGGAGAGAGGTTCTCCTCTCCCTCTGCTCTGCCCTGGTGAGACCACAGCTGGAGTGTTGTGTCCAGTTGTGGGGCCCTCAGTTGAAGAAGGACAGGAAACTGCTGGAGAGAGTCCAGCTCAGGGCCACAAAGATGGTGAAGGGATGAGAGATGAGCATCTCCGTTATGAGGAGCTGTGGAGGGAACAGGGTCTTTTTAGCTTGGAGGAGACTGAGGAGTGACCTCATTACTGTCTATAAATACGTAAAGGGTGAGTGTCAGGAGGATGGAGCCAGACTCTTCTCAGTGACCTCCAATAATAGAACTTGGGGNGGATGATCTCTCCAGGTCCCTTCCAATCCCTGACATTCTGTGATTCTGTGAACAGAATATTCCCAATAGCCTGACATGAATCTTTTCCTGAAAAGAACTTTCCAGCCATGCTGATGAGAACAAAAGCCTCTTGTAACAAATCAAGGATGTGACAGCATCACAAGAATCTTCTTTTTTTGTAGGTTTTTTTCCTCTCCATCACCTTCTGTCTGACAAAGGCACTCTGAGGGAGCCAAACTCTGCTCCATCTTCATCTTCCTTCATCAGCTTTCCTAATTCCTACCTGCGGGGGCTTCACCTTGCCCCACCAGCAGCAAAATGAAACAACCTCCAAAATCTGTGTTGGACCAGCAAATGGTGCTAATGTGAAATCCTGATTGTCTTTGTTTTTTTCCAAAAATCAAGAGGAGACTCCCTGACAGATGAAGAGAGCCTGGTCCTCACCAACCTGACAGCACCGTTTTAATGGGATCTCTCTCAGAATGGCTAACAGGATGTCTGGGGCTGGTGGGAGTGATTGGTATGCCAGGGCTGAAGGAATTTCTGAGAGGGAAGAATTCTGCACATTGAGAGACTTTGTATGTTAATTGTCTGATGGAAAAACTGAGAAAAGAGCTGTCTGATGTTTACTGCACCAAAAGGAAAAACACCTCAGTGCTCACAGGCCATGGGTGAGAGAACATGGTCCCCTTGGTGAGCCCATAGCCCCTGTGGCTCACTCCAGCATCAGCTCTGCCATATCCTCTTCAGAAAGACAACTCTTTCTGAAAGAGGGAAGGAGATAAAGGGTGACGACTCCCCATGCTTGAAGGAGCATAATGCCTACTCTCCCTTCTCCAGCAGCCCATAAACTGGAGCACATCCTTCATGAGGACAGGCTCAAGGAGTTGGGGTTTTGTCAAGCCTGGAGAAGAAAAGGCTCAGGGGAGACCTCAGAGGAGCTTCTCAATACCTGAAGGGGGGTACAGAACGGCTAGGGTAGGCCTTTTGAATAGGGTCCAGGATGGCAGGCCTAGGAGGGATGGATGCAAATTGGAAAAGGGGATAATTAGGCTGTAGAGAAGAAAGAAGTTCTTTGCTGTGAGGGTGGGGAGACAGTGGAAGAGGTTGCCTAAATCCAGGTTTGATGCCCCCTCAATCCCTGGAGGTGTTTAAGGCCAGGCTGGATGAGGCACTGAGCAGCCTGGTGTAGTGGCTGGTGTCCCTGCCCATGGCAGAGGGGTTGGAACTGGAGGTCCCTTCCAACCCAAACCATTCTATGATTCTATAAACCTTTCCTCTGCTCCCTCCAAGTCTTTAGTAGCTCTGCCACCACGAGCTGAAGCCCCACAGACGTGACAGACACCCCCCTGTCAGGAGATGTTCAGCCAAGAGTCTGTGCCTTGCAGCTCCAGAGGCAAACCTTGAAACTCCCTCCAACGGGAGACTCATTTTTCATGCTGAACGAGATAAAATTCCCACTGTTCCTTCATTTACATCTCAATACTGGTAGGTTAGAGAGGGCTATTACTTATATCTGTGTGTAAGACATCCCTTTCTTATACTGTGGGATACGGTAAAAATACCCATCTCCGTGTTCACCTTTTCAGGATTGTTTCTTTTTTGTTTCTTTTATTTTTTTCCCCTCTCCTCCTTTTCTATCCCTTGCTCAAGTTTGACTGTTGCAGAGAATTTGCAAATAAATAAAGGAGCAAACAGCCCCATAAAAGATGATTGTTGTGTCGTCTTCCCCCCTCCCCACCACACTCCTCACAAAGATTGTCTTGGCAAAGAAGATTAAAAACCCTTCTGTGCTGCAGAAGACAAAGGTATCCCTGGGCGAAAATAAGACATAAAAGAGGTGACTGCACACATCTCCCGGCTGTGTGGACTGCTAATTTCCACCCCTGTCACCCCTTCTGGGCCATCGTGACTCATTCTTCCTGTTATCATCACAGAAGAAGTTGTCTCTGCAGTTGCAGGTTGGAAGTGGCTGGGCAAGGACGAAGATCTGCTGTCCCAGCCAGAGACACCATCTCTCCTGAAATCTTGAAAGACTTGCTTTGGAAGTCCTAAACCCAGGCATGAGCAGGGATTCCTCCTCCTCCTCCACCTAACCCCAGGATTGGTGTTAAAAGACACAAAGAAGAGGGAGACATCTCCTGACAGCACTCCTAGACCCTACCAGCAGTATTTTGCTGCTTCTCCCACCTAAGAACCCAGGGATAGATTCCAGGAGTTGATAAGGAGCCTCCAAGTCCACCTTACCCAGCCACACACACCATGGTAGGACTTTTTAATAAGGACCAGGATGGCAGGACTAGGAGGAATGGAGGTAAATGGAAGAGAGGAGATTGAGGGTGGATCTAAGAAATTCTTTGCTGTGAGGGTGGTGAGACAGTGGAAGAAGTTGTGGATGCCCCCTCAATCCCTGGAGGTGTTTAAGGCCAGGCTGGATGAGGCACTGAGCAACCTGGTGTAGTGGGAGGTGTCCCTGCCCATGGCAGGGGGTTGGAACTAGATGATCTTGAAGGTCCCTTCCAACCCAAACCATTCTATGATCCTATAAACCCCTCCTCTGTCCCTTCCAGGTCTTTATGAGCTCCGCCATCATGTGCTGAAGCCCCCCAGAGGGGAAAGACAGCCTCTTGTCAGGAGATGTTCAGCCAAGAGCCTGCACCTGCAGCTCCAGAGACAAACCTTGAAACGCTTTCCAACAGGAGTCTGGTCCATGGTGAAGTCCACACCATGGAACAAACTCCAAAGAGGACTTTTCTTTCCCCTCCCTGGGGAAGTGCTCCATCAGAACAGCAGCAGCTGGTCTCCCAGTACCTGCACCATCAGCAAAGCAGCCACTTTTCTTCTTTGCTGACAGCCCACATTCAGCTGAAGAGATTTAAAAGACCTCCAGATTCAAAGCCTTGTAATGACTTTCCTTTTCCTTTCTTCCCTCTTTCCCTTTTTAATGCCTTTCAATAAAGGGAAGAGGGTTATATTTTACTTTATTTTTTACTTCCCTGCACGCTGAGGAGAGGAAGAGTCTCCCCTTTCTCATCTTCTCCCTCCTTCAACAGGTCAACACTGCAACCCCTTTCTTGTCCTAATGGCCAAGGGGCCCACCTAGAACCAACCACCAGAGAGACAAGGGCAGCTGCTTCAATGGCAATGGACAGGATTTTAGAATAGAACTGAATCATAGAATGGTTTGGGTTGGAAGGGACCTCAATGATCATCTAGTTCCAACCCTTCTACCATGAGCAGGGACACTTCCCACTACACCAGGTTGCTCAGTGCCTCATCCAGCCTGGCCTTAAACACCTCCAGGGATTGAGGAGGCATCCACAACCTCTTCCACTGTCTCACCACCCTCACAGGAAAGGATTTCTCTGGATGGTGGGATTTCTCTTCTGGAGACATTCAAACCCCGCCTGGATGCCTTCCTGTGTGACCTGATCTGAATGTTCCTGCTCTGGCACAAGAAGATCTTTTGAGGTCCCTTCCAATCATTGATATTCTGTAATTCCTTCATTAATTGCCAGCCTATAAATGTGATGACAGTCCTTCCTCATCTCCTTCAATAAGGTCTCACCTTTTTTCTCTCTCCTCTGCCACCCTCACAAAGCCAGTCTTTTAACCCTCACCACCCTGGACACATCCCCTCCAACTCCCCCAGCCCACATCCATCACAGCAACTTTTCCAGAGAATTCATCCAAGCCCTGACTCACTCTGTGAGCCAGCAAAGCCTCACACAGGGTGGGGAGGGCCATTAAAGCATCTAATTGCTTACTTTCCCATTACTAAGCCTGGTTTGAATGAAACAGCTCCCAGGCTCTAGCTGCAGGACATCACACCATGGTCTGCATCATCCCCATCCCATCTGCTCCACACTCTGCCCATCCCCACACAGGCAGGGTGACACACAGAGAGAGTGACACAGAGAGGGTGACACAGTGCCCAAGCTAAACATTTAATAGTCATGCTAATGGCTCTGGGAAGTGAAGTTCATAGAATCATAGAATGGTTTGGGTTGCACAGATCCTCAAAGATCATCCAGGACACAACTGGAAGGTCAGACCTTACAGATTGTATTTATCTCTGTTGCTTATCAGGCTCTGACTGGCCTCTCCCACTCTTTAGATGTTTTTAATACAAAACCAAACTCCCTATGCCCATCCCTCATGCCCAGACATACCTTTAAGTCATCTGTAAAGCAATGAAAAGAGGTAAATATGATAAAGATAGAATGACAGAAAGGTTTGGGTTGGAAGGGACTTTAAGGATCATCCAGTCCCAACCCCCCTGCCATAGATGATCTCTAAGGTCCCTTCCAACCCAAACCATTCAATGATTCTAACCAAACTAAGCCCACAACAGCAAACCCAGGCTGAGACTCCAGGCAGGAGCTGAAGCCTGGTGGAATCCTGCCAAGGTTCCCCAACACCTTGCTCGGATTTTCCTGACAGTTTGCAAATCCCATCGGCAGGAGATATAAACACCCACCAACATTTTCGGGGCCAGATGGTGGTTTATGTTTATGAAAAAAGGCAATTTGTTTTCATGGAAACCAGTAAAAGGATCATGAGCAAACCAGGAAAAATGCCGCTCACTCCTCAGGGGGGGAGTTGACTTTATGGACAGCTTTTGATGCCCCCTCAATCCCTGGAGGTGTTTAAGGCCAGGCTGGATGAGGCACTGAGCAACCTGGTCTAGAGGGAGGTGTCCCTAAACATGGCAGGGGGGTTGGAACTTGATGGTCCCTTCCAAGCCAAACTATTCTATGACTCTATGACATCACTGATGGAGAACCTTGGGAGATAGCACGAGAGACCCAAAGGTCTGTCCAGCCCAGGAGGATCCCAAGCCATCAGCCAAAATGCAGACCAGTATTCATGGAAGAGATAACTTTGCCAGCTCACCAGCAGCAATCTGTTACTAAACCCTCATCAGGCAGAGAATTAAATGGTGGTTACACTCATCATACTGGGTGGATGAACAACTGAGGTCCAGCCAGTGAGTGAAATGATGAGGAAGTGTTAAGGGTCCAGGATGGCAGGACTAGGAGTAATTGGAAGAAGGGAGATGTTGTAAATTGGAAGAGGGGAAGCTCTTTGCTGTGAGGGTGGTGAGACACTGGAAGAGGTTGCCCAGAGAGGCTGTGGATGCCCCCTCAATCCCTGGAGGTGTTTAAGGCCAGGCTGGATGAGGCACTGAGCAACCTGGTGTAGTGGGAGGTGTTCCAGCTCATGGCAAGGGAGTTGGAACTAGATGATTTTGAAGGTCCCTTCCAACCCAATCTATGATGAAACAAAAATCCCCTCAGCTTTATGTCTTACAGCCACAGAACTGGCCTCATTCTTGGCATTTTTCAACAAGTAAGAGATAAAAATGGAACAGCAGATAGAGCTTTTCATCCATTGACCCTCCTCCTTGGGGCACCTCCACCTCTGGCTGGTCTTTCTCACCAGGTCTGCCCCATGGCACAGGATCAATCTAGGCTGGATTAATCTTACCTTGACTTCTCAAGAGCAAGGCTCATGGTGCTGGCAGTGTAAATCCTGTTGGTTTGTGGTGGCCCTGGGCCAGGAGTGACATCGGTGCCTAAAGAAGAACTCATAAATTTCTTCTGAGATCCTTTCTGCTGAGTTTTCACTTTGCTTATGGGGCACTGGTGGTACCTCATCTGTCACCACAGCTGCCATGGAACCATGTCCTGATGTCATAAATCCATGAGTGTGATGACATCACTGTCAGGCTGAGAAGAAAGGGCTCCAGGATTAAGGACAGGACCCTCCCTCTGGTGAGTTTCTTGCTTTCTCAGCAGGTCATTTAGAAGCCAGAAAACCACCCCCAAAGAGTCCATTTCACCACAGGCAAACCAAAGATATCTTCACACATGTCCCATGGGCTGCTCTTGTGCTGCTGGGTGGTGGGAAAGGACAGGGTGAGGACATAAGGGACATAATTCTGTCCTGATTTTGCTGCTTCATACCTTCTCCTTAAAATATTCCTCTGCCACATCTTTGCAATTTTTCATTTTGGAGGCAAATTTACCAAAGGTGGAGCCAAGCTTGATTAAATTAAATAATGTGTCATTAGCAAATAAAGGAGTTTTTTTCTTCTTTATCTGAGCACACCACAAAAAAGAAAAAAAAAAAAAAAACTTGCTGTAATACAAATGGTTATTTAATGCTCTATTTAATGCTCTAAGACAAGGGGGGAAATTCCATTCTTCATAGGCTCCCAACACCCATTTGTTATCTCCCCTTGGTCCCATGGTCACAAATCATGCCAGAGCCTTGAAGCTAAAGCAGAGCAAAGGCAAAGGACCACGACATCATGTGTTCCTCAAGATATGTGGTAACAAATCTCACCCAAAGCCACCTCCCAACTCAGGGGCAGGGTCTCCTGAAGCCACCTCAGCCAGCTCTCAACTTCCCCCACTCATTTCAGGGCTATTGCCAGGACAGAGCTTGGAAAATAAGGCTGAAAAGAAAGGTTTTTCAGCTCATTTTTGTTTTGATTCCTGCTAGGCAACACGAAACAGTGGGCACCCTGTCCTGAAAGTCAGGATTTACCTTTGCTCTCTGCTTGGAATAAGTCCCCTTTGCCAGTGCTGCTCCCCCTCAGCCTGTCCCAAATCCACCTTAGAGGGTTTTAGATGGGGAAACAGAGCATTTGGCTGATTTTCCTCTTAGAACCAGCCAAACATAGCAGCAGGGTTAAGACATTTAGGTCTTTCCTCTTATCCCTGCTGCCACATTTGATTAGTTGTAAGACATTCAGGTCTTCTTCTCACAAAGCTTCCCTAACTGAGGGCTAGGGAGCTCCCCAAGTCCTCCTGCTCCCTCTATCCCACTCCAGGGAAGGTGAAGCCCCACTGCTGGCCTGTGGGGAGTTCCAGCTGGTGCTAAAAGCTGGACAGGCTTTCAAACACCATCAATGATGGGGCATCAGCATCTGGAAGGCTTCCATGGCTGAGTGGGCTGGCTGGATGGTGACCAAGCCAAGGAAGGGTTGCCAAGCTCTGGGCACTTGGCCGGTTTAAGAAACCCTCGATGCTTCAGGGGAAACTCAGCTTTGGATCCCATCTAGTCCTACAGCACTGAAACAAAAATAACCCCTTTCTTCCCTCCTCCTCACAACTGTTTTCTTCCACTTAAAGAGTTTTACGTGTAGCTCTGGCACATTTCAGCAAGGTTGAGTTGACCTCCACGCACTGCAGTGCTCTTGTGCTCCCAGTTGGTCCTGTGTCTGCCTCAATTTTAGGTTATTCCCTAAATCTCACAAGTTCCCTCCTTCCTGTAGCTCTCTGCTTTTATTTGGCATAGAATCATAGAATGATTTGGGTTGGAAGGGACCTCCAAGATCATCCAGTCCCACCCCCCGTCCCATGGGCAGGGACCCCTCCCACCACACCAGGTTGCTCAGTGCCTCATCCAGCCTGGCCTTAAACACCTCCAGGGATTGAGGGGGCATCCACAGCCTCTCTGGGCAACCTCTTCCAGTGTCTCACCACCCCCACAGCAAAAAACTTCTTTCTTAGATCCACCCTAAATCTCCCCTCTTCCAATTCCCATCCATTATTCCTAGTGCTGCCATCACATACCCTATTGAACAGTCCTTCCCCTCGCTATCATTTTCTCAAAATAAACCCAACTTTTCTGCTGCCCAAGGCTCTCTTCTGCCTCCTGCAGCATCTCCTGTGGCTAAGGGACCTTCTGCCAGAGCCCTGGTGGGGCCCCAGATTGCCCAGCTCCTGGAGATCACACGCTCTGCTGCTGCTGCTGGGCTGTGCCAGACCCTCTCACGCATGAGCGTGGGACTCAGTGATCCGAGCAGCTGCCTGGTGCCCCAATTTTCTTTCTGTTTCCTTCACTGGATGCACAAACCTTCACTTCTGGCCCCGAGCATCCTCCCATAGCTCCTTCCCTCCCTCCTCATCCCATCCTGCCAGTCCCTGTGTGTGAAGGAGAGGGGCTGCCTCCCTCCATCTGGAGAGGCAGCAGAGGGACCGGCCGCAGCTGAAGCAGAGATGCCCCCTGCCATTTCTTTGGAAAGGCTCAAGATCCAGCAAGAGAAAAAAAGAAAAAAAAGGAAATGTAGAGAAAAAAAAAAAAATAGAAACCTGGCAACGGTGGGGAAGGCAAGAACCTTAGCAATGATGGAAAACATTAGAGCAGTCAGTCTCAGAGAAGGCAAAGGAAGAAGATGGAGATGAGGTTAGGAAGCAATCTGGAGGAGCATCTATTTCTGCTTTCAGCCCAAGAAATGTCTGGATAGCTGAAGGCAAACGAGATGAGGTCTGTTATTAGCAATCTGATGAAGTACAACAGCTTTCCTCACACCTCCTCCTGGCCAAATCTGAAGAAGGAGGAGTAAGACAGAAACCTACTGAGATGATAATCTTCTAGCCAAAGGATTGAAACGATTGGAAACAGATTAACTTCTGAGGCAAGAAGCATTCCTCTGTGGTATCTAAATACACCTGTGTTGCTGGGGAAGAGCCATACTGACCCATCTTTGCCAAGACAGCTCCTTCACACACCCCTAGGAAAGATAGCATCCATGAATTACACACCTTTGTGTGGTTTTGAGGTCACAGAATGGTTTGGATTGGAAGGGACCTTCAAGAACATCTAGTTCCAACCACCCTACCATGGGCAGGGACACCTCCCACTACACCAGGTTGCTCAGTGCCTCATCCAGCCTGGCCTTAAACACCTGCAGGGATTGAGGGGGCATCCACAGCCTCTGGTCATTCACATCCTTCCAGACACACCATCATTCTCCTACACCTTTGCCCCTGACACCAGTCAAAGTTCTGACAGATCTGCCCCTTTTGTATTATCATTTCCAATACCTTCCCAGCAGGAAATCATGTGCACCAACCTTTTAATGGGATCTAGGCTTCACAGGGAGGACACCACCAACTAGGGACAGCAGTTACAGACCCCACAAAGGTTCTCCTGCTGTGGTGGGAGGGCTGGGACATCAGGTTGGTTGTGCCCATCCCTGGCCAAAACCAGTTGCTTGCAGGCATTATCTAGCCCTGGGCTCAGCATAGAATCATAGAATGGTTTGAGTTGGAAGAGACCTTCAAGATCATCCAGTTCCAGCCCCCGTTCCATGGGCAGTGACACCTCCCACTACACCAGGTTGCTCAGTGCCTCATCCAGCCTGGCCTTAAACACCTGCAGGGACTGAGGGGGCATCCACAGCCTCTCTGGGCAACCTCTTCCACTGTCTCACCACCCTCACAGCAAAGAACTTCTTTCTTCTCTACAGCCTAAATATCCCCTTTTCCAATTTGCATCCATTACTCCTAGTCCTGCCATCCTGGGCCCTATTAAAAAATCCTACCCCAGCCTTTCTGTAGCCCCCTTCAGGTACTGAGGAGCCACTATGAAGATCAAAGGGACAACAGCTGATATCTGACAGAGTAATTGATCTTCTATTATCAACATAAATATTTCCAAAATAGGCAGCAAGACCATTTCCATGGCCCAAATGAAAAAAAAAAAATAAAAATCTTGAGATGCAGAGAAATTCAGGACTGATTCAGCTCAAACAAAAAAACAAAACCACCAAGGCTGGAAGTTGTCCCCTGTCCCCAAAGGGATGGGCTGTGATCAGGGCATAAACAGCCCGTAGGTGGAGGCAGCATCAGCCTCTTGGGCACCTTCACTGCATCATTTTATTCCCCTGTTGGGAAAAAAAAAAAAAACCCCCAAACCAAAAAAATTTTCAGAGAAAAAGAAAACAGATGAGACCCAGGGAAGGGGAAGAGCGATGGAAAACGGTGCACAATGAGGACCAGGGTGAGGGCAGCAGCTCCCAGGGAAACAGCAAAAAAATAAAGAGCTGATGCTTTCAAGATTAATGACTAATGACAAATAATTGTGGCTGTGCAACAGCAGAGGAAAAGCAGGATGGAAACAAGGAGCAGAGAGAAGAGTGAGGTGTTAGCTCTGGTGGGGAGTTTGAGGCCATCAGTCCATAATTGCAGCCATTATGGACAGCATTTCCAGCACAGCGTCCTGACAGAAGGATTTGGCTGCTCTTTAGGACCTTAAGTGAAGGCTGAGCTGCTGGGACAAAGCAGATTTTCACTGTTTATAGGAATCTCTGCCCTCAAGGAGGACAGGAATGGTGTAGAAAAGCCACAAGTTTCTGCAAAGCATTTTACCCACTTAAAACTGTGTTGGTTTGAAACCTCATTCATGTAAAGGCTGAGTGTCAGGAGGATGGAGCCAGGCTCTTCTCAACTGACCTCCAATGATAGGACAAGGGGCAATGGGTGCAAGCTGGAACACAGGAGGTTCCACAGAAATAGGAGAAAAAACTTGTGAGGGTGAGGGAGAGAGAAGAGTGTCCCAGGCTGCCCAGAGAGGGGTTGGGGTCTCCTTCTCTGGAGACATTCCAACCCCACCTGGACACCTTCCTGTGTGACCTGATCTGGGTGTTCCTGCTCCAGCAGGGGGATGGGACTAGATGATCTTTAGAGCTCCCTTCCAACCCCCAGTATTCTGGGGTTCTGTGAAGCTGGGAGGCTCCCTCAAACCATGAGGCTCTCTTAGTCTCATGGTACCTTTCAGGAGATCCCATATAAGTCATGGCACAGTTGTTCTGGCACCCCTTCCCACTAACTGCAGAATGACCCACAGCAAACCTTTATGGCCCTTGGCTTCTTTACCAATCTTCCCCCACCTAAAGTGGAAAGGAACCCCATTATTTTTCCAATGGTTGGAGCACATTAAAACATACATTTTAATACCCAAGTATATTTGATACATGGAGAAAACCACTTTGACTGACACCCCATGGCCACCCCACTACTGCAGCAACAGGGAGGAGGATTAAGGCAGGATGTTGTTCCCTCAGTTCCCTTTGGGGTTTAGTGTTTTGGGTTTTTTTAATCATAATCCTATTTTTGCCACGTGCCCACCAGATGTTCCCCACGTCGCTCTGGGTGCTGACAGATGGCTTCAGAGTTCTCTTTCCCCATCATCTCTCATCAGCACCCAGCCACTGCCAGTAGGTGACAGCCCCCACAGAGGGAACAAGGTGCCCACAGTAATTGCCAGCCTGTTGCTGAACATCTGCGTGTGTGTCCCCAAGTGGCACTGCCACATGGGCCTCCCAGGAGAGGATCTGCCCCTCCAACAGCCCAGACACTGGTTAAACATCTAGAAATGATGGCAGGAGATAACCAGCACGTGCCATTGTCAAGAAGAACTCAGGAGCTGGGTGCTACATGGGCTGAGTCTTCAACGCGCTGCGTTTGATTCCACCACAAAGCAAAGCAAAGGAAGGACTGATGGATGCAAATTGGGAGATGGGAGATTTAGGCTGGAGAAAAGAAAGAAATTCTTTGCTGTGAGGGTGGTGAGACAGTGGAAGAGGTTGCCCAGAGAGGCTGTGGATGCCCCCTCAATCCCTGGAGGGATTTAAGGCCAGGCTGGATGAGGCACTGAGCAGCCTGGTGTAGTGGGAGGTGTCCCTGCCCACGGCAGGGGGGTTGGAACTAGATGATTTTTGAGGTCACTTCCAACCCAAACCATTCTATGGAGGTCCACCTGATAAGATGGAGCATCCCCCGAAGCTGGGGATGGACTATCAAGAGCTGCTTCACAGCTCAGGAGGAGGTCTTTGCTGTGTAGGAGAGAGCTGGAACAGTTTCTACCACCCTGAGCCTCTGCAGTTCCACCCTCTGCACATGCAGGGTCTCCAGGTGTGGTTTCAGAATGATTGGAGGACTCCCAGTAGCCTGATCTTGTGCCAAAAGAGTAATAGTGAGACTAAAATGATAAACACCAACCAGAGGAAGAGTTTAACTACTGACAAGGAGCAGGGATGTTCAGGACAGCCATCTGATGTCCCAAGTAGCTCAGGATGAAACAGTGGGCAAAAAAATCCCTCCAGCCAATTCAGAGACACAGCAAAGCCCCAGGCACTGCTGGCTGTGTGGGGAGGGAAGTGGGAGACAAATTTCAGAAGCAACCAAAAAAATAGCAGTAGATCAGACCCAAAGAGGTTATTCCCAACAGGTGAGCAACGCCATCAGCAGTATGGAAGCTCCCCTGTTGCCCCAGCTTCTGAGGCAGCTCCAGAGGAGAGCTGACAGGATGGTACCCAGAGGCTACTGATCCCTCAAGGCTCATCCCTCAAAACCTCCACATGCCATTCCTCTCCCTGACATCCCACAAATAAAACAGAGCCCTCAACTGCACCATCTGAACCACCTTTCTACTCCATGTCCCTCTGTTTCAGAGAGGGACAGGTCTAGGAAGGCCCAGTGCAGGCAGAAGTCAGGGATGGCCATGTCTTAGATGGGACAAACCCACCAGCCACCACCTGGGCTTGGGGACAACCATGTCTCCCATCCCCCAGCAGCTTTGCCCATGGACACAGGCAACAGGGAGACCCAGGAACATCCAGTTCAAGCAGAAGTCAGGAATGTGGCCATGTCTTGGATGGGACAAACCCACTGGGACTTGAGGACAACCATATACCCATCCCCCCAACAGCTTTACTCATGGACAGTGATGCAACAGGGAGATCCAGGAGGGCTCATTTCAGGGCTGTGGCCATGTCTTGGATGGGACAAACCCACCAGACACCACCAGGGCTTGGGGATAACCATGTCCCACATCCCCCCAGTGGCTTTGCCCAAGGACAGTGAGGTGACAGAAAGACCCAGTTAGGGCATGTGTCCATGCCTTGGGTGGGACAAACCCACCAGGTTTTGGGGACAACAATGTCCCCCATCCCCCCAGCATGGGGAGTGAGGCGACAGGGAGACTGCAGAAGAGAGGGGAGAGAGAGGAGAGGGCAAAGGGTGAGGGCTGATCTAATTGGCTGTGGGACTAATTAAAATTCCTGCCCTTCTGCCCAAGCTGCTAATTGGGGCTGGGAGCTGGCACCGTGTGCTCGCTCAGCAGCTCTGCCCCATGAGCAGAGCCCAGATGGGGATGAAAGTCTGGAAGGAACTGGGCCCCTCCTGGAGCTGCTGGAGTCCCCAAGCTGCTTTGTCTGCCCCAAAGCAAGTCAGCAAATTGCTTCTGACAAGTGAAGGGGATTGGAAATAATGGAGGTCTGTGAACAGCACAGGGTGCAGAGGGGGCAGATCCATGAGATAATGAGGAAGCAAAGCCCCGGGCAGGGCTGGGGCAGCCCACGGTGGTGCTGGGGACCGGGGTGTGCAGGAAGAAAAGGAGGTGGAGGAGACCTCCTCACAATGGGATAAGAGGGAAGTTGTGCCAGAGGATGAACTTTAGGGAAAATTTCTTCACAGAAAGGGCTGCCGAGCATTGCAATGGGCTGCTCAGAGAGGTGGTGGAGTCTCCATCACTCAAGGGAAGAGTCACTATCCCAGGAAATATCCCACTTCACAGAATGCCAGGGATTGAAAGGGACCTGGAGAGATCATCTAGTCCTATCCCACTTTAAGTGCTATAACTCCCAGCTCAGGTCACACAGGAAGGTGTCCAGGCGGGGTTTGAATGTCTCCAGAGAAGGAGACCCCACACCCTCTCTGGGCAGCCTGGGACACTCTTCTCTCACCCTCACAAAGTTCTTTCTCCTATTTCTGTGGAACCTCCTGTGCTCCAGTTTGCACCCACTGCCCTTGTCCTATCATTGGAGGTCACTGAGAAGAGCCTGGCTCCATCTTCCTGACACTCACCCTTTCTGTATTTACAGACATGACTGAGGTCACCTGCATCCCTTCCAAAATCATCCATGTATGGAGCATGTATGAATGCACCTATCCAACTTCTTTCTAATCAGAAACACAAATAACTTTTTTTTTTTTTTCAGGGCAACGTGCTCTGTGCTACACCCAGGTGGTTATTCTAATGTCTAATGCAGCATCCAGAGAATCTGGGACTTCTACGTGAGAGGGAGCCCTAATTGACTTCATTAGAAGAAAAAGTCCCTATAATATTCCAGACATCCAGGAGATAGAGGCTACTTCTCACAGGCATGAGTTCTGGGACATATAAGAAAGAAGTTCTTTGCTGTGAGGGTGGTTAGACACTGGAAGAGGTTGCCCAAAGAGGCTGTGGATGCCCCCTCAATCCCTGGAGGTGTTTAAGGCCAGGCTGGATGAGGCACTGAGCAACCTGGTCTAATGGGAGGTGTCCCTGCCCATGGCAGAAGGTTGGAACTAGATTACCTTTAATGTCCCCTCCAACCCAAACCATTCTGTGATTCTATAACATATTCAATCAAATCTAGAAAGAGGGACTACGATGTACCAATTTGGGGGGATCATCTAGCAAGAAAACCTGCCAGGGAAAAAGAAAAGCTGTGAGTTAATGACAGCACAAAGCAGGCTGTCTGCATGGATTTCAGCTGATCTTACCCCAGGCTTTGTGATCTCCTGGAGCTGACACCAAATTTCTCACTTTTTGATGAGATTTCACATCTGTTCCTCAGAGAAGAAAAGCCAGACTCAGGCCTTTTTCTCCATAACTCAGCAGTGGCTCTTCAGCTCCTCCTTTCCAACAGGAGCAACTGCTCAAGTGGCAGGGGGTGGGTTTCCCTCTGCCAGCAATTTCTTAGAATGGTTTGGCTTGGAAGGGACCTTCAAGATCATCTAGTTCCAACCCCCCCTGCCATGGGCAGGGACACCTCCCACCACACCAGGTTGCTCAGTGCCTCATCCAGCCTGGCCTTAAACACCTGCAGGGATTGAGGGGGCATCCGCAGCCTCTCGGGGCAACCTCTTCCACTGTCTCACCATCCTCACCTCAGCTCTCCCCTCCCTTCTGTGCTGGCAAGGAGCAGGAGAAAGGGAAAAAGATGCCCTTTTGCAAAAAGAAGCCTAATTTCAGTGATTTTTTTGAGAACACAGCAATGAAAATCTGTGGCTTTAACTCCTTCATGGCTGTAGGGCAGTTGTGAGCAGAGAGAGACAATACAAAGTTACAACTCCTGAGCCAGGACATGTCATATCTCCCTGACGAAACACCCTGACTCATGCTGCAGACAGCAGGTCAAGCTCTGCTGGATAAAACACCCCAACTCATGGTGGGGCCAAGCTCTCATGGATCCACTGGAAACCCCAGTATTGACAGCCTGGTCGCCCCTGCATCACAGAGACACAGGCACCAGGCAGAGCAGACAGGAAGGGATGATGTGCTGTGATTTCAGAGCTGTGATGTGCTGAGAAAACCTAAAGCAGACAGGGCCCCTTTTTTTTTTTCTTTCTTTTTTTCTTTTTTCCTCCCCATTGTTATGATTTTTATTTTTTCTTTTAGGAGCAAAGTAACAGAGATGCTGTGAAAGCGAACCTGCTCTGTGAGTGACAGTAAAGCTCCTTTCCCAGGAACTCTTCTAAAAATCAGCCTGTCTGTCCCTTGAGCTCTTTGATCCCACTTTTATCATAGAAAAATAGAATGGTTTGGGTTGGAACCTTCAAGATTTTTAGTTCCAACCTCCCTGACATGACACCTCCCACCACACCAGGTTCCTCAGTGCCTCATCCAGCCTGGCCTTAAACACCTCCAGGGATTGAGGGAGCATCCACAGCCTCTCTGGGCAACCTCTTCCACTGTCTCACCACCCTCACAGCAAAGAACTTCTTTCTTCTCTCCAGCCTAAATCTCCCCTTTTTCAATTTGCATCCATTCCTCCTAGTCCTGCCATCCTGGACCCTATTCAAAAGTCCTACCCCATCTTTTCATACCAAAGCCCCTGCAGGAGAATGGGGCTGAGGGCTGCCAGTCAATAGCAGCATTCCCAGACCCTGGGGAGGGAGAGGGGGGCACAGAGAGCAGGAGGGATGACTGGGTTAGGGAATTGTCTGCATTTTTCCTTAACAGTTTGGGGTCAAGCCTGATCCCTGCTGGGGTCAGATCTGTGCGCTCCAACACACCAAAGCAGGCTGTCCCCTCTCTGCAGGGAGGCTCTGTGACATCTTTGGAAATAAAAGGGTTGGAGGTAGATGGAGGAAAACATGAGGAAAGAAGAGGGGAAGGATATGGTGGTGCCAAAAAGCAAGACACTTCACTGGGGGGATATGCTGGTTCTGTCCTCTGCAAAAGGGAAGACCCCAATCCCATGGGTGTCTCTCAACAACACTGCACCACAACATCCCTTCTCCATAGGGTGCTGGGCTACGTCCACCATAGGCTCATGGCAAGATTTGGGTTGGGAGGGACCTCAAAGATGACCTCATTCCAACCCCCTGCCATGGGCAGGGATACCTCCCACCAGCCCACCTTGCTCCAAGCCCCATCCAGCCTGGCTTTGCAACTATCCAGGGATGGGGCACCATATCCCTTCCCATAGAGCATCAGACCACATCAGCATCTCTTCCCATAGAGCACCAGGCCATGGCCCAGTACCCACCAAGGGAGCAATAGGACCTGTCATCACAGGAGGAGATGTTAAGAGTGATGACCTCCCCAAAAAAAGAAAAAAAAAAAGAGACCTCATCACCTACAGGATGCTTCACCTCTGGTCACCTACAGGATGCTTCTCAACAGACAAAGGATCACAGATCACTGCATCATGGTGACCCTGCAGCCATCTGCAAAGGGCTGACATTTGAGAGAAGGGAAGGAAATGAAGCAATCTGCAGCTGGGTGACACTGACATGTGTCACATTCCAGGGCTGGGACAGAGGGTGTGCAGAAGGGCCAGTGCTGATGCTGCATCTCACTGAAAGACAGAGATAAAGAGAAGCTGCAGCACAGAGACACAGAGATG
>VZTY01033945.1:0-11189 GCA_013400935.1 Turnix velox
TATGTCTCGTCTAACCCTGCCCTTTATATGCCCTTTAGTTATAAGCCACTGCCCCTTGTCCTGTGGCTCCGTGCCTTGGCAAACAGCCCCTCCCCAGCTTTCCTGTAGCCCCTTCAGGTACTGGGAGGCAAGGTCTCCCCACAGCCTTCTGTTTTCCAACCTCCACAGCCCCAGCTCTCAGCCTGTCCTTGCAGCACAGCTGCTGCTGAGGCATTTCTGAGGTAACGCCATGAGCTTTGGATCCCCATGCCCTTTCCCACTGTGAGATACAATCCCTCAGAGTTGCCCTTGTGAATGGTGTTTCAGTTTTATAACATAGGCCAAGCAGAAAGAAGAGCCTGAGACAGAGCAGCTCACTTAAGCAATGCATGAGTTTTAAGCTGCTGGGGTACTGAGCAAGATGGAATTTATTTGTGAATGCAGAGAGTAAGAGAACACAGGAAAGCCATTGTGCCCCCGTGGACAGTGAGTGTGGGTGGGTTCCCACTCCTGCCTCCCAGTGGGATTGCTGGTGACCTCTGTTCGGCAATGCTGGATATCTGAGCAGGACAAGCTGATCGAGGACTCTGGGTTGGACTCAACTGGCACAGAGTCCTTCAGAGCCCAGGGACTGCAAGGACATCTGACCAGACTGGCACAGGCAAGCACTGTTGTAGTGAGTTCAGCAGTACCAAAGTGAAGGCTGGTCAGGGTGACACATTCAGAAGCTTTACTTCTTATCATCAATGCTAATTGCCTTTAATGAGACACTTGCAAGTGGATAACCTGGATATCCAAGTTGTGCTGCACAGCTAGTTTTTTCCATTAAGCCTAGAATACTTCTCTTAACCATGAGGGTATTGAGACACTGGGCCAAGTTGCCCAGAGAGGTGGTGGAGACCCCATCAGTCCCTGGAGAGATCCAAAGCCCGGCTTGCTGAGGCTCTGAGCAACTTAATTGAGTACATGATGTCCCTGCTTACTGCAGGGGGGCTGGACCTGATGGCCTTTGAAGGTCACTTCCAACTTTATAATTCTATAAACTAAAAGACAAAATAGCCAGAAGAAATAGAAGAGCCTTCTTTTCAGGAAGTACTGTTGACCTGCTGCTGCCAAAGTGTTTAATGAAGAAAAGTCAGGAGTCTTCCCTTGTTTTACAAGCACATTCTTTCAGTTAGCTCAATGTAATTTCTCTCAGCGTGTTTAGTGATTTTTTTTTTTTTTTTTGGGAGGACTAGGGGTGAAAGCTTTATTCTTCCTTGAGCTTGCTTTGAAGCTGTGTGGAATTAGAATTCAGAATAATTTCAGGTCATGTTACAACCTCAAGAAACAACTGAAACCTATTTATATGGTTCTTTATTTTTCTTATTTTAGGTCTTAAGCATCCAAGTGAAATGTTACCACGAAATCATTACTATTGGCTACAGAGTCTACCACTCATATGATTTGCCCTGGTTTAGATCTCTCAGCTGGTGAGTAGTGAGCAAGGATGGCAGCGAGTAGGGATGTGAAAATTCAATCTTCCTGTTTTTTAAGTATCATTTTGAGGTAGAGTGATTGCTTTGTAGGTCACGTGTGGATTTAAAACTTGACCTCTGTCCCTCATAGAGGATTCTCATAGTTGTTTCCCACCCTTGAACGTGGACAAGACACATGGCCTTTTTCTACTTTGATTTTTTCCTTGTTATAAATGTGTGTATGTGAACATAGGTGTATATGCATTCCTATATGTTTTAAGTCAGAATGTGTAAGCTGTTTAAAAATGCACATATCCAAATCACCACTTGATATGTATTTCACGAGCTGCTCAGATTTGTTTCTTTTTTTATGGGGGAGCTCTGCCATATTTCATACAAGAAATAAATAGGACAGATGTCTCAATGGCTTCTCTTCACGCACACAGAGAATTAAAATAATAACGTACAAGGTTTTAAAACCTCTCCTCAGGACTGCATAAATTAGCACTGGGGGATCATCTGAAAGAGGAGGTTAATTTTTCTGACAATTCCTGAATGGAACTGGGGAAATCAACTCTGAGTTCAGGGAAGAACTTGTGATTAGAGCAAGTGTGATGGGCAGATGTTTGGCACGTGAAGCCTCTGAGGTGCTTAAGGAGTGTTTCTTCAGACATGGGCCTATATTGCATTGTTTGGGTTTTGGGCTGGGTTTATTTTTTTAAGGAGTTTATACCTCTAAGTTATTCCCTGTCACTCTTCTGATTGCTACTTCACTTCTAGAAACAACTCCACAGTGTAATGTGGTGGATTTCTGCTGATAGCTGCGCTGCAAAAACTGATCATAGCGTTTGAAGAGACCTTCCAAAGTCATCTATTCCAACCCCCTGCAGTGACAGGGACATCCTGCACTAGATCAGGTTGCTCAGAGCCTCAGCAAGCCTGGCCTTGGATGTCTCCAGGCTTCATGTGGCCTCTACCACGTCTCTGGGCAACCTGGGCCAGTGTCTCCCCATCCTCCTGGGCGAGAACTTCTTCCTAACCTAACCTCTGACCTAACCCTGCCCTGCTGTAGTTTCAGATCACTGCCCCTTGTCCTGTTGTTCCATGCCCTGGTAAACACCCCGTCCCCTCTGATCACTCCTGGGTTATCCAGGGGACAGGCTTCTTTAGTCTGTGGCTTCCAGATTCAGAGCTGGAGTTGACTCATACATGAATGATTCCGCAGTCTTGCATGGAATTTCTAGTGTTTGATTATTTATTTTTTTTTAATGGGAAATAGATATTATCTTGTTGAAATGACTGCTGGTTGTTGTTTGTTGTAGGTACTTTCTGCTCTGTGTGAACTACTTCTTTTATGGAGAGACCGTGGCTGATTACTTTGCTACATTTGTTCAGAGAAGAGAACAGCTTCAGTTCCTAATTCGCTACCACAGGTTCATATCTTTTGCACTCTATTTAGCAGGTAAGTGTTAAATTTCATTTGCAAAAATGAAAAGAACTTTGAGCTGTGTTTGTTTCTGTGCTTATTTCTTTTTTTAAAAAAAATTGCTCCTGAGCTTTGTGCATTTGTTTTTTTTCCTCTTGATATACAAGGAAATCAGGTGTTCACAGCTCCCTTTTTTCATGAGAAAAGGTGAATATAGATTTTGCATTCACCGAGAAGAAGAAAGCAGCCTAAATAAGTAGGTAATGTTGAGAAAGTTGAGCTAGTAACACTCCAGATAAGTTGGCATGAATTAATTTTAGTCGCTGAAGAACTGGGACTCTGTACCTGAACACAGGAACACTGTGCAAGGAATGATTGTGCAAGGTTCTGCTGCCTCTGTAGCCCTAAGATTTACTGATGTAAGTAAAACTGGTTATTCATAATGCCCAAGGCTTGATTTTGTCTGCAAGATATTCAGGTGCTTGCTTCATGCATAGATCCTTATCCAAAGAAATACTGTTTGAATATCTCCTGTCTAGAAAGAGGCATAGACTGTATATTAAGCTGTATATTTACAAATACTTATGAAGTATATTAAGAAACCTGACTTTCATGATGAACTGTCAGTCTGTCTACTGTGCATTTTTCTTTTAAGCTAAGGGTTCATGTTCCTGTCCAGGTATGAGGCTTGTTAGAGCTGGATTGATGGTTGGACTTGATGATCTAAAAGGTCCCTTCCAAACTAGATGATAACTGTGACTTATGACTAAATAAAAATCCTAATTGGTGCTTAGATTGCACACTCAAAACCAGTTTTGCAAAACATGACCTTTTCCAGCTGGTTTTGCCTTGAGGAAACTCACTTAACTAATGCACTGTGAGCACCAAAGGGCAGTGCAGGGAGGTGAGATGAGCCATTGGTGAGAAAAAGCATTTTTCAAAGCAGAGCCCTGTGGTGGCTGTCCCACTGGGATCAGGGGGTCACTGAAGGGTGGGCTCTTCCCAGGATTAAGGGTCTTCTGAGGGTTTCTGCTGGTGTGGGAAGCAGCCAAAAGGATAAGAGGTGCTCTGTTAAGCCCCCAGAGCATTTCTTTCAGTCACTTGAATTCTCTGGTGCCTGTAATTCATGCTTGAGTCACACACAGTCTGCCTGGAGGAAAGGGGCAAACTGCTCTTTTGCTTTCAATAATTTCTGTTAATTATTCAAAAACAACTCGTCAGCCTGGTTTTTGAGAGGTTCTTAAAGGTGATCTCCCCTAAAAACTGATGTCTGCGATTGGACCTTGTAAGTAATGAAATGGATGCTCTTTGCTGTTGTTAACTTACTTTAGAAAGAAGTTCTTCCCCGTGAGGCTGATGAGACACATTGGAACAGGTTGCCCAGAGAGATGGTGGAGGCCTCATCCCTGGAGACATTTGAGGCCAGGCTTAGTGAGGCTCTGAGCAACCTGATGTAGTGCAGGATGTCCCTGCTTACTGCAGGAGGTGACACTCAATGGCCTTTGAAGGTATCTTCCAGTTTCTATAAATCTTGTGCTTCAATGAGAAGAATTCTGTATGTACTGAATATAAGCAGATGTTCCTAGCAGCAGAGGGATTGAAAGCTTCTTTGAGGGAACAGAATTACTGGTATATCACAGTTCAATATACTTAAATACAAGATGATACACACTGTCCTTGCTTTGTTTTACAGGCTTCTGCATGTTTGTTTTGAGTTTAGTGAAGAAACATTATCGCCTGCAGTTTTACATGGTGCGTATCACCCTCTCTGCTGTGGTCTCTCACCTTATCAGTATCACTAGAAGCAGTCATGACCCTGTGTTCATGAAGTGCCTTGGAAAAGGGGTGTGGAAAACATGCTTAAACCCACAGTAGCGTGATCTAGTGCAGGATGTCCCAACTCACTGCAGGAGGGGTTGGAGTAGATGGCCTTTGAAGGTCCCTTCCAACTCTGTGATTCTATGATTCTGTGAAATCAAGTGGTGTCAGGCTGTTTGTGTCTGTTCACATTGCAGCTTATTATTATTATACAGTCAGTGGTGAGGTTTTGTGCTTTTACAGTGCAATACATTTCCCTTAGAGATTTTGGGAGGAAGGGCTGTGCATTTTCCCCCCTCCAGGTCTGAAGCCAAACATTTCAGCTGGGAAGTGGCTCTTTACAACTCAAGTATTACTTTGTACAGGCCCTGCTGAAGTGCTGTGAAGGAAATTTTATCTTAACCCCTGTGTGGAAGATTTATTGTGAGACATTTAACAGCAGCTCTGCTCTGCTTCAGTAGATCATCAGTCTATTAAAAGAATGTTCACATCTCTTCTATTTGCCCACCTATTGAGCAGCAGTAGCTAATCAAGAGCGCAGACTTTCTTGTATGTATCTTACAGGTTGAAAACTAATTTTGTAGCATCATAGTGAAGAGGAAAAAAAAGAAACAAAACAAAAAAACCCCAGAAAGCATTAAAAAACCCACTCAAACCAAAACAGACCCAAAAACTCCACTGAAGCCCTCCACTTCTGTATAGGAATGACTAGAAGCAGCAGTAAAATAGGAATCCAGGTTGGCTTCTTCTTTAAAGAACAAAAGTAGACAAGGCATTGCTCAACCTTAAAGATTTCCTAATGTTCTGGATGTGCAGCCAACCCACTTGCTTCTACAGTGCTTTATGTAGCACTTCAGAATCCATAATTCTAGGCTGGGACTTAGCTGAGCCCTGTATGAGCATATGAAAAAATCTTTTATTCAAAAGAGTGAAAGTAATTTGTGGGAGAAGTTTCCTGATGGAGAGACGCAGCTTTTGCAGGAGAGCTGCTCTTTATCTTCTAATCTGCAAAAAACAGTTCTCATCTGCAGATTGGCATAAGGTTAAAATAGAAATTCTCAGAACTTTTTGCTGTACGTGCTTTAATTACTCATCAGGGAATATTTTCAGGAAGTTCTAAACCCCTGCCTTTCAGCCACCTTGACTTGCCTTAACTGGAAGTAGATGCTGTAGGAGAAGAGAATATGGATGTAGGAGAGTTTCAGTGTTAGATCACTCAAACATCAATCACTCAATTTTATGTTTCTTGGAAAAACTACCAGATCTTGATGTAAATGTTTCTGGAAAATGAAATCTAATGCAGAATCTTTACTGGTAAAAGTGTTTGGAAGCTGCTTCATTGTACAATGGCACTAGAGAATGAACACCAGTCCATGGAATAATGCTGAGGGAAATGACTGTTTGAGTGACCACGTGCATAAGAATGAAGACACTGTTTTTGTTAAAGCTGAGAGGTTTCATGAGAGGACAGGCATTCTGCTGTGAGAGACTTCCACCTCTGTGTAACGCCACTCCTTCACATTGCCATTTGATTGTTGCAGTTCTAACCTGTCTGTTGTATGTACATACAGAATATCACATTGCTCACATTTCTCTGCTGCTTTCACACCAAAGGTGTGCATCTTATTAAATCTGGCTTTAAACTGCACCTTAAATCATTCTGGGTGGGGATTAAGTGACGGGGAACCTGCTGAAGTTTCAATACTCACTTCAGAAAGGCAGCCAGCTGTGATATGCTGTACCCACACATCCCTGCACTGTCAATAGAGCCCCTCTTCCCTGTGAGTCCCTTAATTCCTCTAGCTGAGTAGTATTCCTAATTATTCCTCCAGCTGTTCCTCATGTCACTATTGATCCAGGTGTACAGAGGGGTGTTTTCACTAACTGTTGTGTTGTTGCGTTGTTAACAGTTCGCATGGACTCATGTCACTTTGCTGATCACTGTAACTCAATCTCATCTTGTCATCCAAAATCTCTTTGAAGGCATGATCTGGTAAGGGGACAAGCAATGAATTGATTTGTAACTTGTGAAAGGTCAGTGCTTTTACCTAGACAGAGAATCACAGTGGGAAGAGATAAAGCAGCACAGGTTAAAGAAGCATCAGTGTCTGGTTGGAAGGGAAGTATGAGGAAATGGGAGTGATGAGGTGAAGAATAAAGAGGAGGAAGCAAAAACCTCTTTAGCCACAAGTTTGATAGATTAAAACAGCCACTTCATTTACTGGCCAGGGGCAGGATTGTTTGCATGCTTGGTGAAACAGTTTCCATGGCATTTTGCTGGCTGGATGAGTCTCCAGCAATTCTTTTTCAATCCTTGGGAGCTTCAAGTTGCTCAGAGCTGCTGAAGTCAGACCATTTGATTTGAAATCCCTAATCTGGCCACCTTACCCCTTCAGGTAAATTCAGATTTCTTAAAATACATAAAGAGTTCAAATCCTAGATACTGTTGAGTCATTTTAATGCTCCATTTCCAGCAACATGTTAAATTCTAATGAATTTGATTACTTAAAACTGCTCCTTAAATAGCAGGTATGTTTTCCCACTCTACAACAAAGTACAAATGGACAAAGAAGTAAGAGGCACATGGAGATAATTTGTGCTCTTCCAAGGGCATAATACTGTGTGTTCTCCTTTTTATTTTCTTGATAGATGTACAGCTAGAGAGGTTATTGCAGAAAAGACATGCTAAAAGTCAGAAAGATACCCCAAAGCCTTTGACAAAGTTTGTATTGACAAATGCTTTTCCTAATGGTTGTGGTTATGTGCCAAAAGTGAGCCCAGCTGCCATGCTAGCCTGCTCTTTCCACTGATGCTAGGAATTTGGCAGATGGTAACAAAAGCTGACTTTTGGCATATTAAAACATCCCTGCTTTGAAAAGGGAAAGGGAAAAAAAAAAAAAGAGGCTTGCAGACTTGAGTAACAAATTCAGCTGGGGTCTGCATGCAGAGAACACTTGGGAAGCTGACACAGGCTGCTCCAAACTGGCAGGAGGAAAGAAAGGAAACTTTTTTTTTCCCCCTAAATTTAGATGTCATTGAACTTTACAAGGAATTTGCCTGCTTTGATGTTACCAATAATATTAATGTGTTTATTGATTCCTTTAAATGGGGTAGGACAAACACAGCCTATTAACTTCTTAAGCTCATGCACCAAGATTAAATCTTAAACTCGAGTTATCTGTAGTGGTCTTTATTGGCTGAATACTAAAACAATTAGAGCTAAATAGACTTCCTGGGGGGAAGAAGGCAAACATGTTATAAAACATAACTCCTAAATCCTACAGAAAAATGTCCCAGAGAGAAATGTTGCTGTTTCAATGTCTATCCTTGCACTTAGATGTGAGCAGCTTTCCTTTTTCTCTGTGAAACCTTTCTATGTCTTTCTCTAGGTTCCTGGTTCCAATTTCAAGTGTTATCTGCAATGACATCACTGCTTACATTTTTGGATTCTTTTTTGGCAGAACTCCATTAATTAAGGTAGGTACTTAAACACTTCCTCACTAACAACTTTCACATTTGCTACTGGTTTTGATGCCCTCAGCCTTCACCACTTCAACCAGAACCTCTTTGTTAGTGAGGATAAAATCCAGCAGCTCCTCTCCTACTTGGCTCATCCACCATTTGCATCAGAAAGTTGTCATCAGTGCACTGGAGGAACCTCTTGGACTGTGGCTGGCTGGCTGAGTGGGCCTTCCACCAAATTTCAGGGTAGTTAAAATCCCCCCACAATAACCAGGGCCTGTATGCTAGAGGTTGCTCTTAGCTGCCTGTAGAAGGACTTATTGACTTCCTCATCCTGATCTAGTGGCCTGTAATAGACCCCCATAACTATATCACCCACACCAGCCTGCCCCTTAATTCTCACCCATGAACTCTCAATACTAATAATATCTAATGTAGCTCTCCCTAGGCCTGCACTAGGGAGTGTTAGTCAATCTGTATATAGGAAGCTGGTGTCTCTCAGGGAAAGTCTCCAGCAGGCGTTGTCCACCACCAAGGCTTTTGTCACTAGCTCTGTGCTTGCTAGCAGAGATGTCCATCAGAGCCATAGTATTTCCATTTGAAGAAGTTCACTTGTAGGCAGAGGTAGGCACAGCCTCCAGACAGCAGCAGCAGATGGGAAGGGAGCTCTTTGTTCCCATCTGCTGCCTGATGGTACCAGCCCAACTGTGGCACTTCTTCCCTGGGACAGGCGCAAGCCATGCTCCTCTCAGCAGATGTAGCTGCTGACATTTAGCATTTCATACCTTTGAAAACCCAAGCAGGAGCTTCATTTTTACAAGCAAGCTCCAGAAATGGAGTTTTTCAAAGAGTTTGCTGAGCAACTGACACTCTCTCTTTTGTGCCTAGCTGTCTCCCAAGAAAACCTGGGAAGGGTTCATTGGAGGCTTCTTTTCCACGGTTGTGTTTGGATTTATTGTAAGTAACCACAGGGTATTCCTCGTACAGGTCCTGCCTGCAGTTCCTGCTTTTACTTGAAGTAAAATTGCTGACAGGTTTGATGATCTCAAGCTGCTGAAAGCCAAAGAGTTAAAATTTTGGGTTTTTTGGCTAGACAATTCATAACTACCTGGGAAAGCTTGGCAACGTTTGTATCTCTCCCAAACAGGTTGTATTGAACTTTTTATTTCATTACTGATAGATAAAATGATCGGGAATTGTTCTGTCAGTTTGCATCCATGTTTTAAATGGAAGCATAGTGCTGACGTTATTTATGTTTTATTTTTTCAATTCTTGATAATGGCATTTCTCCTGAGAAGAGGTTTATGCTGACAATTTGCATAGAAGATAATAAACAGCAGATGTTAACTGCTCTGATAAGTAACTTGTCACCGAGGTTAGAAGAACTTGGGGTAAGCAGCAGCTCAAGTGTTAATGGAGAAATTAGCTGCAAAAGAGACAATGAGTAGCTAATGTTTTGGGATTTTTATAATGCATAAATATCCAGAATATGAATCTGTGAAGCAGGAAAATGAGCTGGGAAATCACAACTAAGTGCCTTGAACATTTGTCTCCCTTCTTGTGGACAAGACTCTATTCTGAGTCTTGTTATTCAAAAGATTTTAATTATCCACAGCATGCAATGAGGAAGCCATCTTTTACAATGGGATTTTTGACTCTAACAGCAAGTGCTTCCCTCTCAGGAGTCTTTGTTTTGTCTTCCAGTTTTCCTATTTTTTGGCTCAGCACCAGTACTTTGTCTGCCCCGTGGAATATAACAGTGAAACCAACAGGTTTGTGACGGAGTGTGAGCCCTCAGAGCTCTTTCAGATGAACAAGTACTCTGTGCCACCCTTGCTTCAGGCTCTGTTGGGATGGGTAAGAGAAAAAAAGACAAGGTTAAACTTGTACTTCCCAGCTTGAACTGTTTCCTAAACCTTTTTAGAGAGGTATGTGAATGAAGTCCATCTAATAGTACATTTAGTGTATAAGGAGTAGTTTTACTTATTGTGATCAATGAAGGGATTAGAAGAAACCCACGTGGTTTGTTGAAGTTAACTGCTGTAGCAGCCTCAAGGGCAGTGTAGGGGAAAGGGATCTGGGGGACCTGATGGACAGCAGGGTGACCATGAGCCAGCAGTGTGCCCTGGGAGCCAAGAAGGCCAATGGTATTCTGGGGTGTATTAGAGGGGACATGGTCAGTAGGTGATGTTCTCCTCTCCCTCTACTCTGCCCTGGTGAGACCACATCTAGAATATTTTGTCCAGTTCTGGGGCCCCCAGTTGAAGAAGGACAGGGAACTGTTTGAGAGAGTGCAGCACAGAGACACAGAGATGATGAAGGGATTGGAGCAGCTCCCTTCTGAGGAAAGACTGAGGGAGCTGGGTCTCTTTAGCTTTGAGGAGACTGAGGGGTGACCTCATTCAAGTTCATAAATATGGAAGGGGTGAGTATCAGGAGGATGGAGCCAGGTTCTTCTCAGTGACATCCAGTTACAGGACAAGGGGCAATGGGTGCAAACTGGAACACTGGAGGTTCCANGAAAGCTGGAGCTTTGTGGAAATCTGCTCTGTGGAAGCCCCATTTTAAAATATTTAAGCTTCAAATGCTTCCAGTCAAACACGTATATTGAAAGGTGGCTCTCATTCTCCTCACAGGAAACAGTGAACATGTACCCATTTCAGATGCACAGCATCGCACTGTCAACGTTTGCCTCGCTAATTGGGCCTTTTGGAGGATTTTTTGCCAGTGGATTTAAAAGAGCTTTTAAAATCAAGGTGAGGAGTGACTTCCATGAACCAGTTTTGGTTTGTCTTTGAATTACATCAATGGGCAGGGCCGGTTTTGTTGTTAATAGTTCAGTGCAGCACCTAGTATTTGTTTCAGCTCTTTTTACCGTCAACCACAGTACGTGCCAGAAACATCTATGTGTAATTCTAAAAACTGCATAATCAATGTGTGACTTCAGCCTTGGAAATCTAAGAATAATTTGGTGTCCTATTTAGTTTGATATTTACTCTTCTGAGTCACGCTATGGGAGCGGTTCAGAGTGGTTTGCACCAGAAATG
>VZTY01033947.1:0-26968 GCA_013400935.1 Turnix velox
TTCCCCTTCCCTTCCCTTCTTTTACTTTTTTTAGAAAGTAAAAAGTGTAACTTAAGCTGCACTTCTAAAACAAGCCAGGAGAGAATTAGCCATCCAAACTCCAGTGGAATCTGGGGATTTAGATTTATTCAGATCCAAGACCCACTATAACCACCTCTTTCAAGCTGAGATCTGAGCATTAGCAGTGCTACAAACCTTATAGTCAAAATGCAGTTTGGAGTTCATGGGGCACCTTCTTAGACAGATCACTTCCCCCTGCATTTGGGAGATCACATATGCAATGATTTATGAGGAAGAAGGAATATTTTGATTCATTTTAATGTACTAAACTCTGCAAATCTAGAATATCTGAGAAGGGAAATATTACAGAAAACCCAAGAAAAATTGCTAGCAATGGTCCATTTTCAGAGTTACCACTTCTACCTCAAATAACCTTCTTTCTGGAATTCCACAGCAACCTGAGAAAAATGTGTAAAAAGACATCACTGGTGTAAATGAGGAAAGATTATGATAACCTACATTTGAGTCCCAGATACCCAACTAGGTTTCCAGGGCGGGTAAACTTTTTATTCATCAACTGGGGAAGTTTTGACCTCTGTGGGTGCCATATTGCTATTTCTGCAGTGTATTCTTGAGAAGTAAACTTTGTACAGGGTAAGGTCCTAAAGGTAGAGAGACAACTGTCACCAACAAAGTTGTCTGTCACTTGTTCCATCTGAGTTCTTGTGGTTTTCTCTTTGTTTTTCCCTACTGCAAGATACTCCACTCTAACTGGGGTGCAGTAAACAAACATATATTGTACTGCTGTCTGTCACTTGTCATGTTTCTTGAAATATTCTCTTTTTTATGTTTGAGTAAAAAATAACCCTCAATAAGAAAAAATTAAAACTTAAGGGGTCCTTTTTTTTTAAAAATATTTTTGTTTAATGGTGTCCTCAGTTTCATCCCTTGCTCAGTTTTCAGATAATTAGGCTTTTGAAAAGAATGGATCCATTTGTGTACTGAATACAACATCCACTTTTACTGATCTGCAAGTTCGAGAGATATTTTGTTCCTTTCTGCACTTCAGTTATGGTTTTATTCCCTTATGGTAATCTTTAAGAAGTCTGGTTCTGCTGCCTTAGAGATTGATTTCACTGTCTGTCCAATGTTAGCTACAATTGTAGTCTGATTTCTTATTTTCATTTTTTTCTGTTTGTTTGTTTTAAATTTATATTGGTACAACCTTAAACTTGCTGACCATTCGAAAGACCATGTGAAAAATAATCAAAATACACATTGATGTCTGTGATAAGTGCATGCTTTATTCACAGTGTTTTGTCTGTAATTAGGTGTAGCAACCAAGTGTCCTGTATTTAATAAATTGTTTTCTGCAAAGCTGACTACTGTCTTAAATCAAATTAAAACAACCCACTTGGCATTGTAAAGCATCTGGTATAAAAAGGGAAAAAACCCCCTCTTTCTAATGCTTTTCAGGTGTCCCTGCTCCCTCACTGCAGATGGGGTTGGAGCAGATGTCATTTAAAGGTCCTTCAAAGCCAAACCATTCTATAATTAGAATCATAAAAAGGTTTGGGTTGGAAGGGACCTTAACAATCATCTAGTTCCATTGTCCATGGGCAGGGACACCTCCCACTAGACCAAGTTGCGCAATGCCTCAGCCAGCCTGGCCATAAACACCTGCAGGGAGGGGTCATCCACAACCTCTCTGGGCAACCTCTTCCCACCCTCACAGTAAAGAACTTTCTTATCTCCTCTTCCAGTTAATATCCGTGTCTCCTAGTTCTGCCATCTCATATCCTATTAAAAAGTCCTACCCCTGCCTTGCTTAGGCCCCCTTCTCACCAGAGCCAAGTAGAGGGACAAAATCATCTCCCTTAACCTGCTGGCCACACTTCTCTTGATAATTCTGTGCAGTAGGAGTATCAGTGCTGCTGGGAACTCCCCATGGACCCATGATGCATTTCAGGTATCAGAGTGTGAATAAGCTTACCAAGAAATAGTTGCTGTCATACCCTCTTTAACCTCTGGGGCTGTGTTTCAGGGAAACATTTGTTTAAGACCTTCTCTGCCCAGGAATGTACTTACAAGCAAGTTTGGCTTGAACTGTATGCTCGTTTTACGTGACTTTGGCCGGACTGAACGCCTATGTCCTTTGTGGATCAAAGACATTTTCCTGGTTGCATCGATTCCAAGGCACAATTTGGCCTGGAATTATTTGTTTTGTGCTTAGAATTTCAGCAGTAAGATTCTGCTCTCCACATGGCTTAGTTCTAATGTTCAAATAATGTTCATCCTGGGCTGCTTCAAGAAGAGTGTGGCCAGTAGGTCAAGGGACATAATTTTGCCCCTCTACTCAGCTGTGGTGAAACCCCACCTGGAGTACTGTGTCCAGTTCTGGATCCCTCAACACAGAAAAGACATTAAGCTGTTGGAGCAGGTCCAGAGGAGGGCTGTGAAGATGATGAGAAGGCTGGATTACCTCCCTTCTGCTGACATAAAGAAGTTATTTCCTGTGAAGGTGATCAGACACTGAAATAGGTTGCTCTGAGCAGCCTCTGAGCAGCCTGATCTTATGAAAGGTGTTCCTGCCAACGTCACGGGGTTGCACTAAATGGCCTTTGAAGTTCCCTTCAAAATCAACACATTCTATGATTCTGTGATTTTCACAAGTCCCGATATTCTGGGACTGCATTTTCATCCCTCAGGAAATTCTGCTAAAGAAATTGCCTTCTTGCTGCTTGGTTCCAGAGGTGGCATGGCCCACTGATTCTCAGCCCAACAGCATATGGATGGCACTGTGTGGAAGGTCCTACCATGATCCCAGTGACAAGTGGAAATTAAAAACCGAGACAGAGAAATAAGGTGACATTTGATTTAATGTGACAGAGACTGCTTTGAATGTTCACCTACAAAAAGGTAGACAGGCAGAAGCAATGAGCATAGGATGCTGATAGCCATGGAGCTGTTAACACCATAACACAAGTTTATGACATTCATCTGCATTTGGGTGGAGATTTTGCTGTGTCAGGAATGTGCTGAGGGACACTTGGGAAAATCACTGGGGGCATAGGGTGGCCAGATGTACTGAGGGTTGCCTGAGGAAACTGCTGAGCAGACAAGCACTATTCACCTTACAAAACCCCACAGCTGGAGTATATCCTTTGTGTTCCCATCTGCTATGGGGTCACCTTTCCACATCATCTGTGTCTTTCAGCCACCTCTTTCTGGAGCCCCTTGAAGAAGAGGGACTGGTTACATAATTGTAAAATGTGGTCATCACAGCATTCAGCAAATCAGAAAAGGCTCAGGCCTGGTAAGAACCAGGTGGCATCTAAAAAGCATCTAAAATCCCAGTTCTTTACGGAAAATGGTGCTATCTGCCAGGAGCATGCGGTCTTCATAGCATGGGCTGGCGCAAAAATAAATCCCCAGCAGAATCATATGAATGTGGCAGAGATGTTTATCTTCAGATGGGTGGGGGATCAGCACATTTATTTCTGTAGAGGGAGGATAAATACAGCCCCCCAGCTTTTCAGAAGTTGTGCCGCTGAGACTGTGACTGCTCATTTGCAGCATAAACAGCTACAGGAACTGTGTGAGGAACTGCCTTTGCTTTAAGGGATGAACGAAGCAATACAAAGAGTAATCACATCTGAGACCTCACCAGTACAGAGGTCATCTTGATAGCTTGCCTGGCAGGCATCCTCATTTTCCCTCACCAGACACACACACAGAGCTCAGCTCCTGTTCTTGGCATGAAGCAGAGCATTCAGCATCTAGACATTAACCAGCTGCAATTCAGCTTTAAAAATCTGGCATGGAGCACCTACAAACCATCAGATAACAGTGCAGCTGTCTGCACAGATACACATGTGAACACATTTTGGCAGTGACAAGTGTATCTGCTTTTCCTTCTGTATGACGTAGCACCTCAGTGACAGAAGTTTGGCAGGCGAGCTTGTGCTTCTACAAAAAGCCCTTTGCAGTGTTTCTGCCACCAGTGTGAGGCTGGGAAAACTGAATACAAGGATGAGTTTCTTGAAGAAACCCTCATTCTGAGGTTTCCATATGCTGTGCATTCATCTGCATACATCCCCTGAAATAATCTTTGAAAACAAGCCTCCAGGTAACTTCCAGGAGGATAGGGGCAAAAGGTGATTAGAAGCAAAGAGATTTAGTTCCATGATCTTCTCTATGTTTGTTAGTAACCTGTTTTGTGCCTACACCCATACTGAGTCAGGACTTGCCTTCATAGAATCACAGAGTTGGAAGGGATCTTCAAAGGCCATCTAGTCCACCCCCCACTGAGCAGAGACATCCTGCACTAGATCAGGTTCCTCAGAGCCTCATTGAGCCTGGGTTTGAATATCTCCAGGGATGATGCCTCCACCACCTCTCTGGACAACCTGTTTCAGCGCCTTTTTACCCTCATGGTGAAGAACTTCCACCTAACTTCTAATCTAATCCTACCCTGCTCTAGTTTAAATCCATCGTCCCTTGTCCTGTTGCTGTATGCTCTCGCAAAAGTGCCCCTCTACAGACTTTTTGTTAGGTTCCCTTCAAGTACTAATAGACATCTTTCACAGGCAATCTCTGAGTTACACACAGAAGAATGCAGTCTTCTGTGACTTGACCCAGAACACTCAAGCGTTGATGTGATCATAACCAAGAACACTAGCGTTTACAAGGCTCTTCTGAAAACGGGATGTGTTTTCCTAATCACTTTGTGCTTTTCCAGCTTCTGTCTGACAAGTCCCAGTGAGAACACCTATCCACACATGGTTTGCTTGGTGTCTCCTGGCAGTGTCCCAACCCATTTCAGTACTCTACAAGGTATACAGGCATAATGTTAAACTCTTGGAGTGTGGTCCAGCTGTTGACAGGTGCTGTCTAGCAGAGAGCTTTGTGATTTGCTGTCAGCCACTGAAGCGATAGAAGAGCAGGGTGAGAATAACCTCATCTATAAACAGAACCTGTGCCTTGCTCTGCTTTTGAACAGAGACCTCAGCCTTTTCCAGGACTCCTTCACACTGTCCAAGAGTTGAAAGGCATAGGCTGTTTTCTCACAGGCAAAAGGAAGCAAATATTCATTATGCTTAAAAAATAAAGAGAATCATGGATGATCTGTTTCCTGCAGGAGTGCAGGAAGGCTAGGTAATTCTTCCAGATTTCTGATGATACAACAGCCTTTACAGTTGAAGGCTGTTACTTGCCTACCATCATAACTTTGCTTAGTTTTTATTTTACTATGCTAATTCTCCTTTGTTGCAAGTGGTAGAGCTGCATGCTGCCCACAGTAGACTTCACTTTCTCAACTGGCTAAACTTTCAAGCCTTTGAGCAAGTCATGTCAAAATTGGTAGGACAGGGTGCTCAACGGGAAGAAAAAATAAAACCCAAAACTATGTGCATAAGGTATGAAACATCTTAGAACAGCCACCAGTGTGCCCTCTTTTGTTGCAGCACTTGAGTGCCTGTCTCAGTTCAGGGCTGGCACAGCACTAACAGCAAGCTGTTGCTGTTAGGATGTCAAGTATCAGAGCTCATCTCAAAAACCAGATGACCCATTTTTGGAAATCTGGCATTAGGAGAAACCGGGAACTATGACTTTATTTCCTGATACATGAAGAACCCCTCCTTGGGAAGCCAGAAGCAATCTAAGTATCTTCTGATGTGGTTCAATAAATTGCCTGACTTGATACTGTGATTCAGGAAATGGCCACCATAATTTTCAAACCAAGGCCAGTCATAAGTTAATTAATCCCTGTGGGATTAATTGCAGTATGAGGAGTTTAGAAAACATACTTGCAGCCTACATTCCAGACATGAAGTCCTGTTTTTATGCATTGATTAGCTGTGCAATACAGAGGGAATAAAAGGGTCTCTTGAGTTTGTGAGACCTCTGCCCATGGATGAGCTTGTGTAGCAGATGTGTTTTTCAGATGTGCCCTCTGCATAGCATGTTTTTTTTTCATCAGTCTTTCTTGGATCCTTCAGGAGGAGACCTGGACCTCTCAGGATTCTGCAGACTACAAACTGAGGACTTCTGTTAGGGAAGTGTCCAGAGCTTAGGGGTTCAGGCAATTTAATTATTACATTGTTAGTTTGTGTGTTGTGCTCCAGGTTTTCAGCTTCTTTTGCTTGCAGTGGTTACTTCAGTTGAGTTTAAGTGGTTTCTTTATGTATGACATGGCAAAATTAATAGCAATGATGGAGCCCTCTTCTTAAAATCACCTCTTCCCAGTGTGCAGACTTCCACCTCTGGGACTACTTGAATAGTCAGCTGTGGCTGCAGAAATAAGGGTTAGAAGGGGAAATCTAACATCTCCCTTCTCCTGAGTGTACCACTTCTTCCGTTTTTCTGCTGCACTAGATGGTCCCTGAGGCATTACTAGTGCAATGCCTGGATGTTCAGAGCAGCCTTTCACAGCCAACGTGCATTGGGCTGCAAAATCCATTAACTTCAGCTCTGTAAGATGTAGACTTAAAGTATAGTAGATATAATAAAATTATAGTGGTATCATAAAAATCTATTACTCTTTCATAAAGGATATTAAGTGTCTGAACATCTATAAAAAGGCTCTATGTCAATCCTCTAGTTTCAGTTCTTCTCCATGTGGCTGACTGAGGGCTTTCCTTTTAAGAAATGCACACTGTGTGGCCCCATTTAACTCATGGTATTCATCAAGATGCACCTAACTGCACCTGCAACAGGACCTGATGCCGTTTTTCCTTACAGGGTGTAGAAAGTGACTATGAGTGGTCAGCCTTTTCTGTCCAGCTTGCAGAGATGGTCACGGTGGTGTGTTGAACCAGCAGCAGAGTGTCAGCCTTTATATGAATGAGCTTTTCCTCTACTCTGCAGTTGGCTAACAAAAGAGCAGCCTTTGCCTTTGTCATCCTACTGCTGCTTCTGCAGCAAGGTAAAAGATGCCATGTTACTCCCTCTCTCTGTTACTGGCCCTGCGTGGCAGAACAGTTTTAGCCTTGTGGCAATTCAGGGTGATTTCATGTTGATGCCCCTCCTGCCACATCTGAGTTTTCAGTGCACAAACCTCTGGGAAATCAAGAGGGGAGTGTTGTATTTCCTCTTGCTTATCAATTCCTTGCATTTTCTGAAAATTGCTCTTGGTCATGTCACCTGGGTAACATATTTTTATCCCTTTCTTTATCTGTTTTAAAGCATATTCATATAAGCTCAACAAGTTTCCCATTTTAAATTTTGGTGATGATCTTGAGTACCTGTGTATCAGTGCTGTCAGCCCCAACACCACCAAGGCCACCCTCTATGCTCTCATCATGTGGAGATACTGGTGCCTGACCAAAGCACTCAGGAGTTACAGGAACATCACTAAGGTCAGAAAACTTATCAAAATATTGGTCTTCAGTGGTGGGAGCCAGCTTCCCCAGTCAAGTGATGTTATCACGGCTGGAGCAACTCCCTTATGAGGACAGGCTGAAGGAGTTGGGGTTTTTCAGCCCCCAAGAAGAGAAGGCTCAGAAGAGTAGTAATTTCTCAGTACCTGAAGGGGGCCTACAGAAAGGCTGGGGTAGACTTTTTAATCGGGTGCAGGATGGCAGGACTAGGAGTCATGGATGCAAACTGGAAGGGGGTAGATTCAAGCTGAGGTAAGAAGGAAGTTCTTTACTGTGAGGGTGGTGAGACACTGGAACAGGTTGCCCTGAGGGGCTGTGGATGCCCCCTCCCTGGAAGTGTTTAAGGCCAAGCTAAATGAGGCACTGAGCAACCTGATGTAGTGGGAGGTGTCCCTACCTATGGCAGGGGGGTTGGAACTAGATAATCTTTAAGATTCCTTCTAATTCAAACCATTCTATGATTTAAAAGAGATGGGCTTTCAGCCTTATTTAAGTCCTCGTGATCTTGAGGATCTTCTGAATTTTTCTTAATAAACATGTAACCCCTTCTAATTCACACCCTGCTGCGTTCATGGTTGATGCAGTAGCTGGGAAAACGGGGATGACATTAAAGAATTTTCTGTACGTTACACTTGTACAAAGCCTGGGGATGCTGCATGACAAGACTTCCAGCTGTTACCCTAAGGACATAGTGTTTTCATGTTTACTGCTCCCAGAGCTTGTCAACACAGTACAGAGCATTCCTCAACAATTTTCAAGCAAATAAGATTCGGGCATAGGAACCAGAGTACAAAAAACCCACACTCAGATTTTTTGAGTTGGAAGGCCTTCTTTAGGTTGGTCCAAGACCAAGCACGCTAAATCAGCCTGACAGCAATACTGACACCTCATGGACAAAAGAGAAGCTGCTGCTACTTAGAATCAAAGAGTTGGAAGGCCTTCTAGTTCGACCCCTTGCAGTGAGCAGGGATATCCTGCACAAGATCAGAGCTTCGTCAAGCCTATTCTTGAATGCCTGCAAGAATGGGGGCCTCCGCCTCCGCTCTGGGCAACCTGGGCCAGTCTATCATCACCCTCATGGGGAAAAATTTCTTTCTAATCTTCCCTGCCTTAGTTTTAAATCATTACCCCTTGTCCTTCTTGATCCTCATTGCTCCTTTTACTTCTCCTTGTTCTTCTCTTTCCCCTGCTTTTTCTCCTCTTCCTGAAAAGTTTTCATATATACCACATTACTGTCAACCTCCTGCCAAAGTGGTAGGTCACACATAAGCACATTGTTACATCTCAGGGTGATTTAAACCATATTTCACTTCAAAAAGACCAGTAAGTTGTCTCCTTTCTTCTGAATCTGGATTCCTACAGCTGAAGCAAAGGTTGTGCCAACCAGTGAAATGGATCTGGTCTGTCTGAGCATCTCACATCATGGGTCTTCATTACATCTCCTTTGCTTAGAAAAGCATGTAGCTTCTTCCCAAAAATTCTCAGGATGCCCTGACAGAAACTGCTAGGGAAGCATGGAGGCTGCCATGGGTTTCTTTAGACGAAGTATGGAGAAGCCCTAAGGTGTGAATTCCTCATTTGTGATGCCTTTCCTTCCCATAAGTGCAATGACACATCTTTCTCCTTCTTCTTTTTCCAGATCCCATCAGTGAAGCTCAATGAACTCCTGGAGGAGTTTAGCATCACTGTGCAGAAAACAACAGGTCTGACTTTCTAGCCACATCCCTCCGTGTTATCTGACAAGGGCTGGACTAAATTCTCAAGAGCGTCGTTGTTGGTTTCTCCATCACCACTATCTCTCACCCTTATCTCTTTCACCAGAAAACTCAAGGAGAAGCTTAAGGTGCTCTGTAAAACTGGGACATCAGGGTGCCCACTCTCGCAACATTGTCTACTTCTCCTTTTCTGATGAGGAAAAGACAGAATGCCTGGGAGATCATTAATGCCTATACATATGTAAAGGGTGAGTATCAGGAGGATGGAGCCAGGCTCTTCTCTGTCACCTCCAAATACAGGACAAGGGGCAGTGAGTGGAAGATGGAACACAGGAAGTTCCACAGAAATAGGAGAAAAAACTTCATTAGTGAGGGTGACAGAACAATGGCACAGGCTGCCCAGAGATGGTGTGACATTTATCTAGCCATTATGTCTAGAGATGCTACAGTTGTCAAGAAAGCAAAATGATGGGACAAACATGTACTTTTTTTACACACTTCTGTAGATTCACCTCCTCCATACCTATAATAGCATCAGCTTTTGTGCTTGATACAGTTTCTAGCTTTGATGCTGCTTTAATAAAATACTGAAATGTCCCTTTGCTACCTTGGACTCCTATAAAAATCCTATTGAAGCAATTTTTATATATATTTTTTTTTAATAATTTCAACACTGCTTTCCTCTACTCTTGGAAATACCCCTTTGGAGCCCTTAATCTGAATCACAGTGAGAAGTAAAGACTTCCTCTGTATCCTGGGGGACTCTTGAATAGTTGGATTCAATTTACCAGAGGTCTAACATTTAGCTCATGCTCTTGAAGGCAGTGTCTTCAAGAGCAGCTTGTTTCACCCATGGTGAGGGTTTTCAGCTGCTGGGCTTTTTTTGAAGCACTGGAACAATGTGCTATTTTGTGAATGCTCACTGGCTGAGACACTTGCAGGAGACCTGAATGTGATCAAGGTATGTAAGCCTCTGGTACACACAGAGATCTTTTGACATCAGTGATGTTGTCCCCCAAAGCCACAGCAGAAGAAGCCTGGTCTGAGACACCTCCTGTAATACCTATCCCCTAAGGGGATCATTGAGTTCACCACCTGAACCCTCATGCACGACTCAAACTTCTTCTCATTGACTGCTGAGGGACAAAGGCCCACAGGCCTAGGGCTGCAGTAGGGAATAACCCAGAGAGCAAACACTAAGAGACTCCCCCTGCTTTTGCCTGCTCTTGTCTGGGACAACAAGTGACAGCAAATGATACACCACACCAAAGGTGGGGCTGATGTCCCATGACAAATCCTGAGCTCTGTGTATGGAGTGAAGAGAGAGAAGACCTGTACAGGTTTAAGTTCATCAAGATCTCATAGGAAACCCACTTAGATCAGAAGCGTACAGGCACACTTTTGCCTTAGGCTACATTGAATTTCTGCTGCACCATGTGGAGTTCTTTCCCCATCTTTGATATGATTGAGAGCTCTATGGGAGGTCTGAAGAAACTACTATATATCATGACAGGACTCATCTTTCCTTAGGATAGGTCCCAAAGCTTTGAATGAAAATGTGCCCTACAGTGCACATCAATGATTTCATTCGTGAAAATGTGCTGCATGAAGTAGCTGTGGAGGATTCTATCTCCAGGAAATACAACACACATTGCTGGTGGTGCTGCTACTTGGAAGTGCTGCTCAGTTCAGATGGATATTTAACAGGATTTTTAAAGACCAGAAAGGTAGGAGGGATAAAAACTGTCTTGACACTTGGGCTTTGAATGATTTGACTGTCTTGAGCAATGGTCTAGGACTACTCTTGGGCAAGTGAGGGTGCTGCTAAGCTTCTTCAGAACAGCTGCCTCAGAAGTGTCCAAAAGTATCATTACTCAGAGCTAATCCACTTCAAAATAGTTTAAGCTAGGAAAAATCCTTGGAGGCTTTTTCAAGTGTGCTCTTCTGCAGTTGTACTCCCTACAGAAATGCTTTCCACTCTCAGTGAAACTCCTCTTTCTACCTTTTTATCTACCTTTTTGTTAGTGTGGATGTTAGAGTGGAAGGAAGGAAAGGAGGAAGTGAGAAAGAGAGAGGAAGGGAGGGAGAGGAAAAGGAGGAAAGAAGTGAAGGAGAAAAAGAAAAGAAAGGTGAAAAATATAAGTTGAGGTGGTTTACCCTACTGTTCAAATGTGCTCCAGGGTAGTTTGCACTGGCTGAAGGCAGGGGAGCGGAGCTTCAAGGTGTGCAGGAAACTGCAGAGCTGTGTGTTCTCAGTGAATATATCACTGCTACAGTGACATAAACACACACGTTTGTAGAGCTCTGTGTGTGTTCTGCTTTGCAATTAGCCCAGCAAGCGTGACTAAAAGCTCGCTCTGGCCCAGACCTGAGAGAACCCAATCAACTGTAAAAGCAAACACAAGTTTCTGCCAGGTGAGAGCAGAGGACACACTGCAAGGAGTATATTGTGGGTGGAACAGGGTTCTCTTTTTTAAGGTACCTTACCACAGAGATCTCCTAGAACCAGAGAACAGAAAGAAGGCAGTTAACTGAGCTATTAGTATAAGGAGGTTGGGGTTCTTACCTCTACTTTGCCAACACACAAGTAGATGCTCTCATTAAGGCACTTGGGCTTCCTCTGACTGGGTTTATGTTACTGTTCAGTGAGGATAATAAAATTTACTGCTTGATAACATTCTTCTACAATCCTGGAGTCAGAAGTATGTCAAAGAATGGATTGCAAGGAGGATTTTGTGGTGAGATCAGATGTTCCCACCTTTTGCCTGCCGGATCAAAATAAAGCAGAGCAGCTTGGAATAATTTTTGATAGAATCATAGAATAGTTTGGGTTGGAAGGGACCTTAAAGATCATCCAGTTCCAACCCCACTGCCATAGGCAGGGACACCTCCCACTAGACCAGGCTGCCCAGTGCCTTGTCCAGCCTAGTCTTGAACACCTCCAGAGAGGGGGCATCCACAGCCTCTCTGGGCAACCTGTTCCAGTATTTCACCACCCTCACTGTAAAGAATTTCTTTCTTATGTCTAGTCTAAATCTATCCCACTACAATTTACATCCATTGTTTCTAGTCCTCCCATCCGATATAATATTAAAAATTCCTTCCCCTGCCTTTCTGTAGGACCCCCTCAGGTACTGATAAGTTACTATGAGGTCCCCTCTGAGCCTTCTCTTCTCCAGGCTGAACAACCCCAACTCCCTCAGCCTGTCCTCATAGGGCAGTTGCTCCAGCCCTTTGATCATCTTCGTGGCCCTTCTCTGGACCCTCTCCAATAGCTCAATGTCCTTCCTGTGTTGAGGGCTCCAGAACTGGACGCAATACTCCAGGTGGGGTCTCACCAGTGCCGAGTAGAGGGGTAAAATCACCTCTCTTGACCTGCTGGTCACACTCCTCTTGATGCAACCCAGGATTTGGTTGGCCTTCTTGGCTGCGAGTGCACACTGTTGGCTCATGTTGAGTTTGTCATCAACTGACACACCCAAGTCTTTCTCTACGGAGCTGCACTCAAGCCACTCTCCACCCAGCCTGTATCTGTGCTTGGGATTGCTTCGACCCAGGTGCAGGACCTTGCACTTGGCCTTGTTGAACTTCATGAGGTTGGCTTGGGCCCACCTCTCAAGCCTGTCAAGGTCCCTCTGGATGGCATCCCTTCCTTCAGGTGTATCAACTGCACCACACAGCTTGGTGTCATCTGCAAACTTGCTGAGGGTGCACTCGATCCCACTGTCCATATCTCCTACGAAGATGTTAAATAGCACTGGTCCCAGTACTGATCCTTGGGGAACACCACTCGTCACTGGTTTCCACTTGGACAATGAGCCATTGACTGCAACTCTTTGAGTTCCACCATTCAACCAGCTCCTTATCCAGTGAGTGGTCCATCCATCAAACCCATTCTTTTCCAGTTTGGTGACCAGGATGTCATGCGGGACAGTGTCAAATGCCTTGCACAAGTCCAGGTAGATGATGTCAGTTGCCCTTCCTTTGTCCACCGATGATGTTACTCCATCATAGAAGGCCACCAAATTGGTCAGGCATGATTTGCCCCTGGTGAAGCCATGTTGGCTGCCTCCAATCACCTCTGTGTCACCCTCCATGTGTTTTTGCATCCCTTTTGGGAGGATCTGCTCCATGACTTTGCCAGGCACAGAGGTGAGACTGACTGGCCTGTAGTTTCCTGGGTCCTCCTTCTTTCCCTTTTTAAATATTGATGATCATCTGACTGTAAAATCTTTCAACTGGTTTACCTGAAATCCTTATGTCACTAAAGCATGATTTCTCCCTTATCTGAGTTTTAAATTCACTTCCAGATCCAGACACAGAACACAAAATTAAAGGTACAGTACCAATATTGTGAGATGCAGAAAATCTAACATTTGCTGGTAAATAATGCATTATATATCAGACTAGTAAAAACCAATTCAGTGTTTTGCTTTGTTTCTTGTTAAAATGGTCTTGTTTTTGAAATGCTGTCAGATTTATGAGGGACTGCAAGGTGCATTTTGTAACTCACTGTAAATGTTTACAGGGGTATTTCTAAAATCAATTTGGCTGTCAGATAAAAGGCTGTATAATTTACATTACACTGCATGTGTTAAAAAATCCCAGAGGTACATTTCCTTCTGCTACTTGAAACAATTTTTGCAGGAAATAACTTATAGGAAAGAAAAAGGGAGTCGGGGAGAGGGACAGCAGAGCCCAGGCATTGGCTTCCATTTCTGTTAGTATCAAAATCAAGAAAGACACCTACAGTGACATAAACACAGAATGCACAATGGAAACTGAATGCACACTTTAGAATTAGGAGGCAGTTGAGATCATATCTGATGGAGATTTGTGTCCTAAGAGTGAGGGGAAAAAACTTTACTCTCAGCAAAAAACAAAAAATATAAACCAAAAAACCAAAACCAACAAAACAAACTCGAGCACTGAGCTACACTAGAAATCAAAGACAAACCAGCAAACAGGGAGCTCAGAATCTTCTAGGAGAATGGAGATGAGTCAGTTGCTGGTATGGGATACAGAATTATAGCTTCCAGATGATGGCTCACACCAGAGCTAGTCTTCCCTAATCAGGAGCTAATCCTTTACAGCTCCACAGGCTTTCTGAGTAATTTCAAGTGTTGCTCTCCTCTGCCTTTTTCTCCATCTGTAAAAGTGAAGTAAGAGAAGTTTGCCTCAAGTGACGATTAAATGAAAAAGCCTTTGAAGATGTAAAAATGTCCTTAATTTTTTTTTTAATAGTAAGACAACTATCCCTATGGAAAGATACTCACACCCTACCAAGCAGTAATATGCATATGCTAACAGACAGTGCAACATACATGCGTAGTGGAAGTGGTGTGCAAGTTTGTGATTTTAACTTTTTAAATCACAGAATAGTTCAGGTTGGAAGGGACCAGTACAACTCCTCATAGATTTTTAACAACATCCAGCCACATCTACAGATCCTGCATGACCAAAGCAACATCTACTGACACAAAAGTATCCAGAATTCGAAACCTTAATGACAAGTTGAGAACTTTGCCACTGCTGCTCATAATTCAGTGCCCCAAAGAACCTGGTAGAGAAGAACAACTGAAGAGCAAAGTGTAAAACCATTTCCACAGGGGGGCATCTCACCTAATTTCTTCTACCAAGGGCAAGAATCAGGAAAGATATAAAGATGTACTCATTGTAAAAATTCTGAGACTAACTATGTAATTCCAAAAAACACTGAAACTCACTGGAGCAAACTCCTAACCCACTGGCATGTGAAATCCACTTTGCCCATTAATATTTAAAGTCTGTACAGACTGCACAGAATCCTGCCTCCTGAGTATATTCCTTAGTATTTCTCATGTCATTTTTGTTACCATCTCCGCAGGACATGAGAATTGGCTTTGGTTTCAGCAGAAGCCCACAGCATAGTGCATTAACCATGTCCTTCAAGAAACCTTGCTATCTGAGCTTGTTTGGCAGAAGCCATAATTTGAACTTGTTAGCTTTTGAGCTAACACGCAAGCAGACACAAGGTAGAAGAACACCACCTGTGCAAGACAGTTATTCTCAGCAGCACTTGGTCAAGATGAAGGCAACAACTATTTCTGTCACAGCGTGAAATGGGATGTGCTGAGACAGTTGCTGCCTGCTCATGTATCTGTACCTGAATGTATGTATTAGGCTCATTGTTCTTCAGATGTAGTGGTCTGCCCCTGGAACACTGCAAGTGCAGCAGTAAGTCAAGCTACAAGCTGGTGTGCACACCAAGACATAGAATGGTTTGGGTTGGAAGGGACCTTAACAATCATCTAATTCCAACCTCCCTGCCATGAGCAGGGATTTCTCCCACTAAACCAGGTTGCTCATCCAGCCGAGCCTTAAACATTCCCAAAGAGGGGGAATCCACAACCTCTGGGCAACCTGTTCCAGTGTCTCACCATTCCCACTGTAAAGAACTTCTAAATCTACTCTCTTCCAGTTTGCCTCCATTACTCCTACTCCCACCATCCTGTACCCTATTAAAAAGTCCTACCCCAGCCTTTCTGTAAGCTCCCTTCACGTATTGATAAGCTCCTATGAGGTCTCCCCTGAGCCATCTCTTCTCCAACTGGAACAGGTTCCCTGTTAGCTGGTTGATTATAGGCATGTTTCTCTTGTATACAGAAGATGGGATAATACTGGTATCTTCATGTGCTTCTTACGTTAGGGTCAGAGTACTGAGCTCCCTGCTAGATGGCAAGATCCTAAACGGCCTCCAGCCTTCAAGTGACATCACTGGGCTCATGAAAGATTTTGAACCATCCAAAGCATCTGCTTCAGACAGGACTTCTCGGCTTTGTCCTGTGCTGACTGCACACGAAGACAGCAGTAGCATTTGGCTGTTTTAACTGAGTGGATACATCACAGCAACCTAGAAGTTCCTGGGAAGTGACATCAGGGGCTGTAATTTCTTTCCAGTAACAAGTTTCATGGGGGATTTGGCGTTTTGATGTTTAGTACATTAGGTACTACTGATTAGACCCGTACCACTGTCTTTAAGAGATCAGTAGAACAAAAAAAATGGAGACTAAAACCCTGTAGTAGCATGAAACCACACATGGTTCTACAGCTCAGGCTTCTTGTGTCAGAACAGCATTCTCCAGAGCCTGTAATAGTGAAGAAATACCAAGTGATTCAGGAAAACAAAGGTGTTATGAGAAGCTTAGTGGAATAAAGAGCTAAGAAGCTGCTGTGGTTCACATCTTCCAGTGTTTAGGCTCAAGATCTCCAACTCCTTTATCTGTTCTTAACAGGTAATGACCCCACCATCATTTAGTTTGACCCCACTGTGTGGTCATCCCACCTCCCCTCTATCTGAAATGCTCAGTGCAAGACCTATCTACTACTGCTCTCACACCCCACCACCCAGCTGCACCAACCACATGGCCCACTACTGCTGTAGCAAATTAAATTAATGAACTTCAGTTATTTTTTTGCCTGTTAAGACACTTCTAGGTACACCGGTCAGCACTAAATCACAAACATTCTGCTTTTTGTAATGGTTACTGCTGGATGCAGGACATCCCAGGCACTTCCCTACTTCAGGTATATTCCAATTACTAGTGATTTCAACATGCAATTCGAAAAGGACAAAAGTTTTTGCTGAAATTACTGTACAGGAACAAATTAATGGTTTTAATTCTGATTAATAGCAGAAAAGTAACAGTAGCAAGACAAATTGCTGCATCTGACGCTAATTGTTAGAGCCTGCAGTTTCTAAGAGAAAAGTTTCCATGTAAAACATTTGTATCTTTGACAGTTAATTATACCTATCACCAAGTCCCTTGTGATGACACAGAATAATTTGAAGCATTATAGCTTAAAAATATTACAATGGCTGAGTCAATTTTCCCTCTCTTTTGAATACCTCCATCCTTGATTTCCAAAAGCAGACCTTCCAATAGATGAGATGAAAACAACACAACCAGCAGGTTTGAATCCTTCAGTCGACAATAGCTTTCCAAGGACCTTTACTTTTCATTGCATGGATCATATCGTTTGTGCACCAACACAGAGAAGTTCTATAGTTCACTTTGTTAGAACAGAGACTTGGTTTCTAGAATAAGCAGATATTCAAGAGAAAAAAAAAAAAGCTTTTCATTGTTAAAATGTCTAGTCCATTTTTTAAGTTCAACTGAAAACTAAACCACCAACTTTCTGCTATACTGACTTTACCTTCATTGTCTCTGTATGTTTCCAAGCATGGAATGATTCACAGCTGCCTCATCTACACACAGGTATTTGAAGATCATAGAAACACTTAATGGCAGGGTTGGAATGGGATCATTGGAGCTAATCCCCAACACCCTGCCAAACCAGGTTCACCCACAGCGTAACAGACAGGAAAATATCAAGGTAGGCTTTGAATATCTCCAGAGATGGTAGACTCCACAACCTCTCTGGGATGTCACTCTGAAAGTTCTTCCTCATGCTGAGATGGAATTGCCTGTGCTCCAGCTTGTGCAGAATAATGAGTAGTCAGAACACCATGGTCAAGTACTCTACTTAACTAAAAGGGAAAAGCTATACACACACAACCACTGAAAACAGAAATGACCGTAGTCCTTCCTCTGTTGCCCACAAGATCCATCATCCTTCCCCATGATGCACCACATCAGACTCCCCAAAGCACAGGATATGGAAAGTTAAATGTTCCAATTGTTGCACACCTTTAAGGTCTATCAGGCCGCCTCCACATGATTATTCTCCTTTCTGAAAACATTTTAAGTGTGCTGCAGCTTCCACAAGAGTCTGTATTCAGATTATGTATATGAAAGCAATGTCTGCACTCATCTCTTGGCCCTTGCTGTTTTGTAATTGACAATAAATGGAACTGTTGGCTGCACTTCCAGTTCAGCAATGGGTTCATGCAACCCCCTACAGATGGAAACAGGATACCTGAATGTCACTAAGGAAATCTGTAGCTTATAACCCCTGAAACCTCATGGGACTGCTAGGTTTCTGTGAAAGGCAGAGCTGCTTCAAGTGGGTACCAATTTAACACATGCTTTCTGATTTCTGGTTCTCTTTTAAGTTCTCCTGTGTTTTGTTTTCTAAAACTTGGCATTCCAATGTTCTAGCATAATTATATTTCTACAGCTTTACTAATACAAGAACACAAATGAAAGGACCATTTCTCATTTGTACTTGGTTATCTGGTAACATGATTGCAGCTCCACAACAATTTAAGTTAACATCAGCTGATTTTCTTTCAGACTAGAACTAGGATTGATTGGTTACCATAGAAAATGACAGGGAAGGGAAAAAAAAAATCAAATAAAAAAGAATATACCAAGTGCTGGAAAACGTATGATTAGAAAAAACATGGCCTTTTAAACAGAACTGTCTTGCAGACAATGGTTTCCACCTGAAATGTACACAGAAGTTAAGGCTTCTTTATCTGTTGAAATAATCACTTTTTTCCCCACTTGAATTAATTTTTGTATTTCAGAAAATAAAACAGAAATAGACCCACTGTATCTAAAGACTTGAGACTAAATGATATCACAACAACAAACATTACACTACCAATGTTCTTGCATACAGGGAAGAGATTGATAGATGCACCTGTCCTCAATAAACTTACGTCTTTTTTGATGGACAAAAGTAAGTTTTGTCTTTTATTGAATATAGTAACTGTACACAATAATAAGGAAAATAAATGCTGACAGTGTGTGCATCTCTTGATGACTCTGGTTTGGATATTTATTTAAAGGAAGCACAGAGAAAGGGAAGAGCAAACATTATGCATTTCACACACCAATGAAGTCTTTCATCAGTCTTTCACCTGACAGAGAAATAGAAATACAGGATAAAAATCAATGGTTCAGCAACATTACTTTTTCATTGTTAGAACTCACACTCCTGAAAGGCATTCATAAAAATCTGGGGGGTAAAAAGAAAAGTTTTAAGGTAAGTAAAGAAATTAAAAGGTCAGATAGTTCCTCCTATGGAGAGAAATCAGACTTGCAGTTCTGAGAAACAACATTCCTCATTCTGCTTCAAGTCGAGGTAAGACAGGAAGAATAAGATTTCCAAATGCAGAGTCTTGAGTTATGAAGTATCCTGAGGAATGTGCATGTGCGTGCTGAAAAGAGAAAAATATTTGTTAAAGCGTAACTCCCTGCAGCACTGACACAATTCAGACTTCATAGCTCCTGCTGCATTAACTATTTATTTCTCCCAGAGTGCTCATCAGCTCCAATAGCAAAATACAAAACCATTTTGATCAGACATTTCACATCATTTTAGATCAGCCACATCTGAACAAGATTCATCAAGAGAATTAACTTGGCCATTCCCCGCAGCTCATTTTTCAGTAAACTTAAGAAAATGAGTTGAATGGTAAACAAACTCCTGAACCTTCTCCTTTGACACATGCTTCCACTCCCACCTATAGCCAGATTACAGTTCCTGGTACATGACAGCTGCCAGACATGACTGTCAGAAGAGTGCATCAGTAGCACCATACCACCTGAGGCTGCATGTTCAAGCGACACGTGACCAGACATGCTCTTCTACAACTTGCACTCTGCTCATGTGAGGTATATAAGCTTGTTCAACTACTACTAGGCAAAAGCCCCGGTGGGTATCAAATTGAGCCTGAGACAGCAGTGTGACCCTGCAGTGACAAAGGCTATCAGCTCAGTGGGCTGTGAATGGCCTTTAGTCCAAGGGAAGCTCCCTGAGAGGCAGCATTTGTGAATTGAGGTTTCGAGATACAGACCGGAGACACTCCAACACATAACCAAAAAGATAGTTGGGGGCTAGGATGGAGCTCTCAGCATCCAAGGGAGTGGTGAGAGAACTGAGCTAATTCTAAGGGACAGCTGAGGGGAAATTTTATGCTACTTTCTAGTACCCAGTGACAGGACATAGAGAAGATACAGAATCAGAGCCAAGAGAGAGTTTGGCAAGTCTGTCCCTGGAGAGCTTCAAGACATGATCTGAACAATGCGAGACAGCATTGATCTTGGTTACTCTTGGAACAAGGTACTGGGCTAGAAGCTTCCTGAGGACCTTTCCAGCCTAAAATGCTCTGAGATCATTTTAGGATACCAGCCAGAGTGCACTTCTGCTTCCATTCATTTTAGGAAAAATCATTTGGGGTCTTTTACTGGGTGACAGAAATATGATATAGAAACAGTGCTGCTAGTTTGCATCTCAGCATTTTTTTTTCACCATTCCTGTACCCCCTGCCAGACCATTCTGTCTAGATTACCAGGAAGGTGGGTGCCTGTACACTGCCTTTCCTTCTCAATTTCTAGATAGAACACCAAAAATAAACCTCATCTAACATGAGTAAAATAGCATCAACTAGAAGCCATTAACTGCACAATTAAGTTTTTCAGACCTTCCATCTCTGTCACTTGTAACTGCAGGGTATTCACTTGACATCTGCTTAGATTCAGCCAAGGAAAACCAGGTGGCTACCTCTCCTTACACTTCATGAGACACTGAAAAGTACAGTGGAAGTGACTCTGATAATACTGCAGGCTACAGTCTTACACCACATTGAGGGAGAACAAGCTGATAGATTTAAGTTTGCATCACATAAGAAGAAACTTGCAACAAACACAGAAACATGAAATCTAATCTCTGAAAGGGGCTTTTCATTTTCTCTGGGTGCAGGACTGCTCTCTGAAGGGACAAGCACCTAAAACAGAGCCAAGCTAACCTGAAACTGACTACCAGCTTACCTGCAGTGCAGCCTTCTGCTGTGCTGCGATGTGCTGCTGCTCAGCATGATCACGGAAATCCTTGTTCAGTGGTGATCTTGCAAGCGCAATGCTGCAAAAAAAGATGGTATGAAACACACAGCATGAAAAGAAAAAAAATCTCTTCACCATTGTAGCCACAGATTGTGACTTCTACAGCTCATGATTTATTTGACACATGGCTTGACAACTGTAAGTTATTGTTTGGAATTACTATTTGCCAAGATAAGAGAAGAAAGGAAAATGGGAGTGACCACAGACATACCACTTGACTTAGCATACACAAATTATGCCAAACTAAACTCAGAAGACTCAAACTCCTGAAGCCTGCTGTGGATTTTGCTCAAGGCTGGAGTCCCACTGAAATCACTGGAACCACTGGGGTGCAACATTAGACAATGCCAGCATTTTTAAAACAAAAGCTTTTTATTTTCACAATTATGCAGTCATTCAGTGACTGTTCTAAAAAAAAACCTGTGATAAACAGAAGCACTAGCAAGACCTCTGTAGTCCTCAGTATAATAGGAGTTCTTGGGCAGGTGGGCAGCAGCTTGCCACTTACAGTAAAAGGAGCTTCCTATGATGTAACTGAAATAATGAACCTCTAGTGATGGCTCAGACTATCTAAAATAGATTTTGCTTATCTGTATAAGTGCAGCATCCTTCAGGTTTCAAATTAAAATTTCTAAAAGTGTTTTCTTGTCTATCTTAAGCCTTGTTCCATTTGTTAACCGAAAAAAGAAATAACCAACAGGCTTTCTTTCCCCAAACCACCCCTCTCCCAACTTAATCATACTCAAGTAACATAATCAGTTATGATCCAGGCAGAAATCCGTGAGGACTGCTATCAGAATAGTACTGTAAGGCAATTCCCTACTACCTCTTAAGCTGGCTTTGGAGGCTGGTCCTGGAAGCCCAGTTCTTCCCAGTCATAGAGACAAGAGAATGAAGAACAACAAAAGATTCAAGCAAACCTCTCAACTGACCTATTTCAGCAGCTTCATTGTTAACAGCTGATCTAGTAAATCAAAAGCAGCCACACTCATGAAAAGACCTTTAATCTAAATGCATAATAAAATCCTCCAAGCAGATTTCATAATAAATACTAAGACAAGCTTCATTGCTGGAGAAAACATAAACCATATGTATGATATACTTGGTTTATACTGGTACCACTTATAATATTTATAGTACTTTCCTTTATTTTGAAGTTGCATTTATTTTGCATTTAATTCTGTACCTTCTAACTCTTCAGTGTGATTTATGTAGCTAATCTTAAGACTTTATCATAATGTTCATGACACTTTTCAAGAGAGGTCTTTTGTTCTTGTATAGGTGATTCCCATATGCCAAGGCCAGAAATCAGTTATGGCCAAAATACGTTCACTCTTATGCTGGCCAAGTCACTACTGAGCTTTGGGTGCATCAAGCTCCTTCTGTCAAGTTTGCAGAGTTTCTGTGGTCTCATTTCTGACAAAACCTTCAGCACAATATCCCTGCCAGCTACTCAACAGTCAGCTTCTGGAAAAATCACACATTAACCCACCACACCACAGCAGAGTGACTGCTGCTTTGTAGGTTCCCCCCAGCTCTTTACCTTCAAAATCATTAAATTTTAAACCTGCTCACAAGCATACAGTATTGGAAAAAAGAAAACAACCAGCCATGCACTAACACTGCCAGATTTGCAATTAAGCATAGAAACACCGTTGCCAGGAGTCAGGCTGACATTTCTATTTAATTCTCTAATCACTAATTTTGTTTAAATAATGACTGTGATACAGAGTGAATCAGAGATACCACTTAGGCTATTTCAGATATTTTGCACGCTTTTTGACAGAAGGAAAGAAATGAAGGTGACCTAGAATTTCCATCAAAAAAGGCATGGAAAATATTCAAACTCTATTCAGAGTACCTGACTCAGCAGGTAATACAAGAGACTTCATGCAACACACTGTGCCTAGAATATGGCACAGCACTCATTTCATGCTAGCCCAGAAGTCTGTCTTGATTTTTTCATGTAGAACAGCGTTTGATTTTCTAGCTACACATTTTCAACAAAAAAATCTTAACTTTTTGTCTTAAATAGGAGAAAACCCAGCGACAACTCCCAAACTCAGATCAGATTATTACACCTCATAGTGTAGAATCATCCCTACAGCACAGCATCTTCTACAAGATCTACAGCAAGGGCTTTGGCACACAGGGAGTTTCAAGGATAACCCACCCCCTGCCATAACAGCTCATTTCTAAATACACAGTACCCTAAAACAAATGGCCTGCAGCTTCCATTCCTTAGGGCATTTTAGCTTAACAATGAAACACTTTCTCAGAGCCTGCTCCTGTTCCTTCTTCAAGGTAGACTGAGTAAGCACATCTGATTCTGTCCTTCTCAAATGGAAATTATGTAACCCAAGAATTCAGGGTCTATAAACAATTTTAAATACTATTATGTTCTGTAAATGCAAGGTCTCCCTGCCCGGTTATTGAGGATAGTCTGAAAATACTTATGGTTAGTGTTCCCTTGCTGTTACTTTTCTCCTTTCTCCCCTAGCTAACCAGTGATGACCAAAAAGGTTTAAGAACATAAAGTACCTGGCTCCAGGGTGATTTGTGGAAGACTGGTTTTGCATAAGTAATTTTCTCTTTTCCTTGTCTAGTTCTGCCAGGATTGCAACCCTGTTTTTATTTGGGAAACCTGGTGAAAACAACAAGAGAACATTAGAGAGATTTTATTAGATCAATTTACCTGATTTCTAAGTCTCAGCTCTAACCTTGTAGAATTATAAGACTCTGTACAGTAAGACATTGTGATGAATATACTAATCTTCAAGACTTTGCACATATCTGAAAGGCTATTAATAAATAGGGTTCATTTTTCCTATTCTCATTTTACAACACCAAAAACTTTCTTTAAGCTATCACAAACATTAATACATTTTAAAATACAGATTTCTAAGTCAAGTTAGATCCTACCCCTTCCCAAGGCAGCTCTGTAGCTATAAACAAGGTACATTATCCAGTGTCTTTCAAAAAAAAACAACCCAGACATACCACATTTTAGATTTAAAATGCAGACATTGAACATACAACTCAATTATAGCAATGGGGTAACATACTAACAGGGATCAATTCTCAGGGCAGTGAACTCAAACTATAATAAAAGTTTTAAATATGTAACAGGTAAGAATTTGTCCTGGTTTGAAGTAAAATAGGGTAAATTTTCTAGTTTGTAACTTCATCTTTCAACTAGGCCTCTTCTGTCTGACTAAACTCTGAAATTAACTACACACTGCTCAGAAACTGTTGGCCCCCAGACTGATAAGCCCTGATTATAGCAGGGTATGGTATGCAAAAAGCTCTCATTTTCATTATTCACTATGGTGATCAAGGTTAGAAAGTTCATTATTTGCCAAACTGGGGGGCTGGATGCAGAAAGACGTAGAGGAGTCCCACCAGCAAAGAGGAGTGAACAGGGCAGGTAACCCATAATTTACCAACAGGAGTATTCCATCCCATCTGCCCCATGCTCAGTATAAAAGCTGAGGGGCCAGCCCTCTTCTTCGCTCTTTCTTCGATGGCCGACATCTAGGAAAGACTCTGCCTGTCCATCTGCTTTTGACCTCAATCCGAGCACTCGGATTCCAAATCTGGCACCCAGCTCCTGACTGAACTGGCCCCCGCCTGGGACTCTCCCTGTGTCTGCTGGGGACATGATCATCATCCTGAGAGCTTGATATGGTTTTGTATATATTTTATACCTTTTTATCTTTTCCTTTTATCTATTATTCCATTATCTATTAAAGTAGTTTGGAATTCCTCTAAACTTACAAATTTCCTCATTCCTTCTTCTCCTCCCTTTTGACAGAGGAGGGAGGGCATGTGTCATTCAGGGGGGTCTTTTAGGCTTAAACCAGGACAGATGATTAATGGTGAGACATGCAGGAGAGAAATATTGATTTATTGATAGATTATATATTTTAATTGTGGTTTGCTTAGAGTTTTAAACAAACAGCCATGGGGTTAACAGACAGAATTCCGCCTAGTCTCCTTACAATAACTGGTTTAGTGTCGTTTGAAACAATAGTGCTTAACTTGCCTACTTTTTTGTGTAATTTATTTTATATTTCATCTTTAAGTGATGGTTCAAATGTTCTTTTGCATTGGTGGATTTAATTGTGGTGTATTTTGTGCTAGAATTTATTGTTTTTCTGCCTAAATATCTTGGGAGTCTCACAATGGAGTAGATTTATAGCTACACTATAATCGGACTTTGAATGCTTTGACCTTGGGAATTTTTCCCTCTTTCTCTACTGCTCATGCCAATGTATCAGCATCAAGTCCAGGGGATGTGTCCAGTGTATGAATGACATTCGTGTTTTTAAGATCATAACGGGAGTGTCAGGTTTCATGCATGACTTGCAGGGGTGGTTGTACTTGAAATCAAGGTACTGGGACTCTAAAAACCAAGTACAAATTGCCCCAGTGACCCGAAGGAAAAAGAGGAGGTCAGCTAGTTCCTCTGCCCCTTCTGATACTGATAAAGGCCAAGTGAAGACAGAGAGTAAGGGGGAGGAGTCCTCTAGTGAATATCTAGGAGAGGGTCCTGCTCCTCCTACAGATAAGGGACAGGCTTCTGCACCAGCACAAGACAACTCAGATACAGAGGTGATAGTTAAATCCTTCTCTACAAAAGATTTACAAAACATGAGATTTTGGCCATAATGAGGGTGAGAGGATTGTCTCCTGCTTGCTCTGGTGCTGGGATAATGGAGCTGACAGCATAGATTCAGGTGGGGCAGAGGCTAAGCCGCTGGGAAATCTGACAAAAGAAGGTGGTATAGATAAAGCTCTCAGGAAAAAGTCCAAAACTCAGAGCCTCTGGAGGTGGCTTGTATCAGCCATAAAGGGCAGGTATCCCTTTAAAGACGATATTGTCTCCCGAGTAAGTGAAACAACACGGAAAAAGGCATTAAATATCTGCAAGAGAAGGCAGTGAAAGAGGTAATTTATGGTGACTGGAAGGTAACTGTAGATCCTGCTAAGATACCATGTAGACAACCAATGTTACAGAGGTGCACCCCCAATGCATTCCCATACTTTATCAGTACTGATTGGGGTAGGAAATGATGATGATACATCATTAACTGCAAATGAAGTAGTTCACAAAATGTGGCAGTACAAAGACAGTCTCTCTGCTTCCCTCACTGTAGCAGCTGTGGAAAAAATGACTGATAAACTGACTGATAAACTCTCTGGGACCTACGAGAAAATTGAAAAACTGTTTGATAAACTGATAAACTATCTAGCAAGAAGGACAGATCCTATTCCTCCCCTTCATGTCCCTGTGTTGCAGCTATTCAGAGATAACACCCTCCTACAAGACCAGCTCATAGAGAACAGAATACACCTTGAGATATTCTGTGTTTTTCCTCCAAGACTATGGACAGGAAACTAGCAGGTGGGAACAAAGACCTACCTCAGCTCTACAGGCTTGAGTACGTGAGATGCAAGGTAAAGCAAATAGAAGGAATTATTCCAGGAGAAATGCTGCTCCTGTCCATGGGGCAGTTCTCCAATTCAGACAGAAATTGATCTTCCAATTATAGATATTAGAGGTGCCCTGCTTCCAGCCAGGAGGAGGAGAGGGATAACCAAATTTAGTGGACTGTGTGGATTCAATGGCCTGGCACATTAAAGCCACAAAAGTATACAGCTCTAGTGGTGTTGCAAAACACATGGAGGATGACACAGCAGTAATTGGAGGTAACCAACATGGCTTCACCAGGGGCAAATCATGCCTGACCAACTTGGTGGCCTTCTATGATGGAGTCACATCATCAGTGGATAAAGAAAGAGCAACTGACATCTTGTGTCCCCCATGGCATCCTGGTCACCAAACTGGAAAAGAATGGAATTGATGGATGGACCACTGGCTGGATAAGGAACTGGTTGTATGGTCACACTCAAAGCGTTGCAGTCAATGGCTCGTTGTCCATGTGGAAACCGTGAGACAAGTGGTGTTCCTCAAGGATCAGTACTGGGACCAGTGCTATTTAACATCTTTGTAGGAGATAAGGACAATGAGATTGAGTGCACCCTCAGCAAGTTTGCAGACAACACCAAGCTGTGTGGT
>VZTY01033951.1:0-28796 GCA_013400935.1 Turnix velox
GATTCTGTGATTCTGTGTGAATGAGAATGATGGTAATAAGATTGAGTGCGTACAGCAGACTGGAGACAGAGGGAAGTGATGTGATCTAAACCTCACTCTGTAGCCTGAAATTATTTCAATATTTTCTGTTTCTGTGTAACTGAATGTTGTACCAAATTTGCTGTCTTTTTATGCTTGTGTATGTCTTTCACTGGTAGAGCTTTCTCTGCATCTCTACCATAGAGCTGTACATTTGATATGTTTTCCCTGAATGATGAACTGCATTTATTTTTCAACTTTGCTCAGCCTTCTTCCTGTGCTCAGCCTTTCTAATGAAAAAACTTCTTCATGGTGAGGATGACAGAACACTGTAACAGGCTGCCCAGAGAGATTGTGGAGCCTCATTTTCTGGAGACATTCAGAGCCTGCCTCGATGTGTTCCTGTGTGATCTGGTCTAGGTGTCCCTGCTCCAGCAGGGGGATTGGACTAGATGATCTGAGGTTCCTTCCAATCCCTGATATTCTGTGATTCTGCAATCTGACAACTAGTATTACAGCTTATAGGTAGTAGTTTTTCTAATGCAGTAACACTTTTCATTCACCACAGTGGAACATTTTGTTCCCTAGGGCATGATGCTGCTCCAGTCTTGCTAAGGTTGCCCAAGGAATGCATCCTATCTGATTGCTAAATGGGAAGATGCAGTCCTTCTACTTATAAGTTGCTCAAAACCATCTATGTCTACAATTTTCTAATAATAAGAACAACAGCAGTGCCAACTGACTAAATAAGACTTTCTGCAGAGCTTTATCACCTCCATCATCTCACAGATTTTCCAGTTTTTGTCTTCTTGTCTCTGGTGCTCTTTCCTTCAGCCTTGATGTCTTTTTCTGTCATTTCATCAGACTGGAAAAGAGAGAATGAGTTACTAAAACTGGAATGATTCAAGTCCAACAGCCATTCAAGCTTTTCTTTCTAATTAGTGTAAGTAACTAACAGCTACCCAGGAGCAAGTTTCAGACTAATTAATTCCCACTAATTTTGTTGTCCAAAATGCTCTTTGATCAAATGTTCAAGATAACTCATTATAGTTTGAAAGCAAGGTAGGGAAGTGTTACTAGATACAGCAAAAATAGCATCAAGATTAGTAACCTTGCTAATTTTTCTTCTGCCTTTTTCATGTGCCCTCATGTGATTTCTGCTTCTTGTATTATCCCTCTGAATAATCCAAAATATTTATAATCACATCTTCAGTAAAATCTTAATAATGGAACCGTCTGCCCAGAGAAGTTGTGGATGCCTCCTCTCTGGAGGTGTTCAAGGCCAGGCTGGACAAGGCACTGAGCAGCCTGATGTAGTGGAAGTTGGAACCTGATGATCTCTAAGGACCCTTCCAACTCGAACTATTCTATGATTAATAAAGGAGGGAATAATAGCAGAATTCCCTTACTTTGTCAATTCAAGTTGACAGACCCTAGGTTATTAGCCATCTGTTTAATAATTTGCACAAATGTGGACAGTAAAGGAATGAAAGTACATCTAATAGGTGTTTGCCATTGACCTTATTGGGGCACCAGTGACTTTATCAGAAATTTGATTTGTGGTCCCAATGCTGTGTCATTTAAAGTACTGATCCACCACACTAATGGAGATAGCATTCAAGAAACTTAATGATGAAGTACTGAATTTACTATTTCCAAATAGAACTATTCTTCCACCTCTCTTTCTTCATGGAACATGCCCCCAAGTTATTTTCCTACTTTGAAGTACAGTGATTTTCCATATATTTTATTCCAAGGATACTGGTTTTCCTTCTTTGAGTATTGACACTTGAATTGATTGCGGGTAATCTTAAACAAGAGACCTGCATAGTGATACTAGTTCTTGAATAGTTGCTTGGAATAGTCTTTGAACTTGACATGTTTCTAAAGCTGCACTGGTGATTAATGCTTAGAGAACTTCTTTCCTAGTGTTTTTGTTTTAGGCATTCAGCGTTCATTCTATCCATCAAGCAAGGCAGATGGTCAAATCCTCTGTAAGGATTACACCACTGCAAATGATGAGACTTTGGGGAGACTGTTTATGCCCTTATCCCCTAAAATCTATCTTGGGAGGATTTTCATAATCTCTCTGAAAGGATTTCTAGATCTCTTCACAGAACTCAGCAACATCTCTCCTTGTCAAGAGATTTGGAGACAGGCAGTCACATGGCCCCATGGAGATGTGGTTTGATGCTGTTAATAGTTTTTCTACATTTCCTTACATCATCATGCATTTTTTAGAAGTCTATTTAAGGAAAGAGTGAGCACATGAAAAAATATGTAGAAAATCTACTTTGAAGAGTGTGTTTTGAAGAGTCTAGTTTTCAGGTTATGGAGGTGGCACTAGACATTTTTTTTCTGTTTAAAAACACAGGAAGAAAAAAAGTTGTAGGCAAAAGTAAAATTTTTTAATAGATCAGGTGACTAAGTGGGAAAAATGAGTCTGATGTACCCAGGAACTTGTCAGGAGAAGATGTAAAGAAGAACTTGTGTAACTAGAAGCTTTTCTAATTTGTCCAACAAAATCAGCTGATCTAAATATAGCTACTTTCAAACTTGGCCCTTTGTTTAAAGGAGAACTTAATAACTTATATTCAGACGAATATCTGCAGTTATTTTGGGATGGATCAAGGCTTTATGTAAAAATCTAATTATTATGTTAATCACTATTCAAATGGAAAAGAATAAACATCAGAGATCCAGTTGCAAGGTAACAATAGGAAGATATCAATCATTAGATCTGGCTCTGAAATACATAAATTTTCATGATTTGTTGAAAGCAAACCCTCTCTCTGTGGAGAAAAGAATTGCCTTGAAAATCAATGAAGTCATTGCTGTTGTAATTCAGTGTTTTGATAAAACTGAAAATTAGCCAGTTAAAATTCTTGTCAATAACAAATAAGAAGTGTGATTGATGGTGTGTGCAGTTTCCTGCATGATTGTCTGTATATATACATATGTATAATTTTCTTCTGCTCTAGTTACAAAGAAATAGGAAACATTATTAACAATGGAAAATACAGCTCAGAATCCAAAGATCATTAAAGGTGCTTCTTTTCTTGATAGTTCCATTGTGTTAGGGTAGGAATTGGAAAGAGAGAGCCATTAGAGACTGCATTGTCATGACTTTGCAGCAGACAGGCAGTAATAGGTCTAAAAATAACAACATTATGGGGGAAGTCAAAGAACAGGGAGCTGTTTCTCTGCAAGACACATAGCAGCTGTGGTGAGTTTGATACTTGTCGGGGCTGAACTCTTGAACACTGGCACAAAGGTTCTGTTGCTCCACCTTGCTTTATCTTCATCTTCCACAAGTATTGGAGATGAAACAGAGAAACAAGCTGAGCTGAACAAGAGAGTTTGAAACACGTGAAGTTCTTTACGAAGTTGAAAGGGAAGGGGTCATTTTGGTCTTGAATTGCAGAAAGGATATACCTGCAAACATGAGACACAGAGAACAGTCTAAAACTTAGAGCACCAGGGGACGACTTGGGTAAAGAGCCTTGAGTATCCATCAGATTTCTTGTAAATTTAAAATAGCAACTGGTTCTCTTGCAGATCAGTCCCATGTTTCTAACACTGATGTGAAAAACCCACTTTTCACATCCTTTGATGGAAAAAACCCTTCCAAACTGGTGAGATATTCAGAGATTATGGTGTGGCATATTGTGTAGCATAATTTAGTCTGAGCATTTAGGTAGGTAGTTGGATTTCATGTCTAAATCACAGTCTTGTCTTCCATTTTCCATAGTGTTTGACTGAGGTGAATATTTTTTCAACATAATTTATTTTAATAAAGAGCAATTCACGTGCCTTTTACTTGTCTAGAACTGGTTGTCATTGTGTAGTTACTATTGTGTGGGTGGAGAGTCAGCCACAGTGTGAACAGGTACCAGGAATCACATTTCCACTGTGCCAGCTTCTTCTCTGATGAAGAACACAGTCAGCGACTTTTCTTGCACCTGATAGAAAAGGAGTCTGTTGAAAATGCACTTTTACCAGTACCATGGCACTGTAGGTGCAGCATATAGTTTATTTCAGTTGTCTTAAGGAGGATCCTTGCTAAATCTGCTGTGCCTGGAAGCCTTGTGGCACAGCAAGGGTATTGTGGATGGTTGCCTAAAAATATTTCTTAGGCCCCATGTGGAAGAAGATGCAAATAATTCCAAATAATTCTTCAAATATTTCCTCCCTGATGTGGGAACTCAGCCACCACCTCAGTCATATGGTACAGGATATTTTTTTCCCCAGAGCTGCTGTTTTTCTTATTATGGACAGAGTCTTGTTTTATGCCAACAGATACACTGCAAATCCGATGCATTTCACAGGGAAATGTGGCCTTTTCCTGTGTTCTGGCACAGTTCCATTCCATGCAATTATTTTATGTCATGTAGCTTCAATTAATACTTGCAGGCATGGAGTAACATGAACTGAGAAATGACCAAACAGACTGAAAGTGTTACAAAAATCAGAGAAGTATTCGAGGGTAGATATACTTTTGTCCAAGTACAGAGTCATGAGACTTTGAGCCAAACTGAAGATGACAAATTTAAAAGCCAGTGAAGAAAATGCTCTAAATTCACAGCATATACATAACTCTTGCTTCTTGTAAAAACTGCTGATTTGTTTGACATAAGGACTTTAAAAGAGGAAGCAAAAATATACCTATTTAAAAGCTCCCTCTTCCATTTAACTCAGAGACAGACATCTAACTCATGAAAGCCTTGATTTAGCGGCTGCTTGAACATGCACCAGTATCTAGTAACCAGCCTCTAAGTAACTCTGTCGACTCCATTGACCTTCTGTGCTCACATAAAGTAAAGCACATATGAGGAGGTTTGTTAAACATTAGCCTAAGAAAACTGTAAATTATATTCCATAAGGAAGACTTTTTCTGTGAGAGCTCTTTTGGAATTTGTTCTGGTGCATTGTTTTCTTTTGTTGTGCCCACTAGGGATGAAGGAAGACATCTGAATGCTTTTTTGGAGCTTGTTAGCCTTATTGACTACATCTAGCACCACTGTGAAACAATTGCCAAGCACAGTTTCACTGTATTCATGACAGGATATGCCCAACTAACAAACTCTTATTCCCTATGCAGGTAATGATGGCTCAAGCAAAAGCCTACATTGAAATTATTTAGCGTTGGGCTAAAAATATTTATCATCACATTCAGGATTAAAAGTGAGAATGGGGCTTCAATATCTTCCCTTAGAGAATGTGTTTTCTTTAAAATGCAAATTAGGTCAATCCCAAGGTGCGTTTTTCATCCTTTTGTTGCTAAATTTCTGATAGAAACAAGAGTTCATCAGCAAAGCTCCATACTGGGGGAGTTCTTTTCCACAGTCTTCTGCTCCCACTAACAGATCTTATAAAGAAAACGTCCATTGCAACTCAGGATGCTGATATCCTTGTGAGGTGAATAAAAGTATCTTGGATCTACTAAGAGCTTGTAGAACTTACAGGTTTTCTTTAGCGCTGCCATCTATTTTCAATGCATTTGTCTTACTTCCATACTCTTTTGCATGAAGGAGGCAAATTTCATTGTCTTGTATATTAGAACAGGGGTGTTTTNGGTGGGGGGCTCTTTTCCTGGTGGTGTCGAAGCCCTGGGGGCGTCTAAAACGACCACCGACCCATTTCTTCGGGACTAAGTGAGACTGCGCAAGAGGGCAGGACCAAATTAACATACGAAGCGAGACCCTGTATTAGCATAGATAAGAGTTTCATGAATATGAATGTATCTGGTGTTAAATACTGATAGTTCTGGGACCTGGGGTGTGCACGTTAGGTGGAGCGATCCCCCGGTGTACCCGGCCCCGTAAATAAAGTATACCTGCTTACTCTCCACAAAGGAATACGCGCATCTTTAAATCACAGGTCTTCATCTTTTGACAGTGATGTGATAATCACTGCAACTTCTGCCTTTCCTAGCCCTACCCCTCACCTTGGAAAAAGGCCACCAGCAACAAAAGAAAGGGTTTCTTTAGACCAAATGGGAAAATGTTGTATTTGACCTCAATGCATAGCACTTGAGACTGGCTTGTTTTGGAAAAACAATGGGCTGGGCAAAGGACCCAGAACTGAATATTCTCAGCCTGTGTTTTGCAGAATGTGGTTTTTATTAGTAATTTCTGTAGGTCAAATTCTTGAGACCTGTGTCATCTCTTTTGATCTTGGGGCCATGTCTGCATTCTGCCTACAGCATCATGGAAGTTAGGCATGGATTAGTATTGGTGTACAAAAAATAACCCTTGGCATATTTTGTACATATCTTTGTTCACCTTTACAATGCTGTACAGTAAAATATCATAAATGGACTGTGTTCAAAGCACATAAAAATATCACCACTGAGAAAAATACTATGATTGTACCTTTCTCTTGTTCCTGTCATTGCAAATTCAGTCACATGTTATAGCACAATTTATCAATTTTATTGCATGTCAGTGATTAATTTTATGTACTCTGTACAAGAAATCCCATTATTGTGGTTTTGTAAGTAGTTTATAAATATGTAAGTCCTATTAAAACCAAAAGAGACAGTAGCTCTGATTGATCTCCTTTGAAAAGGACTTACCTTAAAAAGTAACATGGTGTAATTCTTAGTAAAGTTTTCCAACCTAATTTCCCTTTTCAGAGTTCAATTGTACAATGCAAACTTTACTCTGTTAAGCTGTCAGATAAAAAAGGGGACTAATAGCCTGATCACACTTTCACCTAACAAAGGATACATTTAGCTAGCTCAATTACTAGTCTGAGCTTTAGACAGAAATACAAAAAGAAAGATGACAGAGCAATTTAATTTTACAATAAAACTATTAATTCTTGACCCCCTTCCCTCCTTACAATATTCTGATGCTTAACTCTACATTAATGAGACAATTTAACTATAATTAGGGTTGCTTTTGTTACAGCTCTTTCTGATTTTCGGATGTGGCCTTCAAATTATCTGTCCTTGGTTGGAGTTAAATGAGTCGAAACTGTCAGCTTTTTATGATTTCCTGCAACATCTTTTGCTATATTTCACCATTTGGATTTAGGGAGAATAAAGAGAAAACACCACTTCATGATGGTTCTTTCTTTGGGTAATTTATCGATCTTTTGTAGCATAATTTGTAGCATCGTTGCTGGAATTTGCACAGACTAGAGCTCAACATATGGCCACTGTGCTCTTTTCCTATGTAATCTTTAGATTCCGTATGATTTATTTTCTTTCCCAGCAGGATCTAACTCCTAAGGCAAGTAATTTATAACCAGCAGGCTGTGCTGATCCTGTGACCAATATAGCAGTTACCCAAAAGGTCTTTGAATCGCCTCTTGAACAATCACAGGAAGGAGTGGCTTATTTACATCACCAGTAGCAAACTGGGGGACATTTAAGCTTTCAGTTGCTGATCCCCTCCTCAGTTGTGCTGATTCTTATTTGTTTGTGTCCTAAGACTGAGTGAGTGGGTGCTGCACATAGCCTGTGTTTTTGCAGTCTGGGAAGAATGGAGGAGTAAATGGACCGTAGCAGCTGAATTATCTTATTTTTTAGCATGTTGCCTACCACGGGGAATTAAGTGCTTTATAATTCAGCTTGCCACCTTTACTGTGCTGTTTTCTTCATCATTATGCATTACTGTGAGCTGTAACTGGGCTTTGATATGGTTGTGAAATGGCAGTATGAATTACTCCTCTCTCTGGATGTATGAAACTTACACCATTATCCTCTTACACACATTAAGAGAAAATTATTTTTTTTGCTTTTGAACACAAGGTGATCTTTTGAGCTTAAATGAGGAAATTCCTCTTCATGGTCCCATTCACATATGAACTTCAAGGGCAGGGCATCTTCACCCAACTCTGCCCCTGCAGCTTTGAGTGCTTTATGTGGGTGGTTGGTCCTTCTTGTAAGCACACAAGAGAAATTCTGCTGCTTTTGTTTTATGTTAGAAACACAAACCCAGAAACAGGCTGTGTTCCCTTAATGGATACATGAAGCAGCAACGTGAATGTGTTGTAGAACAGAACATTTGTTCTCTGCTGCCCCTTCCCTAATGAGCCGTTCAGCTTTACACCTCTGAAGCAGGCATTTGTTTTCTCTTTACGAAGTCTGGCTTGAGGAGGGGGACTAGTCAGAGACACAAACATCACACTGGAAATTAGACCTATGACTCTTTTTCATAAAGGTGTGAGAACAATCCTCAGCAGGAATCTTTTAAAGCTATTTCTGTTCTGGTGAACTTCCATGCAGTGACTGGTGAATCCAAGTTGTGCAACCCAGTAATAGGGTGGAGATAATTTGGTAGAAGATGGAGCAATGTGGTAGGAAAGCCTGATAGGAAGCTAGGGGGGTGTACCTGGGACAAAAAGAAAAATGCAAAACTAAGAAAAAATGGATATTTGGCTTGCCTTGTTGGAATAAATGGCTTGTTCTGATGCTGCATTTGGGATTTGAAGGGTTTCCTTTAGTTGAAAAGACTGAAAAGAGAGTTATTAGAATACTCTAGGCAAAAATACATGAGGTGAATTGAGGTTGTGTACGTGGAAAGATGAAGGCTTGATCTGAGCTGCCTAGCAAGAATGCAAAAGCAACTTTTTTACATTGAAGGGAGGCAGGAGGAAGAATTTGCTCTTATGGAGGTGTGGAGGAGCTCACTGGGAACTGAAGCTTTTTAGGTTTATAGATGATGTGTTGCACTTGTACATCATTCCTCAGAAAACTCCACAGCTGTGTAATGTGAAAAAGGCACAGATTTTGTGTGGGGAAAAATGGGGTTTTCATTACCAAGGCAGAGGATAATTGAGACTGTCCTTCCTTTCCTCTCAGCCATTGGAGACTACCCAGGCCTTGCAAAAAATCAGGAGGATCATTTCTTTTGCTTCAGTGCCTAAGTCCATGATCACTGGTTCCTCTGGGGTGGAAATTAATATTTAAAGACAAATCACTTTGAAACCAAAGAAAAAAATGAATGATAATTTTTGGCCTGCTATGTTCAGGGTTTAGTAAAGTGTAATCCCTTCTAAGAAGAAATCTCTGCCATATATTTAAATCTAGTATTGTCCAATTCAGTGATGAAATAGTCTGGAACCATTACAATTTTTAAAAATTAATCACACGTTAGATTTTGTCCACCACTTAATATAGCAAAAACGGGTACTATTTAAATATTACAGGCTTCATTAACTGAAACTAAATCATTGTTCAAAATCAAGTGCTTCAGCCTCATCCTGAATAATTACAAAGGAAATTATGCTGTCATTGTTAATTTTGGGCTTGTTATTGGGAAAACCTGTAATGGTCACCGTTCACTGTCTTGAGGTGCAGGAGCTGTGGTAGCAATGAGGGAGAGATTGAGTATTCCCAATTTATTTGTATTTTCTTGCATGTATGTCATAAACATACAGTAATTCACAAAGTACTCAGCTGTGCACAGTCCCTAAAAGATAGTTTGGATGCAGGATAAGGATTCAGAAACCATACCCACCCAACTTAATCCTGTTGAGGTGGTGAGAATCTGCTTGATATAACAGGCCTTTTAAATTTATATGCTCTTTGAATGTCAGATTACCAACAATAATAAACTTAGGCTACTGTTCTTTGTTTTTGCTTTTGCAGACTGTCTCGCTATGTCACTTTTCAATAATTTAACTATAATGAGACAGAATTATACACTGATGCATGGAGTTGAAAATGATGTATTAAAGTTAATTTTCTCCTATAGAAAACCAATGATTAGGTTGTGTTGTAAATGAAGTTATGCAAGTGCAACTGGTGGCAGTAACCTCTTTGGATACTCTCATATTGTTATAAGATCAATAACTCATTGATTGAAGTTATAAGAGAACTATTAGATTTCATGAAGTCGTTAATTAGCAAACAATCAGTAGTGCTTACTGAATCACTAGTGTATTATTGCTTAATTATATGCCTAACTAAGCATACTTTCTGCTCTAAATGGTGGAAAATGAGTTAAAATATATAGGATATGGCCTACTTCTCTACCTAATCACAGCTTAACCCATTTTCTTTAATTTCCAGATATTATATAAACATTATAAAATATTGAACACATATATTTCATAGATCTGCTACCATTTGTGTAATTTTGATGCAGCCTGATCTAGAAGTTTAGAAATTAATATTAGTATACTGTTTATCAAGACCACCAGTTTAAAAAGTGCTTTAATTGTAAATAAGCCATATTAATTTCACATGTCTATGCTCAAATATGGTTAAATGCCAGTGGGAAATATATTCAACAAGACCAGAGATACACTGCAAAACTTCTTTGTAATAGGAGAGTGTGATTCTTCAACTCTCTTTCACCTTAATTGCTGGGGATTTCTATACAAATAAACTTGACAACATGGAATTAAGCATGATAATAAGGAACCCAATAAAATCTGTAGGTATAGGATGAAGTGAGAGTAAGAGGCATGCTAGAAATCTGTTCATCAGGAAGTGGTGTAGACAGCTTGAGTGAGGAATATAAACCCAGTGATGTCTAGTGGGAGGTGTCCCTGCCTATAGTTGGAACTAGTTGGTCTTTAAGGTCTCTTCCAACCCCAAACCATTCTATGATGCATGAGTACCCCTGCCTGAACAGCACATAGTTCCTATAGAAGGGGGAAGAGGTTTCATGTACTCATGGTTAGTCCCTTGATGATTAGAGCAATAAAATCAGTAAGTAAATCCCACAGGGCATCATCTGCTGCGTATTGTCGGGACAGGCCACTGACATGGCTCACTTGTGAATGCGTCATTATCCTCTCTCTTATCCCACCTCCATGTATATTCTGGGCTTTCTTCCCACCTTTTTACTATAGAGGGCTGCAGCAAGTGCATAACCTGAAGCTGGACCAGCGCTGAGAAATCACAAAGCTGTTTCACCATGAGAATTTCTGGGCAAAGATCCTTTATAGAGGAACCGAACAATGAACTAAATCTGCTATCAAAGAGCAAGTGATTCCTGCCAGAGGCTGGACAAAGTCCTGAGCAGCAGCCTACTCTGTTCAACACTGTTTTGAGCAGAGGATTTCAGTAGATTATCTCCAGAAATCCCTTCTGACTTCTCCTATTCTGTGCTTCTGTAAAATGAGGCCTATTTGTGTGAGTTCATCCACCAGGAGCAGAGAAAGAATTTAGGCTCCTCTAGAGAAGTCAGTTGCTTATGAGAAACATCTTGGTATTTCTGGCAAACGCCTGTGGGGAGATGATCAACTCTGTTACTGACTGCTAGCAATAACACATCTCTGCAAGTAGCTTTATTGCCATCAGTAATATTTCCCTCAAGTGTGCTCAAGGGGCAAGGGTGTCCTGAATATCCAGGAGATGAAAAATGTACGGGCGTAGAAGAAAACTTCTTTGATAGTGTCAGCTTCTGTCACTTAAAAGTGATGCCATGAACATGTATCTGTTCTGCCATCCTCCCAAAAATCATTCCAGGGAAATGGGATTCACCTAAATCCTTCTTTCCCATCAGGTAGATTTTGAGCTTTACAACAGTCTGGAGCCGTGCTGATTTGAAACATGGGAAGCGCTTACATAACACAGGAATTCCCTAAATTATTAGTGTTTTACATGTTTTTATGCAAGTTTTCCATTGGCAAGCTCAAAAGCCTCTGTAGAATGTCTGATGTGTGACCATTTCTTTGCGCACCAGGTGAAAGCCCCAAAGGTTTTTCAGCTTGTACCTTTCACAAAGTGCCCAACATGCTGTTTTACAAATTCTCAGTGTTAATGAGCACTGCTCCCTCTGCAGAGGCCTGTTCTAAAACCCCACAGAGTTAAGCTCACAAGCTGTGATACAAATTTCATTATCTTCATGTGTCTATTTGACCTTGTAGTCTTAATTGAAAATCTGGTCACCTAATTGTTAAAAAAAAGTGGAACCCTGAAATCTGAGGATCCTTTAATGTTCTGTTCTAAACTGTCTAAGCTCAGACAACAAAGAAAGAGTCAGCTTTTAAGTCTGAACTCAGACAACCCTGGGTGCATTGACATGAATATCAGATATCTTGAAGAGGGTCATTATCAGGAAATGCTGAAGGTAGTCTCTGGGACTGAGTTCAGAATCCCTGAGTAACACCAGCTTTAGGAACTGAACAGTTATAAAGGAATTTGTATCTTCTCACTATAGCAAGTTACCCACAGAGGGTGTTTGTCTTTTCAAGTCAACTCCTACATTTATTTGGACAAAACCCACAATACACATAGTAGCAGGAAAGCCATTGGAACGCCAGACTGGAAAAGAGTCAAGAACAGTAAGCAAATGCTTTATTTGAGGTTTAGCAGCTTGACCTACAGAAGCAACTCATGGAGCTCGATATGACTCCTCTAATGCAAGCAGGGGAAGGTCAAAAGTGTCACTTCCATTATAAAAGGGAGTTGAAGGGACATCTGAAAACATATGGGCAGTGCTTGCTTAATTCACCAAAGCAGATGCCTGAAAGTTTAAGGAAGTGACTACTTGGGCTGCCCAGGCACTTGGGTTCTTTCAAATGGTGGGCAGGTAAGTGTCATACTAGGGTTTCTGACATCAGCAACTCTGCTGAAATGTTTCCAACATAGACACCTCAGATTTGTCCACTTTTTTCCAAGAGGTCCTTGGGAGAATTTCTCTTTCATGTGGTTTTCTTAATTGGGTTTGTAAGCTTTTCTTTGAGGTTAACTGTAAAAACAGGTTAAGTTTGGTTTAAGCACACACTAATGGTCTTTGTTTTGACATTAAGTTGAGTGTATAAATGCACATTTGCAAGACCTATTGAGAAACCTTCTTCTGAAATTTGCCATCATTTTTTTGTGGAATGAAGCAAAAAGCCTGGTGGATCTATCTGGCTATACATGTGGCAGTCCTCTGTGATGCTGCAGCAAGATTACTAGTGCATCCATCACTTGCAAGCAATAATTTTTCTTTCTTATATTTTTATGAGTGCTCTGTTCTCCAGTCATTGTCAGAAAGATGAATCATACAGTGCCTCATTGTTATAGTTTCTCCTGTTGTCCCAGTTTGGGGTAGAGCAGTGTCAACTTTCTGTTCAGGGAAAGGCTCTTGCTCCTGCTTGTGCCTGTGGCAGCCAGGGAAGGCTCAGTATCTCTTTCTTTCCTCTCCTTGGAGCAAGAGGTCATCTTGTCATTGGCCATCTTAGCCCAAACAGTCTGGGAAAGGAACAAGTTTCCTTTCCTCACTTGGTGCCCAGTCATAGGCCACTTGTGTCAACAAAATACTGGAAAAGGCTGTAGACTTTGTTAAGCACTGGGAATCTGTTTGTTATTAAATGAACATTATTCAATTAATTTAAAAGATTGATATCTAAATATGTCTTTTATTATTTGTTCTGAAATGCATTTGACATGCTTATTTTTACAGTATAATTTGTGGCTGTTTGTTTGCTATCCCTCTCTTGATAGTTCAGAAGAAAAAATTTGTTTATTTATTGCAAAAGGTAGGTCTTTAATTTCCATTCAGTTCAAGTCTTTTAGAATACAAATAATTTCCCTCTTTTCCTATTCACAGGAAAGCAAAGATAATCTTCCCTACCTGTAATTGCACTGATAAATTGTATATATGTGTATTGTCACACAAAAAAATACCACATCTGTTTTAGCAACTTCAGCACTATAAAGATTATCATGTTTATTTCTAACCGTATGAATTTTACAGTATCCCCTTTAGATTTCTATTTTACATCATGTCAGTAATCTTTGAAAAATGCATTTCATTGCTCTGTGAAGCAGAATTGATAAGGATGCAGTTTAAGGTTTGGAGGAAACTTCAGAGACGTGCTAGAATAGAAGAGACTTCCTGGTTTTCTCTGTTTGGCTGCTATTCCTAGGTGCATATTTTGTGATGAACTGGTAATATTCGAAACTATTTGCATTATCACTTTATCTTTACTGAACTGCTATGAGCGTATGCCTAGAAAGTTACAACTGGACTTTAGAAAAGTCCTTCCTTCCTTCCTGACCCCAAAGCAAAATATTACTAATATTCAGCTTAATCAAATTTCTGATTAATTTGCATGCAGGGCCAAATATGCCATGCTGGTACCAGAACAAGAGGCAGAGCATGCAATCTTGCAGGTGGGGAAGAAAAAGACAGGATCAGCATTAAATCATTCTGGCCATGAAACCACACTTCAGGCCTAATAAACCACATAATGAATTGCTGTCCAAGGCTCTGGTATGAAATCCTCTAATGTGTGTTTAAAGAAGAGCTGTATTAAAAAATAATTGGCAGAGAATGCCTAATAGGGGGATAACATGCCTGCATGAGGTTGTGAGTTTTGCTCATTGAATTACTGCAGACACTTATATCCTGTACCTTCATCTCTGTTGACTGCCAGGGCTGGATGGCTCTAGTGTAGTGTGAATGATGGGCCCCTGGGAAGGCAGCTGTGGGCAGAAGCCCTTCTCTTCTGTGAGTACTGGTAGCTCTCTCCTGTTCAAACCAACCTACTCTGTCTCTTGAATGTTTTCTGTGTCCCTTCTACACTTCACTTCCAAGACTTTCCCATATGGCTACTCTCCAACCCAGATGTTGTTTATTTAATTAATTTGCCTCTTTAAAAGATGTCAGTAAGAGACAAGAATAGAGTGAGACGTGTTTGCTTCTCCACTGAAGGAAAAGTAGGATGATTAGTCAGAGTTTCCTGCATGTGAGTTTTTAAGGACAAAAAGGTTGTCACAAACTGTTGCTCCTCTCTTAAAATAATATTTTCCATCCTTTTTCTATTAGAAGGCTTAGTGAGAGGCTGAGCTTTAAAAATCCAGTCCTAAAAAATATCAGCACTGTCGCCACTCAGCAGGAGATATTTACATGTTATAACTGTGATATTTCTCTTTCCTAATGATTAGATTAGTACCAACTTTATTTCTGACAACTTGTGACACAAATCCACGAATGTCTCTGGAATGTTTCTGTGAAGTATGACTGTAATTCTGGTTGTTCTTTCGAGGGATTAAAACATATGTGTTTTGTAGACATGCTAAGGCAGATAAATGTCACATTAAATGTATGTAGGGAGCCAAAGATTATTGCGATTTCATTTTCAGGGGTGGATGTGAAAGACAAAGTTAGCAATCTCCTGCTGTCAGCCCTGTCAGATCATAGTGTCTCATGAATATTGCAGAGCCTGCTATTTATGAGATTGGCCTTTTGCAAGAGTTCAGATAATAGTGAGTAAAGAAACCTTGGGTGCAAAAGTTCAAGCATGAACAGCCTTCCCTCTGGGGTATTCAAGACCTTTTCAAGACTGTGACGCTGATAAATGGGACTTTCAGAATTGCGTAGTTCTTTCAAAGTGCTCCTAAAGAGATTGAGCAGGAATTGGGCTGTGATTATTCTCTTTAATGGTATTACTCTAAAGATTGTATGTCTTGTTCATTTGTCAGTAAGAGTTTTTATAGCAGACATAGCTATAGAACATTTGTCATGCAAAACTAAATGTATAATGGAAAAGCTGGCATTTCACATTGAACATAACATTTTGTTTTTCTGACTGGAACATAGGTGTTCAAACAGGGACTGCTGATGCTGTGGCTCATTTTCTAGACCGGAAATAGACGTGTTACTGTCTGAAGGATCAGATGACAAAGAGCTGGTCAGATCTTCCATTTCTTTGACTCTTACAAGATCTATAATAGCATCACTTACAGTTTTGCTTACGGATACAAGGATGAGAGAGTCAATGTATTTAGATTCTCCATAGCAGTTGGAGTAAATTTTGACCTCATATTTAGCAATGCTCAGACCCAGAAGACAAGTTTTAGTTCTGTTTGCAGAAGCTTTTATTTTCTTCGAAGTTATTCATATTCATTTGCATCTTGTACAAAAGCTCACAGGCAATTTTGTGGTTTGAGAGCATTGACTTCCAACCAAGCTGGAAGTAAATTTAATGTCAATTTAAATACTATTATAAATTTTCTCTTACCTCTGTGTCTTCAGCTGCATTTTTTTGAAATCTGAAAGCTTAAAGAAATTTTTAATCCATGGAATCACAGCAGCTAAGAAATTGGCACCAGAGCTATTGAGGAGAACAGAACCTAGACTTGTTCTCCAACTGCCTTGGAGGAGAAATGGTCCTTTAAGAAAAACTAGTAAAAATTAAAAAAAAAAAGTAAAGCAGAATAAAACATGTGAAAATTCTGGAGAATGCTGAATTTATTATTTTAAACTTTAGATCATCAGAACAGATCCACCAGTAGTTGGTAATTAAAAAGATTAATAGCAATGGTACAGGGGACAATGAATAACAATAGAGGAGAAGAGACTGTTTTTCTCCTTCTGCAGTTTGTGCGCACAGGAGGGAAACTCGTAAGACAGAAAATCTTTTTGCAACCATAAAGTAAACATGCCAGACTTGCTCCAAAGAGATATAACTCACAGAAATTGGTTCACATTAATTTAAATGCCCTTATCCTGTGGGACTTTTCTTTTTGTAGTTCTAAAAGGAAATTTTGGGTCAAAGTCTCATGCCAGGTGCTAAGGAACAACCAAAAAGGAAATATGAAAAAGTATTCTAGAGTAATGTCCTGTAACTCTGGGGTTTTTTTTCAAGTTTCTTGCATCTTTCTTTGAGGTGGATTGTGCTGCTTGCTTTTTTAAAGTGGGTTTTTATTTTAGGAAGAATTTGTTATGTTTACGTTGCGTTTTAGAAATACATTTTCTGAAGTCACATTTGTGGTTTTTTATTCCTTTTGAAAATAATTTTGCTGGTTCTCACATGTTCTTGGAAAAGTCAAAGCAACATGTTGCCAGGATCAGGAAAAATTGGTATACAGAGCATCTGAGCCAGAGGAAATTTAGCTTTCATCTCAAAACAGGAGTCAAAAAATGTTCTGATTCTTTAGCCACTGACAGCAACCCAGTGGGAATTTTAAGTTTCATATTAATAAAAACCCTAGCAATTAATTTTTAGCTTACATAGTTCAGCAAGGAGCCCTGTTTTGACTGAGTCTGGATCAGAAGCAGCCAAGTGAGCTAAACCCAGTGACATTTGCACTGCCTCCGTTTTTGGGCCCTACTTCATAAAACCCTTGTATGATGCGAAGAGCTTTCTTGGCTATTGAGCAGATCCTTACAGGGGGGTAAAGTAGCATAACTAAACTTTTCCATTTCTGCTGTTAATAGCTTCTGGTCTTAGTCCAGTACCCTGGACTAAGTACCCTGTGATCCAATTTGTAGGTTATGGTGTGTGTATGATATATATTTTTGTCAACTAAGAAATGTGAAAATACTTACTAATGGGCTGAAGAACTGAATGGTGAGTGGAAAGGGACTTCTCTTGCAACTACGAGCACCCTGAAGTTTGGACCTAAGCAAGGTGGAAGTTAGTGATGAAATAGCTGCATATACAGATTAGTACATTTACATGACTTGCTGCCAGCATGAGACATATGCTCCATCCTGTGCAGAGAGAAGTAAACTTGTGTTGAAATCTCACCTTCTGTGTTGCTCTGAGTATCACACGAGATTTCAGGTGTGGAGGATTATTTCCTGAGTATCAAATCTGCACATATTTGGTAAACTCTTAGTGTATAGTTTACTGCAGATACATTTACACATCCTTTGTTAACTCTGCATCTATGTGAGTGTTCCAGCATTAATGTGTGAGTAGACTCTGATGACCATGTTCTGCAAATAAAAATCCTACATAGGAGAGACACATCATGCAAAATACAATCAGAGCAAGTGAGGAAGTATAAAAAGCATTTTATTTTCAGATGTACCTGCAAAATCATTGCTAGTCCAATCAAGCGATAGTGGATGTTAAGCCAAGGTGGATCTCAGTAGGTTTATGTCAGGAAGGAGAGGTGCTCCCAAAAGAGAATTCTGGGCTGATCTCCAGAACAGTTAGGGTTTGGCAAAGCTCCAAATTTTTCCCTTCTTAGCTGTTCCATGATGAATACGGCATCTAAAGACAAAGGGGAGAAGTCCACGGCCCATTCCAAATAGAGTCTATTATACATGTATTATTTATAGTGCAGATTGAATTGAAATTTTGGTCTGTTGAGCACTGGATATTTACAGTAGAGTGCATAGAAATTACTCAAACCAGGTGTTTCTGTAATTGCAGTGCACTAGGGACAAGACAGAGCTGAACAGATCCCAAATTTACCTTTTTTCACCTGGATGGTGCAGTGGTTTAGTGTTAGTACAGAAGGCAATAAAATAATTTGTGCTGGAAAACCAGACAGTCTTGGTTGGTTTTAAACTGCTGGGTTTTGATTGAACTTTGTGTCTTTATCTTTTGTTTGCTTTTGCTTGAGCCTGTATACCAGTGAAATGATATGAAGGGGTAAACCTGTTCATGAAAATGGAGTGGAAACTACTTGTAATGGCTAAAATTTAGCAGGATGATGCTGTGTTCTCTGTTCTGACCCTACCTTGGCCTAATGTATGGTATTCAGCAGGTAACATTTTGATACCCCATAGAAGGTTTATTTGCCTCCTTAGTCTGCACAGGAAGAAAGGACAGGAAGAAGGAACTCAAAAAACCAAGCGTGAGAATTGCTATCTCTTGGAGTTTTTCCTTTTACAGCTGCATCTGTATCCTTCTGACAGAATATGAAATCCTGGATTTTTTTCCACTTGTTTTACACATTCTCTCCATCTTTATAGTTTTCAGGTAGTATTTGGAAGAGCAGAAATGTATCTATGCAGATAAGGCTCTGGAAGACAAGAAAAAACCTTTAAACTTCTAAAAACTCAGCTAAATAAATCCCATATTTTGGAAGTTTTTCTTTGGGATAGGTCACGAAGCTTAAAGTAAGCAAAAATTAAGTCTAACTTCGCTGATACTAATAGGGTTTTGCTTATCTTTTAGATCTTCATATACTCTGAAATTACTGAAATTATATATATTTTTAAAATTGTATTTCCATGAGACCTTTTCCTACTTATTTCAGAAAGATTTAATAAAGTTGCTGTGACAAAATCTACAGGACTAAAACTAAATCACTGCTTAAGTGCCTATGTGCTCCTATTTGTGAGATCCAGTCCTACAGAAGATTTTATCCCTTTATTTTTCAGGGAAAAAGCTATGAAGATTTTGGTTCTATTTAGGTACTTGGCTCTTTCAAATGATGTTCTGGATTAAAGGATATTTTGAGAAAATAAAAGCACGTTTTTTACATGTGCACTTCCTCCTTCACTAAGAATTTCTTTCATTGGCACCATGACTGAATCTGGTTTGGGCTCTCTCTTAACATGCTGAGGTCTGCAGAGGAAAGACACATTTAGTAAACTACATATGCGATCTGATCCAGAAAATAATAATACTGCAATACCATGGAACTAAAGCATCTAGGTGCACCAGACCAGTCTTCTCAAAACTTGGCAATTAAGTTTTTTTAGGTGGACAACACCAATATAATGCACAGACTGTTCAAGTGTGAGTGGATGTTAACAGCTATAAGTGGCTTTAAATAGAATCTTTTTCACGGTAATAAATAACTACTGCAGGGAAAATAGACTGCTAAATGCTCATAAAACATACTATGACAAAGACACTCTTTCAAGCAGGCATTCCTTTTTACTACAGAGCCCAGGATGCTGCTTTGCCTCTTAGTTCCTGTTACTCATAGGAATAGATCACTGACATTCTTTCCAAATGCAGGTGATGTTACCTTAGTGAAGTTTACTGTTTAGGTCCTAGAAGAAATGTTCAGACTCTCTGGAAAAGCCACATATTAGAAAAGAACCCTGCTCGAGCATCCACAACAATCTGTGACAGTGTAGGGATTTATTAAGAGGATACTACACAGGTCATCTTCTATAATCCCTGTCAGATATCCAGAATCAATAAAGGAAGGTAAATATAATGAGCCTGAGGCATTCAACAACAACAAAAAATTATATTACAAAGTTTGGGAGATGATGATCTGGCAAAGTGCAAATTTTACATCGTCTTTTTCTTACCTGGTTCTCTGGAAGAGCAGGGGAGAACAGCAGGAAAAGAATGAGGGGGAATATACATAAGAAGTTAGGATATATGATTATTCAAAAAAAGAAAAAAGAATAAAATAAAAGCAGAAGTCAAGGCTGCAGGACATTCTTGGCATGACAGCTGTATCTTGAAGGAAACTGTGAGAGCAAATAATGATTTCTGCCTGACAGTACATCTCTCTTCTACTCTAAATCCAATTATAACATTTTTTTCCTTGCCTCACTGATCCTTTTATGATAAAGAAATAGTTAATCTGTCTAAGCTGGTTCCAGGACACCAACTGGAGTGGTGCTTTCAGCAAAGGATTCTGAAATGTGCTTGATTTGAAATCCAGCTGTCTGCAATGGGGTTCCTTACATGCTTAATGTTAAAAATGTACTTAAGTGCTTTGCTGAATTAGGCCTAATATTGACATCTTTAGCGTTTCCATATCCTAATAACTTAATCTTCTAAATACATTACACATTCAGTTTGTATATTATAGGAAATACTACAGCACAGATTTGACAGCCTAAATTTCATTGCACATAAAGAGGATTAATTCAAACCCCATTTGTGCCACTGAAAAGATTTCTCCTTATTTCTGTATTTTATGCACATATAAGAAAAGAATTAGATAAATATTCCCTGGAAGAAAGAGTGGGAAGTTCTTACAAGCTACAAACCAATTTTTTTATAATGCAAGAACCTCCTTATTTTTCTTTATTTTTCCTATGTCCTGTTGGCACATGTGCCTGGTGCCTTTGCTGTGGACCTGTGCTCTGTTTTTGTAGAGCAGATCACAATTTCATAATCAATTCTTTCTCTGTGGAAGTTAAGGTGGCGTGGGGAATGTCAGGATATGGGAGAAATGTGGGAAGGAAAAAATTCTTTTTTCACATGTAGAAACATGTGCAACTTCTCCTGTCTTTCCATTTCTAGTTCTGATACCTGAATTTCTGTCTGATTAACTCACAAATGAGCCCCACTGAATGTGGGTACCTCAGCTGGCAAGGCTGTAAACCCCCCATGAAGAAGATGAGGGCTTTGGCAGTCAGTTACTTACTTGAGGAGTTTGGAATTCCTAACGGCTCCATTAAGAGTAAGTAACTGTGAATCTGTTTGCTGCAGTGTCACAGCAAAGAGCCTTTACAAAGAGTTCAGACAGGATTGAGCAGGAACTGAATTTCACTGATGTGACTTCTGTAAACCTTGTCAGTCAGAGAGGCTGGTGAAGTTATATTAGTTTAATTACAGACACAATCTTGAGTCTAGGGTTTGTTTGACATTCTTCCTTCACAAGGGAGCTGTGTGTCAGAGGATGTGAGTTCATGCATCTATTGAAACCTGGTGAATTTCGATCAGAGCTGGTACTTTGGCACTGTTGAGAGGAATCAGCACCACCCCTCATGCCAAAATGTGCTTTCCTTTAGCATTAAAGTTCTGTGCCAGAGTCCCAAATTCTCTGCTTGCTGAGCTAGACCTTGCATTTATGGTAATGACAAAATTAATATGCAAACCATGCAAGTTGTGATTAGTAGTTCCAGAGCTATTTACTAGCTGGTATATGTAATACCAGATGTGAGTGTTCTTTTAAAAATATTGCCTGTAATTCTGCTGCAACTTTCTTGCTTTGTATGTGTAAGACTGACAAATTCATATTGTTTGTTAGCTGCGACTGCCATATTATATATATTCTTACTCCCCTGAAAAGTCTCAATTGTTGTATATTCCAGAGAGACTCATTTTGGAAGAAAGAACTACATTTAAATTGTACATCCATTTAAAAAGTGTTACATGGTGAACTCTAGAATTTTTCTGGTTTAGTTGGGAAATTTTTGTATCATAAAGTTGTAAAACATCAGGATTCCCAGCAACTACAAAATGCACAACAAATCTGAAGCCATGTTGCTCTAAGTGAATCATGTAATGAAACCATTTTACAACCTTATGTGGTAACTAATTTCAAGTTACAAATAGATAGGCAGCTAATATTTCTCATTTATCATGTTTATGTTCATCAGAGATAACGATAGGGCACAAACTCTTCTTTGAATCACTTGTAGAGCTTTGGTCACAGACTAGATATTCACACACTCTTCATGGACTTTATAGAATCATAGAACGGTTTGGCTTGGCAGGGACCTTAAAGATCATCTAGCTCCAATCCCCCCTGCCATGAGCAGGGACATCTTGCACTAGATCAAGTTGCTCAGAGCCTCATCCAGCCTGGCCTTAGATGTCTCCAGGGAGGGGGCCTCCTTCACTGGGATCAGTTCTGTCTTTGTGGACAACAGTGGTCACTCTGCCAAGTAAAGACTTAAATTTTCTAAACCATCTATTTAGTTTAGAAGTGTCATTCAAAAGCCAGTGAAGAATTTCTTCATAGATGGCTTTCCCGTCTTTACACTGGCTTTTAATTAATAGAGAAAGTTCTGTTCAGGTGATTTTGGGGCTTCCCATTTGCACTTTTATACCAGCTTTCCTGCTGTGTTTCTTATTAACGCTTACTGAAAGCTTTGCTTGGGTAAAGCAAGAATTATATGTCCATTGCATTCCCCTGCAGAGGAATAATGAGGAAAAAAACACTTTTAAAATGGAATAACAGAATTAAGAGATAAATGCAGTAGAGCTCAATGGGAAACAAGAACACATGAATCCTTTTAGAAGAAAGAAAGTTAACTGGGTTAGAAATCAATTTTACTAATGTAATATAAGAAATGCAACCTGAGATAAATTTTAACCAGGAATTTATGAAGGACTTGGCAAACAAATTTGGATTGTTTTCAGGAATTCTATTCCAATTTTATGAAATTTGTCTTGTAAATTAAATACAGCATGATTTTCTCAGTTATTTCTATCACCAACTTTTGGACTCTTTGGCCTTGCTTGGGAACTTGCTTACAGAAATGTTGACTACTTGGTAGTCTTCAATTACGTCTCGAATTTTTTGACTTACTGGACAATAAATCTCACTGGAAATGGTTTTATTAATAAAATACAGAACTTTAAGGAAAAAAAGTTTTGTTTAGATTCCTATTTCATGTCAACAAAAAAAGCATACTGATTCCATGTAAAAACAATCCATGGGAAGCCCGTTCCAAACACCTCTATTTGCATCAGGATTTTTCTTTTTTCCAGGAATGATGTCTAAAAAAAGATGCTAAATATATATTAAATAAATTTAAATGTGATTTACTTACAGGGGGATGAAGTGAAAGAGGAGTGCCTCCTGACTGAGTTTGGGCACAGTGAAGCTAAATCATACAATAGCTGAGTTAGCACACAGTCTGCTTAAAAAATGTGTTGGATCTTTTGTTTGGAGATTCAATTGCTAGTGTTGTTCAACAGTCCAGAAAAAAAACATGATGCTAATTCTAAGGGAGAGTTTTGTTCAGATTGGAAGAAACTTGAGAAAATAAGTGACTTCCCTACTTGAGTAAGACCAGGCATTCATTGATCCCTATTCCAGACAAAATAAATTTTTAAAATGCAATTAGTCACTGTATATAACACTATCTTTTCAAAAACTTCTAATTTTTCTTCAACAGCCTAATTTGAATCAAATTATTTTTTTTCTTTCTTGTATCAGAGACAAACAAGGACTATGATTGAATACCATGGAATTATGCTTCCTGGGTAAGGATTGCAAGAGTAGCTCAACCTGCCATCTCAGGTTTTTAGTCATCTGTGACTTATAAAACCAAGAGGAAATTGATAGCAGAATTTTTTGTCTGCCAGAGTCTAGACAAGTCTTATGTATTAACAGAAAGATGAGATAAATGTTAAAGAAATATTATTCACCCTAAAACAAGATCCAGCTGCAGGTGCTGGAAATGGTGATTTTATTCAGAAGCTTGTGGCAGAATTGTGTAGTGAACACTATGCAGCAGAAGAGATATGATTCATTTCAGAATCAACCCCCATGTGCCAGGTATTTTACTACTTTACACAGAGAGTTACTTCCAGAGGTAATAAATTTTCATGTAGTCTTCCTTTGTTGGCTATAATCCCTTTGATTTCTTTCTTTAATTAAATCATACAGATTTTCCTTTGTTCTATTTAACCACTTACAATTTTTTGATGGTGAAGGGGAGAGAAAAAATAAATACCTGACAGGTGTACCTCGGCAGCAAAGCCAAGTACGGTAAATCTTGTGACTGAAACACCAAGCTCTACTCTGGAGGGTATTTATTGCATTAAGCCACCTTAGAAGATGGCTATGGAAACTCTTATGTCCCCCAGAATCCCAGATTAGATGCAGTAATATGATAGGAGAGAGAAATGATGCTCAGGAGTGGATTTTCTTCTACGTATTCAATTCATGTTACGTAACCTCTCTGGCATCTCAAAAATTTGAGTGTGTCAGCAGTATTTCTGTAATTATGGTTTCTGGGTGCAAGTTCTATCTCAAATTCTATCTAGTGTAGTGATCTATTAAAAAGATTGTGTTCATCATTATTATTGTTTCAGTAGCACAACATGAATGTTTTTACTCAAATGAAGTTTCTTTTGACTTTTGAGGGTACAAAAGAAAAGATGATTAATGATTACTATCAAAGCAATAATGCAAAAACACTGATAATTAGTTCACTATAATTAAAAAAAATTAATTATGCAGTATGTATTTGGCATTGAATGTGGGAGATAACTGACTTAAGTAACCACGGCTTATCTGATGATATATTACCAGCCAGTGATGTAAAATGAAATGTCACGCAGAGGATAAAATTCTGGATTTTGAATGAATTTGGAGTAGCTTTGACATTTGTTTTGACAGAACAGGTCTAAATTCCGGAAAAGCAAACCTTCCCTGACAAATTAAATAAGAAAAGTGGTTGTTATATTAAAGAGTTAAAAAATGCCTCAAATGCAATGAAACCTCTGTACTCCTTGGCTCTGCTTTCTATTGCATGTATAGTTCTGAATTACTTTTATAGTTTCTCTATTGCTGCGTGTCTCTGACTTTGTAGCCTTTGAATAACATCATGGTAAGAACTTGCTTCGCAATCAATTATCCATAAAATGCTCTGGTAACTTTGAGTACAGGCATCTAAATAAATGTACGTCAGTGAGAAAACAGCAGTGAGTTAGTTTAGGTCTATGTATGTACCAAGTTTTCTAGTAAGAAACACAGTTGGAGTTAGATCTTTAGTTTAGGTCATAAAATATTTATAGTATTTTGTAATTTTCATTTTCACTCTTTTACATTCCCAAAAAGTTTGGAACGATTTTTCTGCACCCCTGTAATCCAAAGGCCTTGATTTCAGCTTTTAATTGAAAGCACTGAAAAATGCTAAAGGAGGACTTCTGAAAAGCTTCTGAGCATTTTAGTCTGTGTTCACTGCCTCTTCTGTAACATAGGGTTCTAAAATATACATGGTGAGGTGCTTTGAGAACTTTAGATGGAAAGTTATCTAAATTCTGGGTGCTGGTGGTGTTTGGGAAATAATAATCTTATTCAGCGCTTTCACAATGAATTTCCTTTCATTATTGGTTTTAATCTTCTCATTATACAACAATCTTAATTGCTTTTCAAATAATTCTATCCTCTGGTTATGAGAGCAAAAGCCTGAGTATTATACATTTTAGACTTCTATTTATTTGCATCTGAAATTGTAATGATTTAAAGGATTCAGAGATGCTTACTTGTCATGTTTGATAAAACTACAAGAGAATCTATTTCCCCTTCCAAGACAGCCAGCTGCTTTTATTATGTATATTAAGATGAATACTCTCAAATTAAGCAGTTTTCAAGATTAATCTCAGAGATTAAATAATTCCCATTGGCATCCCTTCACTAATGAGAATAAAAGGTGGTGCTCAAGAGGCAGCACAATGGAGGCCAGATAGTCTCCATAATAGTTTTATGCAAATAAATGTGCTTTGTATTACAATGAATGAGAAAAGAGAGCACACAGCAACTGCTTCTCAGACAAGAGAAGGCAACATTTTGGAAGCAATTTACTAGAAGTGTAAATTCCCCTCTCTAGTCAAAGGGGTATTTCGGTACATTTGATTGTGTGAAGTCCTTAGGATCACTCCTGGGGATAAATAGGTGGAACATATACAAAATGAAAGTAATGTAGAGGCCATATGAGCAGTATGAAGTCATTCTTTGTGGCGAAAAAGTCCTGCAAAATTATTCCTGCTGTTCAGCAGATTGTATGCATTTTTCACAGAGTGGCTTTAAAATCTTCAAGGAGCAACATGATTAACATAAAAAAAACCTTGTTTGTTAAAACTACAGCTTTAAATTATGATAGAACCTCTACAATAGCAATCAAAGAAAGGTTGTGCAGGGAAAATTGAGGCAATTTATTTATGATTCTCTTTAATGATGGAATTGCTCCTCTGTGCACTTTCTAAAAGTAGAACATCATTGTACTGCTGAGCAAGCACTGGCTGATTCTAAGGCAAGTTATTGGAAACAAAATCAATTCTAAATCAGCAAGTAGTTTGAAATATCTTTATTTTTAAGTTAAAGAGTACATTCTGTCTCTTTATCACTAGGGTGCTGCACTGTTTTATATGCAGACTAGTCAAGTTTACTTTAATGGAACCAAATTTACCGTTTCTAGTCTAATACAGTCTTCATCCACACTCCTTACTGTTCTTTTCAGTTCTTATTTCATGATGGGTCTGAAAGGCATTTGAAATAATTCTGAATTGAAGGCATATATTGAGAAAACACAAAGGGTATTCCTGCAGATCAGGTATTACAGTTAGTTTTCAATGAAAATTTGTGTGAAGTGTAAAGATTTTTACTTCTAAGAAAGTTCAGGCAGAAAAACCACTTCTAATGACTGAACAAATGCCCAAGTCTCATCTTTGATCCAGCCACTCGGAGTGGCTCTTTTGTAATTTGCCTTTCTGTAGTATGTGAGATTTGTTGCAAAAATACTGATTTTGTAGTTTAATTATTTGTATAATTGCCATTGATTATATAGATCTTCTACTAATTACAATTAACTACGATTTTTAAAATATAGGCTTTTTGATAACATTACCAATTTTCTTTATTATTATTTTAGTATCTGTTGCAGATGAGCTCTCCACAGTCTTATAATTCCAGAATCACTTTTGTTTTTTCTCCATGCTAGTTCCTATTTGACTGAAATTTCTTTGAATGAATCTTGTTTATATTATTATGAGAAATTTGTACTGGTTGAGTCACAGCAGAATAGAAGCCCTCAGGAGAACAGGAGCAAAGGAAGCTTTTCATTTTGATTGAAATATAGAAAAAGAGAAAAAGTTTTGGTTTTATGTCCATTTCTGAAAGTTCTGGGAAGGTAAGAAGCACTTACATAAAGATATCTCCTGCTGCTTGCAGTACCTTAAGATTTTCAGTCAAAGAAGATAAAATCTGGTGGTTGTCTGAAGGTGGAGTCTTTTATGTCTGGGTCTGGCTTCTAGAAATTAAGATGTTATGAAGGAATAGAAGCAGTGAATGAAATTTTGCATCTCCTGTAATGATTAGAAATAATTTAACAGTATGCTGTTCAGGGAAAGGTGAGAATACAAATGCAGGTCTTTGATTAAGATAAGTAGTATTTATTTCAAAACTGGATTCAGGAAAGCCCTGCTGGTTTTTAAGATTATCTTCTGCACTTAAATGGTCTTTTAAGTATTTTTATGCTTTTATACACTTCACTAAATAGATGTCAAAAGGTCCAAGAAAATTATCATATTAGATTTGGGCTTAGATATTGTCTGTTTATATAGTTAATTAAAGAAGCCTTTTTTGGATTACCAAATACAAGAATAAAAAAAAGTTTTGCTTTTTAAGCACTGTGGTGTCCCATTGACAGTATTCATGCTGTCCTTTCTGTGCTGCTCAGTCAGAATAGATGGAAGGGAAATGGCACGGGTGAGGCAAGAAGGTAAAACAGTGGAGGAATTTGAGGTGTAGTTTGAGATAGTAATTTTTTCAGAATACACCAACTCACTTTGGTGCAAAGTGCTCCACAGGCGGCAGCATAGCAGTCTTCTCCCTCTTGGTCTCTCCATCATGGCTGCAGGGGATTCTGCCCTGGCACTCCCAGGGCCTCCTCCTGCTTGCCTTGATGAGGCCTGGGTCCTTTCAGGGCTCAATCTCTCATTTTTATCTCATCATGTGGCAATTTTGTTCTTCCTTAGCTGTTTTTTTTACTAAGGCCCCACCATTCTGGCTGTGGCAGGGCTGGATCTGGAGGGAACTGGTCTCCTGATAGCTTCGGCCTCACAGCCCTGCCAGTGCCTGGCACAAGAGTTTCTTCACAGAGGTGAAAAAAATCATAGAATCATAGAATTGGAAAGGACCTTGAAAGGCCACCTAGTCCAGCCTTCTGTAGTGAGCAGAGATGTCCTGCACTAGATCAGGTTGCTCAGAGCCTCATCAAGCCTGGCCAGGGCTTATCTCAAGGGATAGGGCATCCTCCACCTCTCTTGGCAAGTTGGGCCAGTGTCTCACCAACCTCGAGGTAAAGAATTTCTTTCTAATGTCTAATCTAAACTTGCTCTGCCACTAGTATTCCCATGTCTACTGTCATAGTCACTCCATTGTAGAAAAAAAGATGTTCATTTTGGAAACTATTGCAGGGGCTGTGGCAAATTCTGAAAAGGCTGTTATGAATAATTGTGTGGCCCTTTTCAAGATAAGAAGGGAATGATAAATTCTCTATTCCCCAAAGATATATCTTTTCTTTGACATTATTTGGTTGTGACCCCCATAGCTGAGACAACTGCTTCAGCTAACAGAAACCACTTACAAGGTGATTATTTGCATTAGTAATGTCAATACATTCTTAGGCTGGGTCTTATGTCCTGCCTCATATCCAAAGCTTTAAAGATAAAAATATTGTTGGAGCCCAGCCGCGTGGTGG
>VZTY01033961.1:0-26062 GCA_013400935.1 Turnix velox
TTCAGCCTGGAGAAAAGAAGTCTGTGGGTACCTGAAGGGCCTACAAGAAAGCTGGGAAGGGACTGTTTGCAAGGACATGTAGTGATGGGATGAGGGGTTTTAACTGAAGCAGGGCAGGTTTAGGTTAGTTAATGGAAGAAGTTCTTCATCATGAGGGTGTTGAGGCACTGGAACATGTTGCCCAGAGAGGTGGTGGAGGGCCTGCAGATATTCAAGGATGGGTTTGATGAGGCTCTGAGCATCTTGATCTAGTGCAGGATGTCCCTGTTCACTGCAGGTTGGTTGGACTAGATGACCTTTGAGGGTCCCTTCCAACTCTTATTCTATGACTTGGATGAATAAAGTGTACTCCAGGAACTTCCTGGATTGCTTATACTCTGCTGTCAGCTCCAACAAGTATCTGGGTGGTTGAAATGCCCCTTAAGGACCAAAACTTGCAAACCTGAAGCTGAATATCCCTTACCCTTTGCTCTTCAATGATATCCATCATTCCCTTGCAGGGTTGCTGGTTGCTTGCTCCCTCCTCCTTAATTCTTAGTTTAAAAGCCCACATTATGCAGTCGCCCATCCTACCACAAAAAGGAGCTTTGCCCTCCTTAATGAGGTGGATTTAATCTCTCTCAAACAGACAGTGACCCGCAAGCCAGGTCCTGTCACAATACAACTAAAAGCCTTGTTGCTTATACCAGTTCTGCAACCAATTATTGTCTTGTCCTATTAGTGCCCTTCCCCTAATTTTCCTGCTCTGGCAGGATACGGGCAGGGCTGAGGAATTATCACCTGCATGTTCATGATTCTTTATCTGCTACTACTCTCCTGCTTCATCAGATGTTTTCTTTGAGCCACGCAAAGCAAAAGTTGATACGAATCATCTTTACTGAATGAATAAAGCTTTGAGTAAGCTGAACAGAGCCATTGAGTTGTGTGTTTATATATAAAAGAGCTGCCAGCACACAAACAAAGCACTCCACTTACCAAATTCTGCAGACATGGGACAGAAGGAATTCAGGGCTGCATATTCAAGTTTGATGATATGGGACCTTTGTGAATGAATATTAGAAATAACATAGCACAGGATATTTAATGTCAGTGTTGATGGAATGCGCTTATTTTTCTGGTGAACAGAAACTAATGTTAGTTTTTACCCTCCTTCTTATATGAATGAAAAAATAGTTTTGTTATGGAAGACAGAAATACTGAGACTCTAAAAGGCAAGAAAATTAGACAATTGTATTTCCTGGATTTGAGGTGTAAACTTGTAACTTTCCTCTTCTGTGAGATGTGATTCTGGGGTTTTTTTCTACAGTTTGGCTGCTAATTAAATCATACTAGTTAACAAATTTGTACAACTTGATCACTGTTATTGGACTGTATAAATAACACTGATTTGAGCATTTTATTTCCATATAAACATAATGGAAGCCTGACTACCACTTGGAGAATTTGGTTGCTGTGGAGATGGACACAACATGCAATTATCAACACACAATTGTCAAGCAATTTTATTCTTTACAAAGAAGTTTATATATCTTTTCTTAGGCCACATGTAGCTATGCAACTGGTCAAATCTTTTGATCCTTAATACAGTTAGTCATTCTTCAGTTTGTACAGTCTTTATCCAAGTTCCTTCATGCACATCTTGCTCATGGCTTCTTCTTCCTCAGAGTTGTTTACACCTGTATTTTTGATCACATCTGTAGTCCTCAAGGGTACAGCTTGATTGTGTCAAAGTCAAGATTCTGGAAGCCTGTCAGACCAGCCACTTGCCATCACAGAATCTAATTCCTTGTTGCTGCCCAAACTTTAATACTTTGCATTTATAACATAAACTTCCTAATAGAATGTTGATAGCAGCAATTCTATTTATAGCTTGCCTTTGCACTTAATTACTTTGGATTCTTGAGAACAGGTAATATGAAGTGCAACAGTAGCAAGATCCTAGAATAGTAAAGTGACATTATTTTTACAGGTTTTGATACCTGCTGAAAATGGCTGTCATTTGAACAGGAATTTTCATTTCCAGTTCATGTAAGTGTTTACTCTTGCAATGCCCCACACAATCATCTCCTGGTATTTAAATATGACAGTAAGGTTAAAAAAGAAAGTAAGAGACTTCTATGAGCGCACTTCTGAGCGTACTAATTTGTGATTATTTAGTCTTCAATTTTGTCTTCTCAGAGTTTGTCATTGTTATTTTGTAAAAACAGTCCTAATTTATTCCTTTTTGGTCATACTGCCAGGAATAAGGCTTTTCTGTCAACTGTGTAGTTAAAAGCTAATTATCTTCTGTTAAGCAGTGGGATAACACCAGTCCTGTGAGAGCAATGACGCTTTCCAGCTTGCTCCCTCTTTACCCTTTAGGGCAACATTATAGTGTTGCTTTTTGTTCATTACACCAATCTCTCTCCCTGGCCTGTGCACTCACCCTACTGTGAAAATCCTTCTTTGCTCTTTATGATGAGCTTTAGACAACTCACCTGGCTTGCAGAATCTAAGACTCTTGTAAGCACAATTGATCTTCAACACTGTCTCAGCAGCAGGGAGAAGAACCACTCATAGTAGGTGTTTCTCCACCTCCCCAACAGCAGGAAACCTGTGACAACTTTATGGTTATAGAGGCCTTGTCAGGTGGGCCATCCCCTTCTCCAGCTAAAAATCAGTGAGAAGACAGGTGAGGGGAGGGGAAGGGAGGGAAGAGGAGAGGAGAGGAGAGGAGAGGAGAGGAGAGGAGAGGAGAGGAGAGGAGAGGAGAGGAGAGGAGAGGAGAGGAGAGGAGAGGAGAGGAGAAAAACCCACCTTAAATGTTGCATACTGATGTCAGAAAATAACAAAAGGCCCAGAAGACCGTAAGGACAATACAACAGAACTAAGACTCAGTAATGTGTGTTTCATTTTATTTGATAGAAAGTTGCTTCAAAAATATGATTAACTATATACATTCTTATATACTGTACATACAGCTACATAAACAAAATATATGCAATAGCAAACATCTTGCTGTTACATGGATGCTAGTTAATAACACAAGATATAATTTACATCAGATTCCATACCTGCTTTCATCCTGACCCTGTATACAAGGAACTGACAGTCAAGCGAGATATAAAAGGCCAGCAGCTTATTTCATTCATACCACACAAAAGTCTTCTCCACAGTGCATTTTGTTACTGGGTTTGCAGTGCTACCCTTAAAGAGGTATTTGTCAATCTTATCTTCAGATTTTTTGCCTGGTACTCAACCTAAAACTATTTCTAATTTATTTCTATAATTCAGATTTTATGAATTATAGAAATACTCTTCAAGTCAAACTAGATTTCTTCAGCTTTCTTGTTTGGTTGTTTTTATTTTTCTTCTCAATTCCTTAGTTGTTTGTATGCCACATATGAATTAGAATTAACTCATAATACATTCTGTTTTGGCAGAGATACACTCAAGCATGAAAACTATTAACCAAGTGTTCTTTCCTTCCCATGCTATCTGCACACTATAATTCTGGAATTAGTCAGCAAGGAAAAACTGTACCTTCTTTTCTCCTCTTCAGGAAATTACAGGCAGTACAACTGCCAGCTCCTCTAAAGAGGAACTGCCCAGTTACTGGGATTTTTCTGGTCCTGGTTCCATGAGGGATTCTGTACCTGTCCACTTTCTAGGCAAGCGGTAACCCACCAAAATTGAAACAATGGGAGCAGAGGCTGTCAACTCTGTCCTTTACTTCCAAGTTGCTTCCAAGATTTTGTCCTTCATTTCCCAGTCTGATCTTTGTCCTGTGGACTTGATGTTCAGGAAAAAAGAAGGAGAGCTGCCAAACCAGTAGACTACTGGCAGCAGAAGACCTGTGAGGGAAGCCATGGCCTCCACAACCAGACTATGCTGGAGGACTTTTCCCTGAGCTAAGAGGAAATATGGCTTCTTTCATTGCCTTTCTAACTTCCAGGGGTAAAAAATGAGCTGCTTGTTTTCTGCAGACATTTTAAGAGCTGCAGCCTGACTGCCTTAAAAATTTTTCTTCTTTTCAAGTTGACAGCATCCTCAAATACCTATTTTGATTCTTTTCTGCTATAGTGTGTCCCTGTGATTTCTGACCCTGTGCTGGCCACAGTCCTCATTTCACTAGGATTTTTTTCTATTCTCTTTTCATATCTCTGTATCTTTTTTGTATTAATATGCAGTAGCTTTCTCTGATCAGTAAAGTGGTTCTCCATCAGCTATCAAAGTGAAAGCAAGGGGATTAAGGTTCCTCTTACACTTTTTTTTTCATATTACTTTAGATAATGTTTTTTTCTAACTATGGGGAATTTCCTTATATTCTTCAGAATAAGTTTATATTTTTTAAATTCCTGCATAACATGCATATATTTAATAATATCCTAAAACCAAAGACATTAATGTACCTTCATTTTTTTTTCTAGGCTGTGGGATTATCATTTGTTTGAGGAAATGGTTTTCAGGCTTCTATTCTGATTGCATTTTTTTTCCACTGTTGATATGCTCATTTAGATATTATTTCTTTTTTATTTTATCCTATTCTTCAATCTCCGTCGAGAACTTGATCTGGCATATACCTTCTGCTACTCTTAGTCTGAATTCCTGAGACCCTGTCCTCAACCTTGGCTGGGAGAGGGCGCTGGTGAGCTTCGGGAGAGATTAGTCTCCACCTTAGAAGTGGGTTTGAAGCAGCACTCCTGCCGACCTTGCGTGCTGGGAGACGGCGGAGTCAGACGGTTGTCACTTAGCTGAATTTGTGCATTAGCAGCTGGTGAATCATCATCCTGCTGGTCTGGTGTGCTGAGAGTAACAGCAGAAGAGATGATGCCCTGACGAGCAGCTGTTGAGCCACTGTTGAGACAATTTATAACTAAGCTTGAGATACTAACATTAAATGTGCAATTACTACTCTTTTCAGTTTCTAAAAATTAGAATTTGTTTATTAGACACTGAACTAGTTTTCTTCATTGAAACATTCCCTTTTCCCTTGTTCCAGCTCAGGCATACAGATCTGAGGTGGTGATTTGTCTATCTCTTTGGATTTGATTCCTGAATCATACTCATGTTCTGGGGAAAGGCAGAACAGGTGGACAAGGAAGGAGGAATGGCAAGGGAGGAGATCAAAACTGGTATACCTCATTTTAAAAGTAAGTAACTTGTGTGTTAGTTGCTACTAACGTTATTGCACAACAAAATTTTCCTTTTGACCCCTCTCTGTTACTGAAAGGTGAAATGAAGGAGGAACTGTGAGGTTGTGAGCATTTTTAAGCTCCCCTAATTTCTTAAAGAGAAAAATTGTGTCTTCTGAGTTAAAGAAATCACTACTGTTATCCTGGTTACTTAGAAGATGCTTAAATGCTTTTAAGTGAGGATATTCAGAGCCAATGTAAAATGAATCCATTATAAATGCATTTTGATAATCACCCATTTGAGAGAGACTATGCAGGCACTATCTGCATTGTTCTCCATGGATGTTTGACTGGATTTAACATTACTACGTATCAATAACAGACATAAAGACAGTTTTAAGATACCTAGTTTAAATGAAAAGCCTACAGGCAGAATTAAAACACAACCCAGAAAAGTTACAGTGCTAGCTCAAGATCCTCCCTTCAAGGATTCAGTATGTGAGAAGACTCAGCAAAATTTATGCATTCATCTGGTGAAGACAAAGATTTAAAATGTAAAATATTAAGATTTCATAGTTTCAAAGAAGGCTGTCTGCATTTCTGTGCTGTTATTTTTAGCCCCTGGGTCAAGGATAAGAAAAATATTACAGTGAATCAGTGCACACCGCTTGTTACAAATACAGAGGACCTTTGTTTTATGAAGCCTTCTTATCTCTAGGAGAAAAGCATTAACATAGTAAACTGTATTTTAGCCAGGCTAGTGCATTTGTGAAAACCCAAACGTGTGGATTTTTCAAAGAGATATTTCTGAGTATCTCTCAAGAAGTAATTCATAGACTACTGGTTGTCCATGGAGTACTTCCATGTGGCTTAGAAAGTAATTTTAGTAGCAAAGCTAATTTCAAACAATTTTGTCGTAACATAGTCAAATATCTCGGGATGGGTTTATTTTACTTTATGTTTTGTTATGAAGTGTCTTACAGTTCGAAATACAGATTTTAAAACTGATAAACTATTACTTCAGTATGGAAAATCTAAATAAGTTCCTCCTGTCACACTGATTTTAATCTCTTATCCTGTTCCTTGTTAATCCCTTATCCTTTTTCTGAGGAGAGGCTCAGAGAGCTATAACTTGTTTAGCCACAAGATGGCTGAAAGGGCTCTAATCTACATGTATTAATATCTGATGGGAGGGTGAAAAGACAGAGCCTCTTCTCAGAAGACCAGAGGCAGTGGTCAGAACTTTCCCTCTGAACATCAGGAAACACTTTTTCACTGTGAGGGTGACTGACCATTGGCACACATTATCCAGACAAGTTGTGGAGTCTCTGTCTTTGGAGATAATCAACCCAACTGTACATGGTCTAGATGTCCCTGCTTTGAGCAGCACGGTTTGGACTAGCCCGTCTACAGAGGTCCCTCCAAACCTGAACTATTCTGCAATACATACATTTGGTATATATGGAAATAACTGACCATGAATGACAGGGATGAGTTCAGCACATTTAGATTAGTTGTGTTCTCAAGTTAAGAATGCCCATAGTATCCAAGATATTATTTAATAATTTCTCTGCCCCAATTTCTTCTGGAAATAAAAGAATGGTAATTTAGCTCTCCTGCAGTACATCTATCAGTTGGTACAAAAGAGATGTGGTTTTCCTTATCATTACTTGGTGGTTCATTGGGATACAAGTGACATGAAAAGAGAATTGACTGGTCTCTAGAGAGCCTACAGAGAATAATAAGTAAATAATGTCAGATCCAAAATAGACATTGATCAAAGTAACTCTGTGTGTTTACTTCTGTGTTTTCTTCCTGTAATTGAATAGCCTCATGCTGCTTCGTCTGGAATGAACAACTTATTTTGTGCTGTAATGTTAATATGTTCTGCTTCTGTATAAGATACTTCTTGTACAAAGTTAAAAAAATATTTACTTATATGGCAATGCATATGCAAATATATATCTTCATGGTATTTATTTTAGATTTTGTTATCACAGGGGAGTGCATGGAATTACACATCGTAGGTCACAGGGTTTTTTTTAAGACTTACCAAAAGCTATGCTTCTGAAAAGCACCTGAGTTAAGTTCTTTGCTTAAAATTGGCTTCTTGGTGCAATTGTTCAGTTTTTGTCCCATCATTCGTCTAATTAAAGCATCATCTGTGTTTGGAAACAACTGTTTTGTGATTCCTGCAATGTAAAGAGATGATATATGACGAGGCCTCCAAATCAGAGAAACAACATACATATGACCTAAAATGTATTTCTTGCATCCTTGAAATTTTCGGCTACTTCAGCTTCTGCTCAAGTTACTTTACTGCCTTCACCCATTACTTTTTAGATTTTGTATGTGCCAGTTCTTGCTTTCCTCTGCTTTTCCATACTGCTGTACCTGCTCTAGGCAAATTCAAAGGGAACTCTGGGGCCACAAAGGCTTCCTGTAGTGAGTGATTTGTGTTTGCTCATCCTCTCCCTTGGTTCCATACTTGATCAGAATGTCCTGTTTCTCATCAGTCCTCATGCATCTGACTCTCACAGTTTTATTTTCATTACTTCCAGTTGCTGGTGATGTCTCCATTCCTAAAAATTTCCCTTCTGTTTTGCCTGTTTAACATTTTTTGAATGCAAAAAACCAAACAGGACTCAACACCAGGAATGCAACTAGTGTTCTGCTCTTTTCTTCCCTTTCTTTGATTTTTTTCCCCTTCCATTTGATTTTAGTCTTACAGTTTCCATCTTCTTTAAATAATCTGATTGACCAACTCATTTTCTAGAGACTCTCATACTCGTTTCTTATTTTTCTTCTTCTCTTGTGTAATGTTAATGCTTTTCCATTGGAATTCAGAGTGTTTTCATTTACCTTGAACTTGTTTGACCTCTCTGTAGGTTGCCCTTTGTCACTGAATTCTCCACAGCATACTGTATTCAGCATCCCAGTTGTCTCCTCTGCTCTCCCTTTTCAATTTTGCAGAGACCCTCCCCCAGAATCAACCTTTAGAAAAGTCACAGAATCTTCTAGGTTGTGAAAGACCATTAAGATTTTTGAGTCCAAATGTTCCTCTCATCCCGTGAAATCTTTTAAATTTTTCTCATGCATCATTCTTAAAAGATCTCTTCTTACTGCCTACTAAATCATAATTTCAACATCTCACACACTCTTTTCTCACTCTAGATTTCAGCCCTGTTTCTCTGGCTAGGTTCTTAAAAAATTAGCTTTCTGCAAATGGTAGCTTTTGAAATTGATGACCAGCAAGGTGCAGGAACTGAAGTTAAGCTGTGAAGGGAACCAAGAGAACTGGGCAAGTCCAAGGGAATGGCAATGGTTGAAAGATTCTAGTGCAGCCATTTAGGCTATATTGGTCAAGTGTTATAGTTTTATAGGTGTGAATCCAATAAAAATCAGGATTCATGTGCTCATAAAACACTGTTTTCTTTAAAGGTCCCACTTCCATCTGAAATGATTCTGTTTACTAGGAACCAAACATTTTTTTCCTTAAACCTCAGCATAATCCAAATTTTGTTTGCTTCTCTGATCACTAACCCTGTCTCATCTGGCCTCCAGCACTATTAAAAATGTCAGAATTCATAACACTCACTGATTTTGGAATAAAGCAGACATTATTTTTCATTTGATTTGTGTGTTCTTTCTTTGCCTTCCCTTATCTGTTACTATCATACTCCAAGTTTGACTGTTGCAGATAAACCTTTCAAAGGCTAAAAAAAATTATAGTATAATGGTGATGAGTAGCCACTTAAGAAAAACCTACAAAAATCACACTATAGAAATATTTGTAACAGTTGGGTTAAAAAAAAGTATTTAGCTGAAGAAGGAAATATGAAATAGTGCATCACTGGAACAGACTAGATCTTAAGTATTATTGTCTCTCCCTTAGAGAAAGCCCTCTGTCAAATCAGTGCCACATTGAGGAATGTTAACAAGCCATCACCTATGATTTCCTGAACTTCATTCTGATTCATAGCTGGTTTTGCCGCTTTGTCCTTTGAAGAGGAGGACTTTGCACCTGTCAGGCTGTGTGTGGCCATGTATTCATGTGTATAAAGTGCTTGCATCAAGTCATTTATAAACTTTTGAGGTTTGCTCTTGTTACAAAGCGCAATCTGCCACTTTTCGATCTTGAACTGAAAAACAAAATTGGTCATAGGCATAACTATTGCAGTTCTATAGAAATATTACATAGTATTATCTCTGAAATGTTTTTAACTTAAAAAATTTTAAATATTTTAAAAATATAATTTCAAAAGTAATCTCTGCAAACACTTCACCAAATGATCCTGATTACTCACCAGTGGAGACAGGACATGTTCAGACATACTGAAATTCTTCTGTTTGCACTCCATGCAGGCTGGCTGTGATCCAGTTCTGGCATGGATTCTGTATACCCCTGGGAGCATGGCACTATGCCCAAGCTAATATCCTTGCCTCCAAACAGACATGCCCTAAGAGCTGTGACATGTGGTTCTGGGCTTCAAGAGTGACTTCTGCACACAGCAGTCATACAGCCTCAGTATTTGAACTCTCATAATTTTCAGTTTTGAGCTACCTCTATTATGTAAGGCTAGGTTGCTGAGAAAAGTAGGTCTTTTTATTTCTTTTGAGATGTTATGTCAAATTTTGTGTATCACAATACTCAGTCAAAACATCTTACCTTGGTAGTTCTTAATAAATATCTTTGGGCTCTAGGAGTCCATAACAACACACGAGAATGATTTCCACCAACTGGCATGACTCAATGCATAAGAATTGTAAATTTAAACTACAAATGCAGAAAATAATGCTATTCTTTCACTTGTGTCTTTGTATTTTTCATGTACGGCCTCCATGCCTCAGATTTCTCAAAAATGCTCTGTTAAAATTACAGGAATAGGGCAACATCTTTATTCATTATCTATGTATATCTGGATTTCTCCTTAACTGCTAGCCAGTTTCAGGAACAAGAGCAGAAACATACCATTCCCTGTTTACTTGCTAGCAGTTTTAAAGAGACTACTGGCACTTTTCTCAGGTTTCTCTGAAACACTACCATTCCCTTTGGTATCTGAACCATTAGACTGGAAGTGATGCCTGGATTTCAGTATTCATGCATCTACATTTTGCCCTTAGTCACAGATGTGCAAACCCACATAAGTAAAAGCAAATTCGGGAGTGCACCAGCACACTGGATTAAGTCTGGTGTTTCTCATGGAAAGAGCTTCATTAATTCCATGGTTTTTACTGATGCTTACTTTTTAGATTTGTTATACAGCAACAGTAAAACTTTGCACTTGATAAAGTTTTCATTTTTTGCTTGAAATTGCCTTTAAACTGACCTACCTGTTTTTCAGTCGGTTGCTCCTCGTCATCCACATTCAAAGCTATTGGTGAGCTGGAGTTACTGTGCATAGCTACATATGAATCTGCTAATGGGTGGCTAGAAGTTTTCCAAACAGTGTGTGAATGCAGACTGGATGCTGATGATGTCACTCCCCCTTTCAGCAGTGCTTCAGCCATCCCCACCAGTTCCTCAAAGTGAGTGACTGCCTGTGGCAACACTGAAATAGAATGAAAAGTGAGGGATAAGATAGTAATTGAAGCATTCAGAACCTAAATACATAGGCATGTATATTTCTGCAACTAGATTCCTGTTGCAATGTAGAAGAAGTAGCCAGAAAAGATGCTTAACATAACTGTTTCCCTATTCTCTCAAATGTTTTCCTGCCATTCTGCTGTCCCCATCTGTGAATATCTGGCCTCCTGTTTCTAGACTAGGATAGATCTGTTCTCTGCAAAGCTAAGAGGAACCATTAGTGCCCATTAGGGCACTAAGCAGTCTATGTCACATTTATAAAACTACTGAACATGGGCTAAAGTCATGTTAAGTCTGATTTTTTAACTTCAAAGAAGTTACATAAACTGCAGAGTTCTTTTTTTTTAATCTGTAGATAATATCTTTTAAATAACCCTTTCTCCAAGTAATATTTATTTTCAAGTACAAACTTTTAGTCAGTCCATTCAGAAGAATCACTTCAGAGCAAAAAGGATGCAAGGGAGAATGAATCAGCAAGATACAGAATCACTAAATCATAGAAAATACTGTAAAAGACTAATACAAGTGCTTAAGATACAAGGCAAATGGACCTAAGTGCATAAGAGAAGTTGTCAGACACTAGTAAGATGTTTAAAAATAATGTTCAAAAAGATGGAGATGATTGATTCAAACCAAGATGAGTAAGATATGGAATGGATTCAGGTGAGCAATGAAACTAATTAGAACTTGCAAAATCATGACAACAGAGATACTAGGCAGTATAGGGATGGTATGATGTAGCTGGAAAGGGAAGGAGCAAATCCTCTTTTAAACTTATTCATAATGTTTTGGTTTTGGCTGCACCACAACAAGGGACAGGGATAAGTACGAGGGACTTGAGAGATGATCACTAGGATGATCACTTTATAAAGTAACAAAATGTTTCACTTCTGGGGAAAGTCTACATTTTTTACACCTGGAACTATGTCAGATTGTCAATAATGAGGAATTACCAAAGTAATTGAAGTTAAATAATTGCTGAAATAAAATTTCAGTAGATCAAGAAAGACTACTAACAAATAAGGTTAGTTGGACCGGTCAGTGGAGTGTCCAGGCATAACTGATGGTTATGTACAGCATACAGACAGGTGCTCTTGGGAGCAAATGATAGGACTTAGACAGATTTTTCCATTTCTAACTCTGTGGTTGCTGTTGCATAAAGAAATAATGGAGTAGATAAGGTCTAGCGGACGGAAGATTTCGTGCTGTACGGAAAGATAGGTTTTTTCCCCCCCCATTGTTTTTTTTTGTAAGCCAATAGTGTTAAGTCTATGATGTAAACGGCCGGAAGTGACGTTGCAAACCTGAGCTATATAACATCCGGTCACAGAATCACAAAATGACCCGGGTTGGAAGGGACCCCAAGGATCATGTAACTCCAACCCCCCTGCCTAGCAGGGCCACCTAACAAACACATCTACTAGATGAGGTTGCCCAGGGCCTCGTCCAGCCTGGTCTTGAACACCTCCAAGGACGGGGCATCCACAACCTCCCTCGGCAGCCTGTTCCAGGACCTAACACTCTCCTAGTAAAGAACTTCTCCCTAACATCCAACCTAAATCTTCCCTCCTTCAACTTGGATCCATNTCATAGGGGAGGTGCTCCAGCCCCCTGATCATCTTCGTGGCCCTCCTCTGGACCCTTTCCAAAATCTCTATGTCTTTTTTGTACTGAGGGCTCCACACCTGGACACAGTACTCCAGATGGGGCCTCACAAGAGCCGAGTAGAGTGGGACAATCACCTCCCTATCCCTGCTGACCACAAGGTCACGAGGTAATAAACGCCATTTTGCCATCCACCCCATTGGTGTCTGTGTGCTGATGGTCCAAGCGGCCTGTGGGGTTGACCGCCGTGCTATTCCTAAAAATCAGACCACCATGCCCTTAACTGCAACAGGTTGCATGGCCTCAGTATAAGACAGTTGTTTTTCTAAGTACTGCTGGAGTTAAATGTTGCCATGTATCAAAGACTTTGATGCTAATGGTGGGCCTTGATCATGTTAGGTGTTTGTGCATCCATAATTTCCAAATAGTCTCTTATAAATCAACCTTTTCATGACCTTCAGGCTTTCTTCTTCATCACAGTAGTTCCCCTGACTTTACCTTGAAGCATCACCAGGGACTGCCTCAGGCGGCAGTTTTCTCTCATGGTGTCTGTCAACTTCCTCTTGAGGCTTTTTATTTTGGCACACAGTTCTACCTTGGATAGCTGAAATAAAGGCTCTTCATCATCACTGCTACTTTCACTGTACAGAAAATTGCTTCCTGAATATTCTTGTCTCTGAAAAAAAACCAAAACCCTATGACATCTAGAACAACAGCAGCATAAAATGAATGCAAGAGAACTAGCATTAAAATATCTGGCTAAATCAGAATATTCTCTTTGTACACAGAATGCATAAACAGACACAGTACATTTTAGTAACAGCTGCTATTGGACATAGATATTATGATTCCTATTAACATTTAAAATGAAATATCAGTGTAGCATGTAACTCTTAGGTACTTTTCTCTCTGTTCTCCATTCACTGATTTTCTAAGGTTTTGTTTTTGAGCTTTGTGCTCCCCCTAGGTAAATAAAATTGAGTTTGATTTTGCTCAATACATTGAAATTGCTGAAGACGAGATGTTTACCTGTTTGTTAATTAAAGATGTTTCAAGTTGACTCAGGATGTTGGCAGGACCAGATGCATGCAATGATTTCTTTCTTTTTACATGCTTCATCATCTTCTCCTATAAACAAAAGCATAATGATGCCTTTGTATTCCTAATCCAGCCTCTCATTACAGTATCTCATGGTATCTCATAAACTTTGACTCACTGTGCACTTGACATTCTTGGTTAGCATTTTTGGAAAATATGTTTCTAACTTTTTGTTGAGATTTATGTTTTCTTCCCCTACAATTTGTCCTTGCAGATCTCAGCAAAATGCAAAGCTCATAAAACCTGGTCCTTTCCTTTTCTTACACAGTAGTGAGATTTCTGTCTTGTAGGAGAAAAAACAATGAAGCAACAGAATGTCAAAGTCTCCAGTAACACTTTTCTTTTAAAATAGCAAAGGATAAAATCTACTGGTCGGCTCTAACAGGTTATTGTACTGAGGTACCATGTGAAGACTGCCCGTATTCTTACCGTTACTATATATGTTTTGTGTATCATATTGTGGAGAATGAGTAGTTGCAGTCTCTTTCATCCCATTATGGGCCTACCAACATAAGGCACGTGAAGACAGAAACTCACCTGATCCTTGTCCAGGTCACTGTCCTCACTTTCTGAGAATATCATTTCTATCCTCTTCCTCTTGCCTTTTCCAAGGACTTGTATATTTGTAATTTCATCTGCTTGTAATACCTTTTGCATCATTTCTACCAGCTCTTGGGGATCATCTGAAGTAATGGGAAGAAGAAAAAAAAATCCCAAAGCACAGAAAATGAGGTAGGAGTACCTTGCAATCATAAAATCATACAGTTGGAAGGGATCTTCAAAGCTCATCCAGTCCAATTCCCCTGCAGTGAGCAACTAGGTAAAAAATTTTATCAGACAAATGTTGTGGAACAGCACTCACCACTCATGTAGACAACTTTCACCAGGTGCTTCTCTGTCTTTCTTTCTCCCACAGGCCAGTTTACTAGCACATGCTCATTTGATTTCAGAAGTCTTTCTAGTTCATTGTCATCACTGGGAAGATCCTGTATCCATGAAGTCTCTCCAATTTGCAGTGAATTATCATTCACAAAATCAAACAGTGTGAATTTTTTCATTGTTAAGTGTTGCCTGCAGGATATCATAGGAAAAATAGCTGTTACCGTGTCATGCCGTAGGAGTGTTACAAGAATCCTTTGAAAAGCCCCTGTTCCTGGATATTGGTAATTACCCATGTGAAAATATCCTGATAAAGAAGTGAAAACTAGACAAACAGCATATTTTATCTCCCCTGAAATAAGGGAGGTGATTGGCTCAATACATGTACATTAGGCAGTTGACCCTAAAACTATGCACAGAAAATAGCTTTCACCCACAGAGCCCTTGCTCTGCACTACTGTGAGTAATCTGTCTCTAGGGTGGCATCTCTATTACTACTGCAGTTTGCCCCAACAGAACTTTTCAGTCCAGCCTCTGACTGAAAATACTGGTGTGTCTAGAATGAAGGAAAGTACTAGCTCTGTGTGCCATTAAGAGGGATGTATGACTTCCAGGGCTATATTAGTCACCTCATGGGCAGTGAGATGACCAATTGCAAACCCAGGACAACAGACTGGATGAGGTATAACAAGTTCTGGCAATGGAAAACTTGACATACAAAACACATGACAGGCTGAGGGCTGGAAGAGAGCAGGGCTGCTTTGTGAAAAATAATAGCAACAAGAACTCAAACCCAACTATACAGATAAATCCTTTGCTTACATAAAACAATACTTTTAAAGCAAAAGACCATTTCTGAGCTTTTTAAAGCACTGAAGCTCTCTGTTGGGAGAAGGGAGCAAGTCGTACTTTGCGCTTTATTTTTCTAATAAAGCTAATATGCCTAACAAGGAAGTGTGAATGTAATACACATTATTAAGCTCTCCTGGAAATTTAACCAGAGTTAAGTATTTCATTTAAGTATTTCCATTTTACTCACATATTTCCTACTTTAAAATTATTAAGTCAGATAAAAGAAATAAAAATAAAATCTAATCTTCTCAAACCTTGATCTTTCCAACAAACACATGACTTAGCCTGTCAGTTCAGAGATGAAGTATATTTACAGAGCTGAAAACTCATGAATTTCCAGCTGTGACAGCATGATTTGTGATTTACTTGGCCTCAATCAGTCAGAATCAAATTTAGTGCCTCATGCAGAAGCTGTCAGAAAGGTAACTCAGTGCTAGGAAAGAAAAATTATGTGGGGTTATTATGTCAAAGGGAGAAAATTTGGCTGCAGTGCTCTAAGACATGATGCCAGTTCATTTGCAGCAACCCAGCTCACCACTATTCACCGTGTCTGTGCTATGCCTCAACAGAGCTGCTTTTCACACAGTGGTGAACTTGTTAATTTGCAAAAGACATCTGCGTGCTTGTCAACAAGGAGGCAAGCGGCATAAGAAATTGCCATTAAAAAGAGAATTAAATAATGGTTCTATGCAGAATGTGTTGGGTGTGACAGCCATAGGACTGTTAAGTACTGCCCTGTTGTAAAAAGGAGCCTGTGTTTGCAAGAATTACCATTATTTTCTTTAAAGAGAGTTAGAAAGACTGGGAAACATCCATCCCATGTAAATTCTGGAGAGGAAGCAGCCTGAACATCTATGTTTAGCATGAATCACCAGAGGCCTCATTCTGCCATCAATCCATGCCAAGTGGATCCACATACCACAGACAGGGATCATTCAAGTGAATAAACACCTGGATAAAGCAGAACGCAAAGGAAGAAGTTTGATAATGGACCTTCCTAGAGATTGGTAAGGCAGAAAATGAAATTACGTGTTTGTCCAAACAATAATATAACAGATTTAAAATGGCTGGCATATGCTATCATATTAAGCATCCATATTATTCCTTCTTTTTTAAAATGCTTTTGATTACATATCCCAGTTTTCTTAGCATTTCTCATCCAGCACGAAGATGTTAACTTCTACCTCTGATCAACCCAACACAACCATTCTCATCACCCCATCAGTTCTCAGATGAAGTACTTGCAGCTTTCCCTTCCTTGACCCTTGGAGGTTGTGAGCTACTTTATTATCCAACTAAAAACCCACAGAAGATCAACAGAATTGGTGCAAAGCCGGAACTGATAGTGAGCTAATGTTTCCCTGTAGTCTCTGAACAGTCTGTATTTTGTCTGGTTTCATATTGAGACAAATATTCTCTGAGCCAGGGGACATGCTTGTGGTCTAGGCTTGTATGGGGTTAGTGAGCCAGTCCAGGATTCCCAGGAATGAACAGAAGATACAGGCTGTTTTCAGCCTGGAAGGGTGGGTGACTGATGGTTCCCCATGGCATTGTGGCTATTTGCACGTATGCTGTGCCAACACTATGCACAATGGCTTTTGGAAGATATCAGACTTGGTTATCTGTCATACAGTCTAATTAAGTCAATGGACAAATGGACTTCTGAACATTTGAAGCCCACTAGTAGACTGGAGCCCACTGTGAAGGCCATGGCCAGAAAACTCCACAATCTTTGCACCAGACAGGCATGTGGATCCACAAAAATCCATCCCGCAGCTCAAAGGCAGGGACATTTTTTACCACCACAGCAGGACCCAGAGCTCAGCAATTTGTCTACACTATCTATACAGCTCCTTTGAGCTGTCAAGATTCTTGCCTGTGGTGGGAGGGTGTACTAGTAAACAGCTAGACTGATATTGCCAAGAGTCTTGGCAGCTGCTAAGTTAAATTATAAACTACATAGGATGCTGAGAGAAATAAGGAATGGATTTCACAAATAGTCACAGGAAGAAGGATGGGGTTGAGGCTATGGTATCTCCTTCTCTAGAGATACTAAAAATCTTCCTGGATGCATTCCTGTGCTATTTGCTGTAGGTGGCCCTGCTCTGGCAGGGGATTTAGACTAGATGATCCCCAAAGGTCCCTTCCAATAACTACCATTCTGTATTTCTGTGATCCACTTCTTGAGTTCCCAATATGAGCCCAAAAGCTTCCCAGCAGCTTTCTAAGGCTTCTGCTCAATTCTGTTGCTCCAGCTGCTTTTGAAGACAGAAAAGCAAAGCAAAGTTGTGAGGCAGCAACAGCAACTGGCCAGGTCCCATCTCCTCTGTTACGGCATCAACTCAACCACTTTAATTATATGTAAAGTAACAAAACTACTGCATTACCAAATAAAAAGAACACAGTGCAATAGTTGATAGCTAGTACTTTCCTGTTATGGAGCTATGGCTTCAGCCATAACAGATATTAATCTAACTGTGCATTTTCACAGAATTTATTGTGACAATCCATGGGCCCTGGGGTTAATATCTAACTGTCTGCTGGCATCACCTCTAGCCAGTGATTACATGGAATGGAAAGGTAGAACAAAATGTCTTTAATGAAGGCAAGGAACAGTAAAATACTTTGCTTGCTGGTAGAAAATTCCTACAGCGTTTTCTCACCCTTTTCTCCCACTGGAGTCAATGTCAACCTTGTCTGAGTCAGGATTGTTGCAGATGCCTCCTTCTGAAATGTTTTATTTGCCAGAACAGATCAAAGGCAAAACGTATCATCAAGGGAAAAAAAATACCTTGGAGGATGGGATTAATCTTATCAAACTGCCTTAGAAGTGAGAGGTTCTCTAGCCATTTGGCTCAGTCACTGCAGAGAGAGGTGATCCATATCCCACTAAGACACATATCTAAAATACAGCCAATGACTTACTGTCTGGGAGAGCCTATTTCTCCCCACTTACTATTTAGTGATTATACAGGGGTAGGTATGTCTCCATATAGAAGCTGCCTTGGTCCAAGCTACCCAGCTAATTTTGGACAGACTTTGAATAGTAGGATAAATTCCAGTAGACCTTCTGCTGTAGGTACTCAAAAGGATGGAGTATGATATCTGGTTCTTTGTTTCATATTTTTCTAACACAGTTCTGCAAATCATCATAAGAGTTCTGACACTGAGTGCTTTGTTTAGTGGTTTAATTGAAAGATCTATAATCATTCATAGACATTATCCTCTGTGCAGAGACTGACCACAGAGACAGAATTACATGGCATTTGAAAGCTAATTATGTTTTTTGTGTTACTTAATTTTGCTGTATTCTCTATTGGAAAACACTAGCTACCTATTTGAGAAGAGCTGAAATGCAAATTTATGATTTATCCTGGTTCTATGATACAGATCTGTCTTTGCCCTTTCTCAGAGCAGGTGGTCTGTAGAAAGGGGAAGGGAGGAAGAAGGAGCCATTTAATTTTACAGCTCTTCAGAGGAAACATTAATTGGACTCTTAATTTTTACAAACATGATAACACCTCACATTCTGCACAGATGCCACAAATTTACATGCAGAATGTTGTTACTAAGCAACCCAAAAAGCCAGAATAAAAAACCAAACAACTCACAAAAGTAATTTAAAGACATTTCTCACCCTTTGACTGACATAGTCTGTTCCATTCAGCTGGAGAGTTGGCAGATGGCATGCCAAGATCATTATTTCTCTTTTCTTTCAGTAAATGCAGTGTAAAGTATTACAAATTTACAACATGAGAATGTAAGCCCTCTGGAGCTGATGGGACTGATTCTGCCATGGCTTAATACAGGGCTTTGCCACTGATCTCAACAAAGCAAGAAACTCTGACACAATTGTGCAAAAAGATTCCATAACAATATATTAACATTTTATATTATCCATGCCCTAAGTTGAGACTTTGGTAATCTCCATTTTCCTTACTGAAAAAAAACCCCAAACAAACAACAAAAACACCCACCTTTCACTGGATTGGAAATTCATCTGACTCACTTGAAACTATTTATTTCTAGTTCAGCATACTGGGTGGTATTCAGAGATTTGGTTTGTGTTACTTAAGATGGTGGAATTTTTCACTGAGCTGGTGCTATAAAACTCTTGGGCTGCAATGCCCTGAAAATTCCCAGTTCTCTGTAACAAGTATATGATGGAAAACATGACCAGATTTAAATATATTACTTGCTATGTTGTGGGTTATAATCTTATTCTCCTGAAACCAGTGTAAGATTTACTAAGGATTTTAGTGGAATTAGTTGCTGTTGGAAGAAGGCAGAGGCTTTGTTGCTGGTCAAAAAATACACAGTGTGATATCTTAGTCATTTTAGGGGAAAACATGACTTAAAAGCACAAATCTGCACAAATCTCCATGGGGTATGAACTTTTCAGAAACATTAGTATCGTTGTGTTCTGAATTCATCTGGAAATCTGGGGGAGCATCCATCAGGACATTACTGCAACTTTCAAGACTATAAATGCAAAGAAATGGTAACACTTCTCTTTCACAGGGAGGATAAAATGACATGATTTTTATTACTCATATCCAACAGCTCACTTCCTGACTGCAGATCACTACCTGGGTGTGACCATAAAATAATCAGAGATATTTTTCTAGACGTGATGCTATTCATTCAACATAAAGCAACATCTTCTGGCCTCACTGACATAGATTATCTTACTGACTTCAAAACATCAGCATCATTTACAACTCCTAGGATTATATGCAGAATTTGGCCCATGCCTTACCCCACACCCAAGGAATTAGTGAAGCCATTATTATCTTTCATTGTACTGCTTTCAAATGCTGCAAGTTTCAGCAATATATAAGTTCTATAAAATTACATGAATACCTAAATATGCTGAAGCCATTTGGTAGACTGCGGTGTAAATCAAAAGCTTGAAGAAGTTTACCTCAAAAGTTTTTTGCATCAAGCCATTAATTGTATTAGTAAAATGAAGTAATAGGAAAGGAAGACTAATGAACATACTAAGCACGTACATTTAGTATGTCGAAGTACTAAAATGTGTTCTAATAAATAAGTTTTTTACTAACAGTGAATGATTATGTTAATTTTAATAAATTTCATTAAAATCTGGTATAATTACTAAGCTTTCAGGACAGGATTTAGTTCTAGATTCAGACTCTTACATTTATATGCATTATGTACACTGAGTATCTAAGTTGTGACTATAATCATCGCAGATCCAGGGATCAATGTGGCTTCTTAAATGTAGGTTTCCAGTTCCACTGTCTTCTGGTATTCTGCCTGGCCTTCAGCTGCTATTCCAGAAATGCAAATCTCCCACAGGACTTTATCACAACTGCTGTCCCTTTAGAAACATCTCAGCCATGAGCAACCCATAAGAGTCAAGCCCCTATTGAACACGGTTAAAGCTCCCTGGAGAGTCAGTGAGCTCACTTAAAATGCTCAAGGGTTCAATTCAGTTGCCTAAAAATAAATGCAGTCTTAGATAACATAAATTATGATGCCTGGCCTCCAACTGCGTCTTCTGATGGCCATGCCTCTCACATAGGACCTAGATGCTCTTCCAGGCTCAAGAGAATGGTTACTAACTCCAAACACCTAAATGGCACTAAACACATAAATTTAGGGAAGCAAATTCTCTGGACACTAAAGATTAAGTTTAAATATACCCTTAGATACTTCAAATCCCTATAAAACACATATATTTGTTTATCTGTATTTTAATCCCATACTGCATGAAAGATCACCATAAAGATAACAAGATGACAAATAACAAGATGCAGGAAGTTATCTTAATTCTACATCACATTAATATTTTTATTAAGTAGCTATTTCACAGCTGACAGATGGAATAATACCCACTAATGCCCACTTTGATTTTCTTGTTGGCAAATGCCAGGCTCAAAATGTATGAATATACAGACCAACAAAAATCAGTTTATTGAACTGAGATATCTAAGCTATGGAAATTTGGTCAGTCGCATGAAAGCTCTTTCCATGCAAGTTAATATATCTAAACTTGCAAAAGCAGTAGGTTGCCTGGGAGTCAGCAGGGCTCTGCAGAGTCAACACTTGGCTGTGCTTGTTCTGATGTGGTTTGGCAAATTCAATGCAACGGTTCTTAACAGCTCTCAAATTATAAATGTTGGAGACCAGTGATGCATTTACTTATTTTATCTAAAGATGTTCATAGGAAGGCCAAACCTGTGCACTTGAAACAGCTCAAGCAGTCAAATACGTTTTCCTAAAAGGCTGAAAAAATGTCAGATGTACTTTCTACATTCAACTGATGTACTTTCAAATTAGACTTGCTTGAAGAAGCTCATTGATAACCTGATATATGAGCTTTTTATAAGCAGGCATAAAGCATCTTGTGTCTCTGATAAGCTGTGCTGGCCCAAAGCACTACTATCGGTGACATTCTCTCTTCAATTCTAAGAGCACAGAAGTGAAATAGCAGGTAGGAAATTCCAGGCTTGAGCTCTGGTCAGTATCTTAGTTATCTCTACTCATATGTCTTTATTGGCTGTCACAGGAGAGCGATCATAGATTAGAGGTCATGCCTGATTAATACCCAAAGTGCCTGCTCTTTTACTCCAAAGCTCTTCTTCAGCTGCTCTGGTTTTGCAGTATATTGGTAGGAGGGAACTGATGATCTCTAGGTAAAAAAAAGTTCTCCATATTACTACTAAAGGTCATGAGCTTGCACAAAAGACACACACATTGTCCTCTTGCTCTGAGGAATATTACTGCAACTAAGAGTAGTTCTGCATACACTTAGGGGAATTGAGAGAAAGACATCTTCCCTGCAAGGTTAAGAACCGCAAACCTTATTAGAGCTATTTTTTCACCTCCTTAAACAACTTCCAATTATATACACAAAGTGCTAATGAAGTGCAATTCCCTCTGGCATGCAAGACCACATACAGATCGACAACTGCTACACTAAATTACTGCCAAAAAATGAATACAGAGCAAATTTTAACCAAGGACAAAGGGGCATACCACTGCTGTAATAATAATTTTTAAAAGCCATAGGGGCTTTAGCAGTATTGCCATCATCAGGCTCAAAATCAGCCTCTCTGTCTGCAAAGTCAATTTATGCCCATAGAATTCCTCCCAGCATTTTTCCAGCAACATTGTAAGCTCTGAGTGCACAACTGCATGGCTCATATTCCATTCGATTTACACTCAGTCTAATAAGCAGATGGAATCAAAACATACAAATTGTGTGAGTTGATTCACCTACCCATGTATATATGAAGCAGGTAGTAAGTTGGTTTTACACAGTTACCTAAGACACCTACAAATGGCAAAATGTTCCAGTCACAGAGGGGTCTAGTCTGCAGCACTAGAATCACAGTTTGGACAGCATGTAACCAGTAAAGTAGAATATTGTGGGGGGAAGCCAATTGAATGAAGTGGATAATACTCAGATACAACAATATTTTCTCTATTTACTTTACTAATTTCTTTGTTTTTTACTGCATTTGTTTTCTGTTCGATTAGAAAGAAACCCAAGTATTTTGTTACTAAGTTTTAGGTGATTTGAGAGCCCTTCTAAGGTCCTTTAAACAGAATATTTCACATAAATAGAATTCATTAGTCGAAACACAGTCCTTTAAGCATACCTACATACCAGTGAAAGGAAATCGTCTTACTCTTTCACTTATTCAGCAACTCTCCTGAAGTCAATTCATGTATCACCTCCTATTCTCATGTTCACATCACCAGATCCAGCATGTGACCTTTTTTTTTTTGGCTCCCTGATACAGGGAGTCTTATAATTGCAACATGAGGTCCACAAGGCCTGAATCTGTAGGAGCAGAGGCGGTGCCTTCGCAGATCTGTGAACTGCCCTTGATTTGCAGAGCTCATATCAGCAGAGGTCAGTGGATCACTGCAGACATGTTTTCTACACTCAAAGATACCATCGTATTTTCTTTTTGCATATTTTTTATTCTTTTCAGCCTAACCCATGGTACTCAGAATTTTTAGATTTTTTTTTCAAAAAGCACTGCTGAACCTCACATAAATGATCAGGGAACATGCACCAGTCCATAGATTGTACTGGAATTCTGCTTACAAGGCAAGAGTAAGAGAAGGAAGTACCTCTGCCTTCAGCCTTTTTGGGCAAGGTCAAGTCAGAACAGGTTATCATGAGAGACTGGCTGAAAGTATATTTTAGGTCAACATTGTCTTGTTTCTCTGCAGGTGGGCTGCTGCAGTTACAACACATCCCATGCTCAACTCATCATGTATACTCTGAAACAGCAGCATTATCCCTTATTTATTACATGGTCAAAGACTGCCTTCACAGCTTATAATCTCTTTTGGACTTGCTTCAGCCTCTCAGCAACTTAGATCTCTTTTCTGTCCTCCTTTGCCATTCCACACACTCTTGCCATCATCAATCTCAAGATTTCATTACCTTATTTTACTTCTTCTCTGAAACAGCTTCACTTCCAGGATTTCTCTTCTGAGGTCAAATCTCAGCTTGGAGCCAATGGTTTTGTTTTAACCTTCTCTCTTCACTCCTTTTCTCTTCTCTGTTTATCATCCTTAAGATTTATGAAAAGTTCCCCGAAGAACATTCTGCAAAGAAGCTTAGATTAAAAGCACTGTACTTCTAAATCTTTGAATTTCTTTTTATTACTACATGGGGAAAAGAAAAAAAATCTATTCATATGTAGCTTGCTTATTTTTAATGTGAAATAACTTTAACAACTTAAACAGTATTCAACATGGAAGTAATATTTTAACCATGCTACCAAACTCTGCAGTATATATGCAAGCCAGAACAGCAGTCTTGTATAGGTGTGACACAGTTGACTCAGAAGCCTGGAGCAGCAGCTCACTGAAAAATCGCTCCTATCAGCATTTCTTGAACTAAACTGTACTCTCTTCTGCATTTAAAAGAAAAAACAAACAAAACAAAACAACAGTTGTCATGAAATATATCCTTTCAGCAAAATATTATCCTCAAGACACCAATGGGCTCTAAGCTTTAGGAGGGAAAAGCTATAAACCTTAAACTAACAAGGAAGCATTAAGAGATTTGTCTGTTAAGACGTTTTCTATCCAGTGTTACCTGAGATGGATGTGAAAACCACTGTTACCTCTCACTTTCCTGCAGTTTGCTGTGCGGTCAGTGCTGTGCTGCATTTCCTTCACTTCCATCCCATTCCAAAACAATAAATCAGTGTAGTGACAAAGGTGCCAAAAAGTTTCCTGCTCCTGCAATATACTGCAGGGAAGTACTCACTGCAGCAAGGCAGTGCATTGCCTGGGCCGGGGTAGGGGGTGGAAGTCACACTGATTTTCTTCATCTTACAGTGAGGTAACATCAATAACTGGAATAATCTGGTAATCTGCATTAAAATCATTTTACTGCAGTCTACTGCGGTATCAGGAAAGAATTCAGTCTCACACCACGTGATGCAACGTGGCCTCACAGCACTTGTCAATTCCCAGGCAGTGAGGGAAAGCTTTAAATCAAAGGCTGCAATGTAGCAACTTCCCATTTTATGAAGTCAAAGGACAGTATGAAATAAAGCAAAATTCTCAGAATAAAACATTATAGACCTAAATGCCAACATTTTTTTTTCTTCTTCTTTCTTAACTTATCCCCCTAAAACCGAGTATCAAGAGAATCTTTCAATGAAAATAGATTTTCCTAACATTAAGGATAAAGTGTTACATTATTATTGTCTCGGTGATAAGTGAACCCCAGTACTGTAGATATCTTTTTTTCCTGTTCTTATGTAAGCTACTATGGATACATTTCCTCTCTGTCCTAACAGCTTACTTATTTATACTTTTCTGAAGAGTCTTAGATAAAATGGTAACATTCCAATATTACTCTGGTGTTTACACAGAGATTTTAATTATTTCTGTAAAATCGCTCCTCAGATTTGTGTGTTCACGTGGAAGATGCATTGAAAGGAATTCTGTCCTGAATCAGTGTAACTTTTCCCCCACCCACACAAGCAGACACAATACGGAAGAAGAATACCTGGATGTATTTTAAAACCACACATGACCTTTTCCGTGTGTGTTTTCAGTAGCGCGGTGGGAGTTTAGAACCGCATTCTCAAAGAGTCCTTGAAAAGTATGAAGCACCGTCAAAGTAGTAACGGTGTTCGAGACAAACCCTTGTCACTAGCAACCGGCACACGGAGGATTTCTATGCCAAATGATGCATCCATCGTTCCCATCCGGGCAGCAGCAGGACGGCACGGAGAGGATTTGGGGGAGCGGGGGGTGGGGTGGGGAGAAAGGGTGACATTGAGAGCAGCATCTGGCAGTTGGGTGCGGCAGGAGGAAATGTCAGTGGACGATAAGGGAGCACTCTGGGTGAGGGTACACAGAGATGATACCGCTGTCGCTGGGTCCAGGCCCAGCTCCAAGTTGTACTCACCCTCCCACCCCTCCGCAAGTCGGAGTTAATGTCTCTCCTGGCACGAGAACTCCATCACCTTGTTGCCAGGATCCCTTCACACCCCCCCGCCACTCATGCAGCTTTGGCGCGAAACCGGACGCGGCCGCTGCCTGGAGTCCGCAACAGACTCTCCCTTCCCCTGCACGATCACCTACGCCACCACTCTGCGTCCCACCGGGTGCAGAGGATCCTCTTTCTCTCCCCCAAATCCTCAGGATCCCCGGTACTCTCCGTCCCCGGTACCTCGCAGCAGCCATTTTTCTGCCTCCCTTCGTAGCAGCTCCAGCGCGTAGTATCACAGGCCGCCCCTGGCAAGTCCCCACGGCAGCGGACTGCACCGTGCTTCGTACTCCTTCCTTTCTCCCGACGACGGCGACACCTTCTTTTTCTTCCTCCTCCTCCACCTCCACCTCGCTGCTGCCATGCGGCGCCTCGCCCCTCGCCCCTCTCCTCCCAGCCCGGCTTCGCCCCGCCTCTCCCCTCCCC
>VZTY01033961.1:26240-40031 GCA_013400935.1 Turnix velox
GTCGGCAGGAGGGCAGGCGGGCGCTTGAGCCATGATCGCCGCGGCTTTCTTGGTCCTGCTGAGACCCTACAGCATCCAGTGCGCCCTCTTCTTGCTCCTGCTGTTGCTGGGGACCATCGCCACGATTTTATTCTTCTGCTGCTGGCACCGCAGGCTCCAGAAGGGGAGGCATCCCATCAAATCCGTCTTCTCGGGTCGCTCAAGGAGCCGAGGTAGGAGATGCTGCTGGTCCCCGAATAGGTCGTGGGGGAAAGGGGGGTGATGGGTTGCCCCCAGCTTATCCCCGGGGTTTTCGGCGGCTGGAGGGCGGCAGTGCCTTGTCTTTACCCGAGAAAAGGCTTTACAGAAAATTCAAGCCCAGTCTAGGACTGCGGCAGCCTTGTCTCCACCCATCCTTCCGCGAAACCTCGGCCCGCGGCAGGGAAGCCAGGAGGTAGGGAACCCCCTCAGTCCCCAACCTCTCCTCCCCTTCCACCCCAGTACCCAGCCATCCCCGGCCGCTCAAGTGCAGCAGAACTTTATGCTCAACTTCTTCACCATGAATTAAATATAAATGACGGGCGTAGCTGCCAGCAGCGCCGGGAGAGCCAGACACCGTCAAGAAATATGCGCCAAAGGGTGAGAAATTAGATAAAACCGTTAGCCGGAGCGAAATCTGAGATAGAGCTGGATGCAGCCTCTGTGTCTTTCTGCTTGTTTTCCAGATGCTGTCATGAGAACTCATCACTTTCGCTCTGAGGTAATTTATTTAGCACGCAATTTCAAGGTCAGAAGTTGTTCTCTTCTCCTGAGTTCATATCGTTGTGGTGTTTTGTTAGTGAAATAATGTAGCAAACATTTAATTTTGCATGAAAGACATATTGTTCTCTTTAATTTCTTAATTTCTCTAGTATTTTGGTTTTTTTTTCTGATTTGTGTCATTTCCCAAGCAATCACTTACTTCAAGAAAAGTGCTTGACGTATGTGCCAGACCTTCCTCTGTCCAACCAGCAAGCCCAAGCCTAGTTATTGACTGCACTGTAAATATGTGCAGAGTTGGCAGGTTGTGTTGTCAGAGCTTCCTCTCACTTGCTTTGCTGACACCTCTCACCTGAGCTTTGTCCTTTGTCAGGGAAGTTGCCCACTTGGCTTGGACGTTGCAGCAGGAGATCCCAGAAGGATCGAGATTTCCAGCCTGCTTGGCAGGAGCCTCATTTTGTGACTCTGTATTCATAGGTTAGGTTAGAATCAAAACTCTTCATGCCAGTTCTAAAAGTATAGCACAGAACCCAGTCATTTCATAGAGATTCTAAATAAGGAGCATAATTGCTGGGAAAATAAGGAAGATAATAAGTGGTTTAGTATCCACTTTATTTCTATGCTGCTGTGTAGAGCTCTTGTCTAGGTATTTTTCTTGCCTTGTTTCCTGCTATTGATTTAAGGCATATCTCCATGCCATTGTCTGTTACTCTGGAAGCCTTGAGAGAGGGCTATGCACTAAAATGATCCTTTGTTTTAAGTTATTTACATTTTTACTTATCTAGTTGTGGGTGAGAAAATCGCCCATTTATGAGTAATGCTTTTAAAAGTGTACATGGGTTACATTTTCATGATGTTGTTCATATTGGCAATTACTTTGAAACTCCTAAGTATTTTGAATTTGTACAGACTACTACACAAGAAGATGACATAGGGAGTGTCCTATCATTAAAAGCCTCTTTTTTTGTGGACTGAACGGTGCTACAGCAAAGTGAACAAAGTAACGTGTCCCTCTGGAAGTCAAAAGATTATTTCATTATTTAGTTCCTTCAATGTGGAATACTTGGTTTCCATGTAAAATTCTCTCACTTTTGAGCCTCAATAGTTTAATATGTTATACCCTTTTGAAGTACATTTTGTCCTGCATGATGACTCTTAAATGGGGATTTTTCTAAGTAAATTATTTTTATTGCTTCAGCCAGTGGTTATTTGCATATTAGCCAGGTAGAAGTGGACAAATCTAAAATATTTCCTGGAAGTTTCTGTTTACTGAAACATGCTAGGATAAACCAGTAAGCACTGCTATATTTTTTCATAATTTTCTACGTTTTGTTAGACAGTGTAATAGCTAATGATCTAAACTGCCCCTTTTGGTAACTGCCCCATTATTATCTGATGACAGACCTTTGATTCTTAATGGAAAGTGATGACTAATTTGGCATGAAATTTTCCTTTTTTCTTTTCCAAATAAAAAAGCTTATTTTAGTGAATCTAATAGAATTGATTAATAACAAATGTCAGGCATACTACAATGAAAATATAGTCAACTTTATCTGAAACAGAATTTGATATTCTCATTCTATAAGCACAAAACATTATGCATTTACAACTCCAGTAAGATGTTTCTGAAAGCAAAGCATGATATGGGAAAAATACGATCTATGCATAATCCCCTTCCCCCCTTCCAGATTAGCATAACGTCTCAACTCATAGTTTTACAGCATGAAGTCCATCTGCTAGCTTCCACTGTGCTTAGCACTTTGTCTGGAGTAGTTATAAATGGTGCTTCTTAATGACAATAAAAGATTATGAAAACTAGGTTGATAGTAAATAGCAGTGGGCTGACATTCATCTTCTGAGAGCTGGGTTCAAATCTGACTTACATCACAGGCGAAAGTGCAGGTGGTCTAGTGACAGTGCACAGAGAATTATAATTGCCCTATCTACAGAATGGCTGGCAATTCCTGCATGATTGGCTGCCTGCCAGGAAAGCCTTATATTTGGAAAAATAAGTGTGTAGCAAATCTATGTTGAGGTTCTTTGCCAGAGTCACAGCTCTCATGGTGCATGCCTACATTGTCTTTGTCTCTATACAGTAAGAACAATTTAATCCTTTTCCTTTAGTATGGAATTTCGATAAAAAACCTAAGATATCATACTATGGGACCACAAATACCATGTCTGAAATATATTTATTATCCTTACCACCCCTACTGTTCTGAATTTTACATGCTACTGGTGAACTGAATTCATAAATAGTCTGGTTTTGTGGGTCTCGATTTTGAATGTCTCCGCAAAGCATGCCTTATTATTAAACACCAAAGGTTCTATGCAGACATTACTTATTATAGAATGAACTTAAACACTTGACCCCCTGCCTCAAAAGGATTTAAATTTGCATTAATCATTATGAATATAAAGTAGGTTGGAATCTGTCTTTGTTACGTTCCTTCGTAAAGAAAAAATTAACCCACATGAATATGTCAAGAGAGAGTTTCCTGAGATAATACAGTGATGTCTCCACCTCCTCACAAATATCTAGTTACTCCTATCTGAAATTTGTCAAGCCTGTTCTTAAAAGATATTTTTATTGCAGTCCTTTTAAGTTCATTATGACTATAACAGCTCCTAAGATTCCTCCATCCCCGAGATGTTACTGATAATGCATGAATTCACATAGGAATCACACTCAAAATAGTTAATGTTTCTAATCTGAGAGAGACCTAGATATGCCATAGCTGTAAAAAAGAAAACAAGTGAATTTCTAATGGAAATATTCATTGCTTACATGACAAATCAGACTTTGATGTAGATATTTGAACTAGTCTCTCATTCCTTTTTTTGGGAATGAAATGTCTGTGCTCAGCCAAAGCCATACCAAAATAACAATAAAACTCAGTGAGAATTTTACCAAAGTAGGAGCTGATCTATTTTATCACAATGACGATTGTAATTATGCCCTGTACATTCAAAAATGTGAACATTATCAGTGATTAACTGACTTAATTACTCTTGTGCTCTCTACAGAAGTTTTGCTTTTCATTAAATACAGGATTTTTCTCCAAGTTCTTTGGGGACTTGGACTTGATATATTTCAATGTTTTACTGAACTTTACAAAGTGGTTTGAATGTCTTCTGTACTTTGCAGTTTAAAGGCAGTGCTTCGCAAAACAGTGTTGCTGCTTCTTGTGATTTATATTTTTCCTAAATTAGTTTTCCTTATTGGCAAAGCCTCTGGAGTCATGGGATTATGTGAGATTTTTACCTTTCAGTTAAGAAGGAAGTAATCTTCTAGCCCTTTGGCTGTGTAAGGAATTAATCCATATGTTATGAGTCTTGAAATCTTTTGATTTGTGGTAAGAACTGTTGAAAGGGAAGGTTCTCAATCAGCATCTTTACATGGCTGATTTTTATGAGATTGTGCAGGGGTAATTGTGCAAATTGCTAAACTAGTAGTTGGTGGTTTTCATACTATTGGGAAAAAACCCACACACCAGACTTATAAATCCTTTTGCCTGGTATTGTCTCTGAGCTTTAGAGTTTTGTTCCTTTATCTTGCCTTTTAAATTAGAAATACTGTGATTTCAGGAACTGAACTTAGCAGTGTCTGTGAGTAGTCACGAGCAATTTGGTTTCTTTTTGTATTTGTTTAGATTTGGTTCATGTATTTCAGGCAAGTTTCAAGTGAAAGCTTCCACTAAGACTTGCAGGTATAAACCTAGTATGAAGGACATCCACAGAAGTTTTACAGTCCACTTTAAATTTTTACTTCACATAACTCAGGTGGATATCTGGTGGGACTAGACACACCAACAAGGCAAACAGGGGTTGATGCTTTCTGAAAAGGCTTTCTGGGAGGGCTGGCAACATGTATTAACCACAGCTGTAGCAAAGAAATAACATTTGGTTGCTTGGGTTTTGCAGACCCCACATTTTCTTCTTGTTTTACTGTACAGTCACTGCAAGGTTAACAGGCTATTGTTGTGACAAGACTGGTAGTGAAATAGGTCAGCCGAGACTGATGGCAATTTTTAAGAGCAAATGAATTTGCTAAATCATCCAATATGGTACAGTGGGTGCAAAACTATACTGTAACATACCCTGGTAAATGTATTCATTTACTTTACCACCAGGTGATGCCCTAAAAGAGCATTCATAAATTTATCCCTAAGCATACCTTTGCTGTAATTGTTCCCCTTCTGAGGCTGACTGTGAGATAGTTGTCTAAAAATACAGTTCTAGGTATCTTACAAAACAATAATGGATGGTCTTTGAAGAATTGCACCATAATTCATCCCTAGCACTGAAGTTATTTATAAACTGCTCCAGATATAAACTGCTCTAAGCTGAATTTGAGTCTTCTGTTTGTTTGGAAGGAGTGCATTAAAGAAGCAACAGAAATGTACAGGACTACACAGAAAAAATACATTCATTCATCTATTCAAAGGATGTTTATTTGTCTTTACAGAGCTGAATCAACATGAAAATATTTCACCTTTGTGTTTGACACGCTTCATCCTCAGGATGCTTAAACTGTTTTTCTATTAGCCATCTAAGAGTTAAGGAATAAGTTCAAGGGAAAATAAATCAGAGACAAAAATAGTTTTCTTAGATGGATAAAAGCACTTACATATGGGAATGAATGGAGAGCTATAAATACAGATTACACTGTCTAAGGACAAATCCTTCTACCTGTTTTTCATAACATGTCCAACAATGTGGGCCAGAAAGAGTACATCACCATGAGCTGTTGCATGACGAACTGGGTACCACTGAGATTCTGCTTACTATACATCATCTGTCTATCCCTGTTTTCCAGATGTGGAAGAACCACTGCTTTGCTGCCTCCAGATAGCCTAGGTCTATGCAAGCCTGGCAGTTGCATTCCACATATGGAAATTCCCTCTTTGCTACAGCAAAACCAGATAGGTTTCTCCTGAGTTCCTCCTGAGCTGCCTCCAGAGGAGATAATTGGTTACCTTTACTCTGTTCTGCAGTGCAGTGTAGAAATACCATCTGGTTACTTGCATCTCTGTTCTGGCTTCTCATGGTCTGCAGAGCATTGAGATGCTGAGGGCATCTCAGTCACCCCATAAAAGATTGACAGTGTGTAAGGGTCCACATCAGCTGTAAGGCATGGTCTTGATACACTGCACATTAGGACATGCATTATAAATGAAGGCATACTCACAGTTCTCTTAGCAGGATAGGGACAACTACTGCATAGGGATCTGGTACGTTATAGAAGTCTTTCTCATGACTTATTTTCCCATTAGCATAGTTATATCAGCAAGTTCATAGCTATTGTGTAAATATTTAAATATGCAGGCTTCTCAGTATCTACAGTTATCTCTGGAAATGTGTGTTTTAGATGGAGTTGCAGCTTCAGTTGTATTGTATGCCAGTTGCATTGCCCATTCCTGCTGCACACAAGCAGCTACTTGCGAGCAAGCAAAGCTCTGGTTTCAAGGAGAGCCAAGAGGAGCACAGCCTCTGTTAGCAGCCAGAATGTATATATTGTACAGAATGGGGAGTTCTAGCTACTGTTTTTTGGCCACACCTAACCCCAGATTGAAATTGTGAATTAAAATAGCTGAGGTCATACTTGTGGTGACCCCATGTATTACCACATTGTAGAAACCATTCTTTTAGAGACAGAAAGGATCATACAGAAAGAGTCCATTGGTCAGAAAAGCTTAACCATCTATACTGATTTCTTATAGTTATAGGGTGACCAATCAGGTTGTGGGAGCACTTTCAGAAACAGCTCAGCACTTTAGGCTGAGGGTATGAAATGAAAGAAAGCACCACATGACAGGGGTAGTATAAGTCCTGGGGCTGTTTCCACTCTTGGATTGTTATCTGTGTTTTCCTAGGGCATCACCCACAGTCTTCTGCTCACTGTGTTTTTTAGGGAGAGGCACCTTCAGTGTGTTATGAAGGTACCATGGAGTGAAGTCACCTTGCTTTTTCATGCAGCATCCAATTCAGCTGAGCTGGGCTGGTTGAGCCTGGTCTTGTCAGGTGTGAGCGGGTGCCATCCAGAGCTGCAGCCTGTCAGCCTGATCTCCCTGCTCTGTGCCCTGGAGGGGTCTCCAGCTCTGAGGAGGTGCATTTGGGCCCATCTGGCTCCCCTAGGCAAGGACTCGGCACTCTGTTGCAGAGGCTGTTGTGCACGTTGTCAGGCCCACAGCTGATCTTGACCAAGTGATAGCAAAGCTGGCTTGCTTTTAGGCCGATTCCTTGTATTTCTAGTTCACCTGCAAGACCAGGTACCTGTTATCTGGGTACTTCTGCTGTCTAAAGTGTCTGAGCCACTGTTGTAGTCTCTTGTGCCCTGCTGCCTTGCATGAAGGAGAGTCAGTGGTTGGTGTTCCTGACTCATCAGTGAGAATGAAACATGAGTTACAGCTGAAGTGTGAAAATGCTACATCAGCTGTAGAAACTAACTGCTGTTGACATTTGGGCAAAGACACTTTTCTTGCAAGTTGTGCCAATGTCCTTATCACCCCTGTCCACTCAGCTGATTAAATACAGTACTCAGCTTTGGGACAGCAGGGTAAATAGCAGAAACACAGTACTTACAATGCCTAATTTCTGATTACCTGAATCCATAGCACTAACTACCCTGAAATGCATAATCATGTCAGACTGAGATATTATATTTATCCTCCTTCATTCTAGAGAGAACAACATGATGCAATTAGGTCAAGGCATCATTCTGATCTGCTGTTGCTGCCTTCCTGTGCGTAAAGTGCAGCTGAAGTCAGAAAGTGACTTTGCAAAACCAGCATCTTCTTAATACAGCAAGATAAGCTTGCTGTAAGCATTTACAGTTTGTAGTCTGTTGAGCTACTCAGGTGACCTAGTGTAGAAGGTCTACTTCGGGATGAGTTGAACAGTTTCTTCAAGCCACACTGAATGTAGTGACTAAATTTTTCATTGTCTGTAGCAGGAGCTTGGACTAGAAGCTCCTGAAGGAGAGTTGTGTTCAGATATATTGTTGGTATCTTAGAGATACCTGAATTCCACCCTAGGCATCTTTTTTGTTTGTTTTGTTGGGGTTTTCTTTTTGAAGCCTCTTATCAGTTATGCATCTATTTTTATGCTTGATGAAGTGCAGACCCATCTACAAACACTGTAGTGAACTGATCCTGTGCAGTTTTTCCTGCAAACAAGCACACTGGACAGAGGAGTTATTTATTTGTACTAGATCCTGTCCAGCACTTGTGTGGTTTAACAGTGGTTTAACAATCTCTGTGTTATTTCTTGTTTTCCATCTTGCTACATTTTTATTAAAGTTAATTCCTTACAGCAAGCTGAGAAGTGAGGGGATGGAAAACAGAGGCAGCAGGAGTGAAAGAGCAACATGCTTGGAAAATGTGTTAGTATATTGTAAACTAAATTTTCCCTTGCAGACCACTAATCAAGCAGTACTCTGATTTTTTTTTTTTTTAATGTTCTTAAGTAATTTTCCCATTCCTGCTTAGGGTTGTAGTGCCCTGAGGTAACAGGGAAGGAACTGGGACAAGCCATTGTGAAGGCATGGGGCTGCTAGCCTTCTCAGAGAATAATAGAACTGCACGGAGAATAGGCCAGGCTTAGGCCTATTTAAAGGGGATTGCAAGGCATGACTGGGATGGTCTTTGGCTATTTGCTTTACACATCATCGTATTTTCCTAGAGCCACAGTTTACCTACTTTGATAGGAATCCTAACCTAAGTCAGCAGTGCAATCACATAATCATAGAATGCATTGAGCTGGAGGGGACCTCCAAAGGTCATCTAGTCCATGTCCCCTGTCACAGGCAGGGACATCCTGTATTAGATCAGGCTGCTCAGTGCCTCATCAAGCCTGGTCTCTGCAGATGAGCCCTCCATCACCTCTCTGGGCACCCTGTTCAAGTGTCCCATCATGTTCATCATGAAGAACTTCTTGCTAATGTCTAACGTAAACCTGCCCTGCTCTAGTTTAAAGTTTAAAACGTGGTTGTTAAGGTCTGTGTTCTCCAACCCTCCTTTCCCATGGGCGCTCTCAGGAGCTGGGAAGCGAGTTACTCGTGTTTCATGGAGGGACGGCTCGGTGCAGATGCATCGGCAAGGGAGCCGCAGCACTCACGGGTTTGGCGGCAAAAAAAATAGAAGAGGGGCTTTTTTTCCTGAGCTTTGCGGAGCCGGAGAAGGGCCGGAGAGCGCAGGGAGCTGGCACGAGGTGTGTTGCGGGGCGGGGCGGCAGCGAGTGCGGCAGGTTTAAACGGGGCGTAACCGCCACCGCCGGGTGTTCGCTGAGGGGCGGCTCCAAGGCAGGTACGAGGGAGTGCGTGTTCACGGCAAAAGAGGAGCTTATTTTCTGATCTTTGTGGGGACAGGGAAAGGTGAGGAGAGCACAGGCACCCGTGGGGAGCCGGCAGGTGGCATAAGGGTTAGTGAGAGCCAAGGTGACTTTAGAAGATGAGGCACTGTGGGAGTGTGTTTCTGCCCGGCAGAGCAGGGTGTCTCCCTGGGAACTCACTTGCGTTTCCAGGTACCTCTAAAATATGGAGGTGGTGGAGGCCTCATCAGTAGATGCCAAGCCTGGTGAGGCTTTAAGCAACCTGTTCTAGTGCAAGATGTTTTCATTTACTGCAGGGGGGTTGGACTAGATGAACTGTGAAGGTCTCTTTCAACTCTATTATTCTCATGTCATTGTGACAAGTAAGATGAGTCAATGTCTACGGAAGTGTTGCCAAGTTTAATTCAAACAGAGACCCACATCTCAGTAAAAGAAAAATAAGACACATTATTGTTGCAGGTGACTCCATCTTGAAAGAAGTAGAAGGCCCAATATGCAGGCTACTTATCAGGGAAGCTTACTGCCTCCCTGAGGCCCAGACTAAAGATACTAAAAGAAAACTTCCTTCCCTCACAAGCCCTGCAGATTATGACCCACTGCTATTTTTTCTGATAGGCAGCAGTGAACTTATAAGCAAGAAACCCGTGGGAAATCGAGAGGGAGTTCTAAGCCTTCGAATGACTTGGGTTCAGGAAAGCAAGTAGTATTCACCCCTGTCATTCCAGTTGCAGGGAAGGGTGAGGCAAGCAACAAGAAAAGCCAGCAGATCAATACTTGTCTCTGAGTCTAGCGTCAGAGGCAGGACTTTCTTAGGATCATGAGTTGGTTTACATGATACCAGGCCTGCTGGAAACAGATGGGGTACACCTCTCTCAAAGGGGGAGAAGGTCCTTGGCCCAGGAGTTTGTAGGTCTCATGGAATGGGCTTTAAACTAGTCCTGAACAGGGAAGGAGATAAGGTAAGCTATAGGGTGGTGTGCCATGTCTGTGTAATGGGATGTTTGGGAGGTCCCTTGGTCTGCTGACTCAGTGAAGGCGGGGGATGGAGATATATGCAGCAGCAGAGATATTAGGATCATTGATGCATTAGAAACTATGATGGCTCCATGGAATGGATAGGTAGCCTGATGGGCTTCTACACTAATTTATGCAGCATGGGCAACAAATAGGCGGAGTTGGAAGTAACTGTGGAGCAGAAAAACTTAAATGTAGTCACCATCATGGAAACATGGTGGAATTGCTTGCATTGGTGAGGCCCCACCTCAAGTACTATGCCCAGTTTTGGGACCCCTACCACAAGAAAGACATTGAGGTGCTGGAGTGGGTCCAGAGAAAGGCAACAAAGTTGGTGAAGGGTTTGGAGGATAAATCTTAAAGGAGTGGCTGAGGGAGCTGGGTTTGTTCAGCCTGGAGTAAAAGGAGGCTGAGGGGAGACCTTATCACTCTCTACAAGTACCTGAGAGGTGGGGGTCATCCTCTTCTCCCAAGTAACGGGTGATAAGACATGAGGAAATGGCCTGAAGGATTCTTAAAAATTGCAGCAGTCTGCTCTGGGAATCCTGGTGGTATCCTCATCCCTGGAGGTATTTAAGAGATGGGTAGAAATAGTGCTTAGAGGTATGGTTCAGTGATGGTTCTTGTCAGTTAGGTTTCTGGTTGGACTTGCTGATCTGAAAGATCCCTTCTGATCATGATGATTCTCTGATTCTATGAAAAGTAACCTTGTAATCTTGTCCAGGTGATGCAAAAAAACAATTCCTTTTAATCCCTTTGACTATGTGGTCTTATCTTGGAATATGACACATGCTAAGTCAGTCTTCAGTATTTGAGAAATCATTCCATCACTGCTTAGAGTATAGGCTTTATGGGACAAGAATAGTATCTCATAAAATAAAACATAGGACATGCAAAGAAGTATTAGTGAAAGAAGGAGTAATGATGGAATGGAATAAAAATTGAATGTAAATTGATTTTTCAACTTGATTCGAATCCTTATGGGAAGAACCCTTTGCTGAGATTAAAAAAATAAAAAGGCAAGAGAAGCCCCCAAAAATGTCAAAGTCTGGGTTTTTTTTTTTATAATTTAAAAATGTTATACAATTCAGGTGCACATTTACATGTGCAGCAGAAATATTAAAATGCAGGGAAATTTGATACAATGAAGTTATTTAAAGGAGGTGCTTCAGCTATAAGGTTAAATTCTTTTTCAGCCTGTCCTCATGGCAGCTAAGAACTCCATCATCTTGAGGACAGTTTTAAAACTGTGCCTACTAGTTTCAAAACTAATAGTGTCTCCAGGGTCTAAGATGTTGTAGGTTGCTTATACGTGGAAGTTCAGAAGTTTAAACGGGCAGTACCTGACAGTTCAAAGACTGTTTCTCAAGGCCATTAATTGACAATGGTAATAGATGACAATTGTCATGCATACACAACCACTGTCAGAAACCTTAAAAGCAAGTACATGGAGTTGGTTATCCTGTCTGAGCTTCCTTTGGCATTGATATTCATTAGTGCACCTGCAAAAGCACATATAATCTATGGGACTTACCCAAATACTTGTAAAGGTGTTTTTTGAACACAGTTGAGTTCTGTTGTCATTCCTCCTAGTATGCTGAATTGTGCATTTTCTGTGGTTTGCTAAAGTTCTGACAGAAGGTAAACTGGGCTGCAGTCCATTGTCCACCAAAGTTAATGCAAATTATTTCTGTTGACTTCAGCTGGAAACCGGATAATGGACTCTTACCTCTCTTGAAGTAATTGTTTTATGTCTCAGAAAAAATGTACTGACTGGAAACGTTATGTTCCAAGATTGGAATTCTGACACCCACTATATTCTACATAAAATACTTAAACATTGGAAAAAGTGAATTATAGAATTATAGAATCATAGAATAGTTGGGGTTGGAAGGGACCTTAAAGATCATCAAGTTCCAACCCCCCCTGCCATAGGCAGGGACACCTCCCACTACTTCAGGCATCTCAGTGCCTTGTCCAGCTTGGCCTTAAACACTTCCAGTGTCAAGGTGGAATATATTTTTTAAAATCAAGGATCAAGATAATAGATAACGTAATGAAGACAGTATGTACAGTAGAAGCTTGAATCGGGAGGAAAGGTATCTGGTGAATTAATGCAATCACAGTGAAAGGTGGAGGAGTCAAAGATTCATGACATTAAAGCATTAATGCACACATGAGATAACACTAATGTATACATAAGGTGCTATTAAAGTATCAGACAAAGAATTAAATACAGAAAAACTAAGAAAGTGAAAGGAAAAGGTTCAACACACCATTCAAAATGTCCTCATCTGTGAATAAAAAGAGCAATGTTATGTTAATGAAAGGCCTAATAATGGCAAAAGGGAAAACCATAACAAGGATTGCAGAGTGTCACATAATTGGTTATCAAATACCAGACCACAGAGAAGAAATTCTGAAGAATGGGGCAAAGGAACACACATGATATAAATAAATGCAGGGCTGAATATATTACAGAGAAAAGCTGTTTATCCATTTAGTTAATTTTGATGTTTATGGTCTCCAGAAAAGGCCTTCTGAATTGCTCTTGGCAATTCAGTGAAGACTTCATTCCTGTGTATGTCCTGATGAGATGGTGGGATGGAAAATATTTAAACTGAAAGTGAAGCAGACTATACTACCATATAAATTCATATATGTACATTTAAATATGTTTTATATATATAAGTATGTTTATATATGTATATGATATGCATATATCAGCAAGAGTGATATCTGTGAATGAGATCATGTAAAACTCTTGCCAAAATAACAAGGAGGGAAGACAGTGGAATAATTTCAGGTAGAAGGAAGAAAATAAGAGGAATTCTGATGATGAAACTGAAGTGGAACGATGAATGCTGTTTTGAAGGCAGACCAAAACCTAGTTGTCTACAGGTCTGATCCATCCCGTCTAGTTTTGAATACTTATGAAATAGATACCTATGAGTGAAGTAGTTGGGCTAGCTGGGCTCCATTTATGGCTAATGGAGAGAACTAAGTGCTGTTAGGGAATGGTTCATCTGACCTGCTGACTTCAGTGGCTCAAAAGGGAACTTAGGGTGGGAAGAGGCGTTGGTCAGAGAAATCTCATGCTGTGTTTCTTTACACAAGAAATCAGTCACTGAATCAGAGGCATGAAGTTGAAAGTTGTTTGGGTAAGAAGATGTATTTTTACAAATCCTGTTACAATGGTAGGTATTTTACACAACTGCCAGGTTGTGTGCTCTGGCATACAGCATCCAGGCTTGCAGCATTCATCATTGGATAGGTTATAAAGATAGACGCAATAGATCTTTCAATATTATCACACTTCTTCCTTCACCCATGAAACCCCTTCACTTTTACAGAAAACAGAAAAAGATTAATTCACAAAATCGTGTTTCATCTAAAAGAGGCGGATCTCCACTGCCACCTTCCAAGGATAGAACAGCTCCCTTGAGAATAGATGAACTAGGCTTTGGCTCTGCAGTGGCCTCCCAGAGACACCTCTCTTTTCCTACGGACAGTAGAGGATGATTAGGATGATCAATTTTCAAAGATTCAAACAGAATAACTAGAGGATATACATAGATAGTTTTGGAGAGAAGATAATCCCTGCCTCCTGTCTTTCTCTGTGATATCTGGAGCCCTCAACACAGGAAGGATACTGAGCTATTGGAGAGGGTCCAGAGAAGGGCCACGAAGATGATCAAAGGGTTGGAG
>VZTY01033961.1:40083-90107 GCA_013400935.1 Turnix velox
TCCCTTGAGAATAGATGAACTAGGCTTTGGCTCTGCAGTGGCCTCCCAGAGACACCTCTCTTTTCCTACGGACAGTAGAGGATGATTAGGATGATCAATTTTCAAAGATTCAAACAGAATAACTAGAGGATATACATAGATAGTTTTGGAGAGAAGATAATTCCTGCCTCCTGTCTTTTTCTGTGATATCTAAAACTAGTTCTGATAAAAATTTCAGTTGTTTCTTTAAGGAAAAATACTTTTTAGTGTAAATAGTTTGTATTTTGTGCACTTATTTTAGTATTTAGAAGAAAACAGATTTTCCAAATATATATATTTGAAGTTTTGTTTGTTTAATTTTCCTTGTGTCAAAATAATACAGGCATAAAAATGAGTCAGGCAGTAGGGAATGAGCAATTCTCAATGCAAAGAACAAGAAAAGGTTTGTCACTGTCCAGTGACATGGCATTTACATGATAATGGAAACTACGAACTGCTCAGTGGTTTTATAGCAACCTTGCTGTATTGCCAGGATGATTTTAAAGTCTTTTAAAGTGTCTGCTCAGTGCTTTGGTGACAGGTGGTGTGCTGTGGATCCTTGAGTATTTTGTAATATTTTTCTGCTCTCCTCTGAGCACTAGCTTAACATCTAAAATAGTGCCCTCCTCACCAAACATTTTCATATTTTTAAATTTTGATTGCTGTAATAGCATAAGATGTTTTCAATTTTGTGTTCAGCTGAAAGACAAATAACACAGATGACACATAGAGTGTCTGTTCATTTCACCATTGAGAAAGAATCACCAGCCATTCTAGTCTTGCATAGGAATGGTAGTTCCCACACATCACATGACTCTTGACTTCAGTATTGATTAACAAATTTTCAAATTTTCTAGGTTTGTATTTTTGCTCTGGCAAAATCTCATTGCATCAATGAGTAAGCATTTTTGGTTTTTGATTTGTGACTCTGCCTGTGTAACATTATCTTTGTTGATGTGGAATTAATTTTCCACCTGAAGTCACAATCCTCAGCCTTTATTGCATTATAATCCTCCCTAAAGCCACCATTTGTGATACTGCGGGCAGATTATGACTTCAAGAGAAGACTAAGCTTCAGCAAACAGAAGCAGATGAGCTCTTAAAGAGATAAGGATCATATTCTCTTGCTGGCAAAAGAGAAAAATATCTGCAATACAAAGCAGAAGTGTTGCCTAAGAACAGGCTTTTCTGTATTTGAACTTTTTCGTATTTGAAGCATAATAATCAGTAAAACTTGAAATGTTTTGAGGTGAAGTAATTTGGTGAGAGAGACCCGCATACTTGGCATGCACCTCTAAGCACTTTTTAGAGCTGCTTAGCTTCTACAAAATTCTTCTGTTACGTAAACATACTATCCTGAAGAGTTTTATCCAGCTAATGGAGATGAGAGCATGGTGCGGTAGCAGCTGCAGCACAGGGTACATAACCAAGCTTTGTCCAGTAGCAATCATCATAATACATTTAACATTAAGAAAGTACTTGCTGATTTCAAAACTCTATTCAGAGTTGGATATTTTGTCCTCTTAAGGACTATTTTCTTTTAGTATAGAATGTTCCCTGATGTACACTAATATTTTTCTGTAAAAGAATATTTCTACAAGAAGTAAGCTCTATAATATTAGGCTCTCCATGCTGTATTTTTCCTTATCATCCTGAATAGTACCAGTATTGCACTGAATGATAAAACTTGTATGAAACTTGTATTTCATTTTGTAGGAAGAAAATGGGGCGGAACAATTGCAGTAGTGTGTAAGAGTATCTCACAAGTGTACATTTTTTGGAATGTTTAGGGATATTCCTATATCCATGCATGTTTGGTGGCTGCTGAGGCTTCCACTAATCTCCTTGAATTGATACATATGTAGTGAGTCCTGTTTCCATTAAGATGGAATTGAAATCTGGCCCTATGTGTAGTATGAATGGCTCCATTGCTTCAGCAGAATAGAAGGGGTCATAAAAAAGTATTCAGGAAATTCTGTCAGCATCTTTCCATTGTATCTATTTTATAGCCCTGATGCACCTTAAACACGAATCTCCTGGACTGACTAAGTAGAGCTGGGCTCTATTCATGTCCTTCCTGTTCAGTGTTCAGGAGTAGAACGTTGCCATTTGGAACTTAATTCACCTGATATTTCACCTTGTCACTTCAACCTTTTTACATCATCTGTTGCATGCAATGTTTATCTGTAGTAATTGCTAGCATGTGTATGTAAATACATGTTTGTGTATTTGGCTGTTTAAGATGTATCTCTCTAATGAATCATAGTTTAAGTAATGAAAATAGCTGTCTTTCTGAGTGCTGCTCTCTTTTCATAGAACTTCATGAACACAAGAGGAGTAAATCAAATATGCATAGAGCCATGTATCTGACTTTAGATTGCTTCTATTTACCAACATAACATTAAGCATAACTTTTCTATGCCAATTTCTTAATTAAGAACAAAAAAAAAAAAGGCAAAACAAAACTCAAAGCCTAAAAGCTAAAGGAAGGTGGAAAAAAGAACAACAGGTTTATATAGAAATGTATTGCCCCCAGTAGTTTTTAGCTGCAGGAACTCAAGATATTTAGATTTGCAACATAGATTTCTGCAGTTTTAGCTAAAATTTCACCTTGCAGTAGATTGATTCTTTATATGGTCCAGCCATTTCTGAGTGCTTGGTTTGTTGCATAAGGACTTCAGCAGAGATACTTTTCTAGAAGGGAAAAGTAGGTAGAAAATTCAGAATTGTTGCATCTATTTTTGGTTTTGAAAGCGAATGCTCTTAAACTACTGACTGTCACTAATAACAGAAATTTGGTGTACTTAATCTGAAAGCTGATATGTCTAAGTGATGCCACTAAGTTTAATATCAACCAACACTGTATTCAGTACAGAAGATGTATGGTAGGCTCGTGCATGCTCATTATGGTTGGCATAGAGGGGACTCGGTGAAAAAACTGAATACTAATTGTAAATGCTCTGTAGGTAGCAATATATAGGCTAGCATTATATGTGTTGCCATTAAAGGAACAAAGTTCTCTAAATCTGTGAGGCATTCTGGATGATGCTCAGGTTTTCAGAGCAAGTTTCTAAAAAGCATTTGTGAAATTTTTCTTGAGTTTATTAATTTGGCCAAATATAAACCTGTTTCTCAGATGATAGCAAAAGACAGTACACTGTCTTAATTATTTCATTCCAAATTGTAGGATCTCGCCCAAAATCAAGCAGGATCATAATTCTTAACAGAACTGATAGTCATAATTAAGTGTTGCCAACAACCAGTTTTTCTTTTATTCTCAGGAAAAAAAATGCATGTTTTCATCTCATGCCCCCTAAAACAATTTCTCATGAGGACAAGAATTAACCTGGAAAATTTTAATTATGAATTTTAAATTAGAATTATTTAGTTATAAATAGCTAAAAGTGCAAGCTTATAAAGAAAAACAACAGGACTTACTGCTACTAGCTGTGTCAAATAAATATAAAAGAGAAATATAAAATGTGATTTTAATAGCATTTGGTAGAATTTCTTGATTGTTACATGCAGTAAGTATGGGCAATTTATTAATTTAAGATGAGGTTGCTTGTTCTGGTCATTATTAAGATCTTGTATGATTTTCCTGTTGCCACATGGATTCATTCTGTGAGACATCAAGCACAATGATTACTTTTTCTGTTACAGGGCTTTAGATCAAGTCCTCGCCATGTTAGAAGACGTGTCATACCTCGCCTTGAGGAAACACAACCTCTATCAGAAGCTCACCACCTAAGTGAGCAGGAAACATCTGTAAGAAAAAGAAAAATCAAGAAAAGCAGCAGAGTTCAACCAGAATTTTACCATTCTGTTCAAGTAACCCCAACTCGAAAACCTGTAAGTATTCCACCTTTAGATATAAATAACAGAGTACATCATAGTGGCATGTAATATGATTCCTTAATTTTTAAAACTTTTTCTCGTGATCGGTGAATCTAGGTATTTTTGTCAAACTGTATTTAATGTTGATTAACCCAAAAAATTGGGTTCTGGAGAGGTTTTTTTACATTTTGCTTTTTATTTTGTATTTGGTTTGTATTGAACATTCAAGAATGACATTTCATTTGATATTTTTATTGTGATAGTACTTGACAGATTTTTACAACATATGTTTATGTTCTTGAAATTCCTCACTTAACTACACCTATTAGATATTCTATGTACTGAACTGAATTTATATTACATTTCATTCCTAGATATGATTTTGATGTCTCTTCTGCTTTATACAGGATTTCCAATTGTTCTGCTCAACAAAACCTGTATCAAGTCTAATAATTTTTTGCTCATCAGCTTGATCTACACTTCTTTTAATATTGATAACCTGCTTTTAGTGAAGAAACATAGCAATTCATTGAAACACACAATTCTTGACATTGTAAAGATATATCCTGCAGACGTAATGCATTTCTCCTTTTGAAGAGGTCATTGCTTTGATGCACTTGCTGAATAACCTATCTGTGATAGAAGTTTAAGCCCTTTAGCACTAATAAGCCTGTACCTTAATAAAGGTAACTATTGAGCATACCTTAAAAAAGATTATCCTGAAGTTGCTCCAACCCAACTGAATCTTCACAGGTATGTGTTAACTAAACAGGAAGCATAATCAGTAAACTCTGAAGTTGATTTGAGAAAAAGCATTCCCTAGAAAAAGTACATTACCTGAGAGCGAAAGAAATTTGTGCAAGGAAAAGGAAGCCATACCTACCAACAACTATGAGAATTTTTACCTTTTAACCAATCTATTTAAATTCTTTGCATTCACTTCACTACTTCACAATCCACTATATTCTCTCATGCTTCTTTCACAGTTCAATTTGACCAGGTAGATTTGTCTTCCTTCTACTCTTCCTTTCTTCTCAACCATCTCCCTTTCACACCTATTCTGTCTTGTTGTCTCAACTACTTTGTCTAACTCTGTTTTTCTTACGTGGTCTCCAGCTTTCTCACTAGGTTCTTATCTTTTTTTGCTTGCTTCTGGACTTGCTTGTGGTCCTTTCCATGCTTTGTTGTCATTCCTTCATCTCTGTTTTCCTCTCTGGTTCTGTTTTTCCAATTCCCTGTTTTGCTTGATAGTAATTCTTTTTCCCATGGGTGGCCTATGCCATGGGTAATCCTGCCTGCTATTGCTGGGACTACTACCAACATGGGAAGAAAAGCATCAGTGGTGATGTAGTCGAAAGCTAAAATTGTAGAAATGGTGTTAGCAGAGAAACAGGCTTTGAAGAGTGAATTAGTGAAGCTAAGAAACCCCTGTTTTTCTCCAGGTCAGTAAAATGCGAGGGAGTTTTTAGGACCAGCAAAAAACAAATCCAAACTTGTAAGGACAGAGAAAGTGAGGTGTTACTCTGTGACTTGGCTTTCCTTCCATTTAATGGGTTTATGCTGTGTCTGAAAAGACCTGCCACTAAAACAGTAACAAATCCCAGATTTGGAGAAAGCTTCTCTCAGTGCTGCCACCATTATGTCACTATTGTGAAATTTCTTTTGCAGTAAATCTTTTATACAGTGTGATGTAGTTCTTTTGATAGCCTTTTGTTCTACAGTCTCAATGAACTCGTATATAGAGAAAGGAATAAATTATTATCCTTATTAGAATATGATCTAGAAAGCATAAATTGCCATTTTCATCTCTCATGAATATTGTAAATTATTCTGAATGTGTTATTAACACCATAGTGACAGGGTGAATAAGGTTAATGCCACAAAAAATCACTGCAGCATTGTGAAGTTCCACATAGTCACAATGTTGTCCATCCCACAGTTTGTCACAGCTTTGTTCCACTTAGTTTCAGTGTCTTGAAGATGAGACTTTGGGCCTTTATCTCTTTATCATTTTTATACAATTCAGTGCCAGAAATGCTCCTGCTGGGCTGCATAATTAATTTCCATTATTTTTTCCTGTTATTCCTAGTGCTACCCGCTTGAACCGCTTTAAATAAATCATCTGTTGTCTTGATGTTTACACTGTGGAGGTATTTGTAGGCAGCTATGGCCATATCCTGCTTAGTCATCACCTGGAAAAAATTATGTAAGATGTCTGCTAACTAGAAGACATAATTTCTCTTCATAAAACAGTTGGATAATTTTTGTTGGTTTTTTCCTATTTGTGATTTTGTCTATATTTTCTGACAACAGTGAACATATTTCCAAAGTAACTATAAAGCAGCCTCATGTAAAGATTTTTCTTTATTGGAGAAAATTTTAAAGGGATCAGTCCTAAAATATTTTAGCCTGTTTTATTGCTACATTAAGATACATAAAGACTTTTCTGACTTTTCTTTAAAGGTGCTGTTGACAGCTTATATAGTAGGCTTTCTTATTCTGCTATTTAGACTATTTTGCATTGGTTGGTTTTGTTTTGTCTAAATCATGTTTTGAAGTTTCCTAGCCACGGCTATAATTATCTAAATTTGCTTGGATTGTTTCTCACTTCCTGCATTGTCATCTGGGATCTTTCCATTTGATGTAATTGTGTGTATAGGAGCAAATCTGCTAAAGACAATAATTGCTCCCCTTGAAAATCTACAGGGCCAGATCTTTGCAGAAACAGTAGCTTTCTCTGAAAATTTCATTATTTTTACACCTTCCAGGACATTGATGAAGACATTAAGTTAATTTCATCTTAATTCTGATCCATACCAGACACAGCTCATATCCATTTTTGCTTTATTTTATTCATCTTACTACAGTGCAAGATCAACATAATGGTGTGTAACTTAGCCCTTCTATGGCATGATGTTTTATCTTGCGCCTTGTAGGTGACTCTCTCGTTGGTGTTATTTGTGCTGACATTCTCTACTTGTGACAGCTTTACATCCAGTTCACACTGAGGAAAGTACAGATACCTATTACTGAACTGTGCTTTGAGTTTTTGAACACAATGGGGAACGTTTAAGAAGAAACAGAAGCACAATCTTTAAATTAGCATATATTTGTGCAAGTCAAAGGAGTGTTACCTATCATTTTTTTCAGGAATCAGTAACTGATTTTCTGAAGGTGAGAGAGAATGTGCAAAAGTCTACGTTGTGAGCTGTCTAGCAGTACTTCTCAAGGGTGAATTTTAAACTGTGGGGTTTATTACAAGCATTTTGCAAATATTAACTGAATTTTTAACAGTGGTCTGCTCTGAAGAAAAACTATAAAATTCTGCAAATTATTAACAGGGTTTTTTTCTGTGCTGGCCTGGAACCAAAGGATGGTCTTGAGTTTATGTTAAACATGTGGCTCCTGAGCTGTGGGGTTAGTCAGTCATACAGTCCTGCCAAATTTCACCTGAATGTTGAAAAGAGATGCTGTCAAAGCTATGTCTCTGTGTCTTTTAACTCCTCCATTGTTAAACAATTTGAAAGACTCCTTAATTCCCTGACTTGTGCAACACCAAGAATTATTGAGGATCATGAGATGAAGTAAAAAAATTTGCACTTGTGTTTGTCATATCAGGCAGAGGCTGTGACATAAATAAACCTGGTTCTTTCAGATGTGAAATCCCTGATTGTACTCAAAAACCTTGTACTTCCTTTATACATCCAACCTTACTAGTCTGTTTAGTCCCAGCACAATACCAACAGCATATATTGAGGTGATAATCTATTGAATAGTGTTAAACAAAATGTATCCCTGAAATAACCTAGAAAGAATAAACTGATGAAAAATTATTATTAAGGATGATCTCAAAAGGATTACTGCTTCTAATTACTTAAAGACTGAAGCATTTTAGTTCCTTAGGGTTGCATGCAACATTACTACAAGTCATACAAGGGAACAGAAAGGCAGGTCAGATGGGAGGACACATGCAAAAAGATCTACTGATGTGATCAGCTTCATTTGGCTCTATGGAGACTATTCCCATGACTGAAGTGAAACTTTCATTGCAAAGGCTCTAATGATACAAGCCTGAAAGATAAGTTAACAAATTTCTAATGCCTGTAAAACCATGAGCTGGCCCACCCATGGTCTTGTTATTCCTCTGTTCTGATTTTTGCTTCTATCTGTGAAACATTAAAACTCATGAGGAAAATCAGTATTAAAATGCTGTAAGGAAAGCATTTAGGAAGTTTTTTAAACACCAGATACTAAATAATTTACAGATGTCTAGGTATTAGTTGACACTCTGCTTATTTGAGACTAAATTTTTTCAGAAGTCAGGGAATTAGTTGATATTTAGCTTACTTGAGATGAAATTTTCTTATGGGTAAAGTTGTTCTTCAGGTCTTTCTAAGAGTTTTTGGCATGTTCCATTAAAAAACTGTTACTTGATTTTGTTATTTTCCATTTATTCCTACTCTTGTGTTACTTACTAGTTTTCCAATACCATGGTGTACTTTATGTGATATTTGAATGACCTAATACATAGGGCATACTAAAATTACACATTACCCTACCTAACACTTAATTAATTACAAGTATTAGCTATTTAATCTACATTTGTACCTTCTTTCTTTTGGGGACTTCTGCTTGTGTAGGATCGTGTCTCCTTTAGAATCAAATATGGCAAAACATTATTGTATCTTTCACCTTCAGCATGTTATTAACATTATTTTAATATTCTCAAAATATATGACAAAGCTACTAGACTTGTGTGTATTTGTTCATGTATACACACACACATGTCCTCTCTCAGGATAATTTAAGCACAGACACAATGAAGAAAGGCAGGGAGCATGAATGAATACATAAAGGACTCTGTTTCTTGCTTTAAGACCAAACAGATACTGATAAGGATTTTTAAAGGCATGTGAGAGTTTTAGGTGATCAATTTGTCAAGTCTATAACAGGATTTAAGCTATTACTATAAAGGCTTAATTCATTCATATGAAATAAAGAGAAATCCTTCAGTGGTCATTGGGTTGACTTCAAAGGTAACTCTTCTCTTTCCAAACTCACTAAGTGACTCTTTACATCTCTTTCTTGGACTGTTGAGTTTCATTTCTTTTCTTATAGCGAATAACTTCTCACTGGTAAGTTCTTTATAAAGAGTTTAGCACAGACCTCATTTTCCCGCTGTTCTGGTAGCTTCTGTGACCTCCTCCCTTGCTGCCTCTCCCAATTTCCTCTTAGCTGGTTTTCCTCTCCACCCCGCAGCTCAACTATTGCACTGTACTTATGGTCCATTTCTTCCACTCCTATTGCCCTGCTTCTAGACAGTTTAGATATCCCAGTGAGCTTTTCTGAGAAGTCTCTAGGCTTTGGAATTGATACTTTCGATATGAATATCCTTGAAGGTAGACATAGGGTTTTTTCCATCTTTGTTAAAAATCTGTCTACATTTGTCAGAGCAATAATTCTTTGAGATATAAATATCTGCAACCCCTGTGATCTCACTGATCTGATGAGGAAGCTGCTCCAGAACCTAGTGCTGTCTTGTTTACAAGTAATCTTCCTCTAGTTGCTATCTGAAATTTATTCCTGGCCTTTTGTTTTTTTGTGACAATGGTGTTCATTTCTTTAAGTATCTTATGTGCTTCTTTGGTGCATCAATAGCCTGTACTGTATTTCCACTCAGCTGCCTTCGGTTATGCTAAGCAAGTCAACTTCTTTTAATCTCTCCTCATCTGCTAGTAATACTTCTTTGCAAAGTTAAAAAAAGAAGTTTGATTTAGCTATTCCTAGGGCCCAGGTGACTACCAATGTGATTTCACCAGACAATTTTTTCCTAAAAGCTATGCTTTAATTTATCAATTAAAGTCTCTGCAATTTATCAACTAAAATCCCTTCAAGCACCCACTACACACAGACTCTCAGGGGTCATGGACTGACCAAGCAAATTCCAGCCTCACAGTTCTTACCTTTGCTCTCAGGACACCTACCAAGGAGCTGAGCAGAATCCTTCCAGCTGGAGATACGGGGGCAAAACTAAGCTTCCCAAGTAATAGTTACCTGCTGTGGAAGCAAGCCAATGGCAACACAGGTAAGCAGCATTAAGAGCAGAGATGGGCAGGCACCAGACCTCACAGGCAGGAGACCATTTCTTTCATGCTCTCTGTGACTCGTCTAGCTGTGCTTAGCCATCAAGAGGAGGAAGCTGTACAACCTGAATTTAGAGAGGACAAACGCCAGAACCAGTGCACTGGAAGAAAGGGCTGGAGAAATACACTGTGACCAACAGCCTGAGGGACAGAGTGACCAGAAGCATCTGAGAGCTGCAGCTGAAAAGCACTCAAGGGAGCAGAGACTGCAATGCTAAAGACTAGAGGAGAAATGAACCTGCTGGGTCTAGGAATTATCTAGGAACTGGGACTAGGAACTATCAGTGCTGGAGAGAGCAGATCAGGAGAGGGCTAAGGATTTGAGATGCTGGCATACCTAGTCTAATGGGAGGAGTCTCTGCCCATAACAGGGTGGTTGGAACATGATAATCATTAAGGTCTCTTCTAATCCAAACCATTCTATGATTCTATGAAACTGGTATTGCGTCAGTGAAAGGCTTTGAACAAAATTCTTTGATGAATGAGGAGAGCAGAAACAGTGTGTAAGGAAGTCTCCAAGGAGAGAGACAAGGGGCAAAGAAAGTACTCATAGAACATGCAACCAGAGGCCACGGGGAGAAGAAGTGCCTTAGAGCAATGAGATGACTGACCAGATGGGCCTGGGAAGGTCTTTGCAAGAGAGATCACCTGGAGGAGCAATGCAAAGATGGACAAAGCACAGGAAGAAAGGCTGAAGTCAGCAGAGAAGCGACAAATGGGCAGCAAGGAAGAGTTCAGCTGTGGAGCAGAGGCAGGAGCAGGCTGCAGAAGATAGGGCAGAAAAGAGCCACACTTGGGAGAATAAGCACAAGAAAGCTCATCTCCCAAAGGAGCCAGGCAGGAAGCGGAAACAAATATTCAAGAGTTACTCTAGAGAAAATCTGCCTCTTAGGCTGTGTTACCGATTCATATGGAGGAATACAGATATCATCAGTCTCTCCATGAAAAACAACAAAAACACTTTCTGCTTTGTAGTTCAGATGTCAAAACTTCATGGTGAGCCACACAATGGAGCTGAATTTAAGCTTACTTTTCTTACAACAGTAGAAATTAAACACAAAATTCCTGTTAAATATTTTCAGGTTGCAAAGTCAAGCACTAAAATATTACCAAATACTGAGTTCAAGGCTCACCACGCAACCTTAGTTAAGCCTGGTTTTGCAAATTATGCTGCATTTATAGCGATATGATTGTATTCTATTATATCGCCGGTGTCTTATTTAGTGCATGTGATGGACAATATTCACAACATAAACAGTTGTTCAGTATTTTGGTTTGTCATCCTTTGTTCAATGGGAAGCCCCAGAACTTATGTTTTTTCATATTATTCAAATGCTAGTGTAAAGAACAAATTATTTCATAGACCGTTCTTTGATACAGTAGTATCTGCCCTCCCTCACAAATACTAATGGTCTTTCCCATTAAACAGGAAGCAAACTAAAGCCAGATCAGTTTTGATACCAAGATCAACTTGAGATGCTCACCCTTCAATCTCCAAGGCAGCACTACTTTTTAGAGTAATAAGAGAATCTCTCTCTTCCTGCAATCTCCTGTTTCATTCATTTACACACTTTACAACTTCTGCAGAACTCCTACACATAAGTCATCCTAAGAGCACTTCCATCCTACAATGAATACTGAAAACACTCTGTGAAATAACAATACCTCTCATACAATGAAGTATATGACAATATGGATGCATAATCGACTGAATTGAAGCTGCACATCTTAATTCCAGCATTTCCTAATGTTTTAATACTTGTATTTGCCAAACTATTCTTTCAACATAATATCCATGTACAGTGTTATATATAAATACAAATGGAGAGGATAAGGGAGTCCCTTGCTATATAAAGATATACTGATTATGTGGCACAGTAGGATGTTACACAATACAAGTCTGAAGAGTGACTCTTGTGGCAGAAAAGGAAAAGGAAACATCTGCATTTACACTTTATAATTACTGTGCATCTATGAGACAATTACTGGTCATTTTAAGTTGTAGAAACACCACCATCAGCAAAATCAGAGCTGATTAATGTGTTTTTTTCCTTTTTTTCAACCTGCCTTTTGCTACTGTGCAGAACTTACTATTTAGGATTACTTACATGAAACATTTTTTCATACAATTAAGGCCGCTAGCACATTTTAGCATCTTGGGATTATATTATTGCTTCTCAAGGAATGACACTGGGATTTTAAAACAGGAAAATTCTGAGCAGTCAAAAATCTAATTTCTCAGTTAGGTTACACTGTATACATGATACAAATAAGGGCAAAATGCCAGTTGGGGGGGAAAAGTATCAGACATTTTTCAGCCCAGGGCTTCATAGATCTATTTCTTTGATATAGATATTGAAGAATGTTTTTATCTAGTTCAATTCTAATGTAGTAGGAAGCTAGCTTCACCTCTGAGGACCAATATGATGCAAAATCAGGTTTATAATGAAGCTACTGCAAACTGAAAATGTAACCACAGTTTAGAAAAAGCAAACCACCATACTGACAAGTGATGTCAAAGGTATTTGATAGTAAACACTATTTTTACATCAAAAAGAGCCTAACTGGCTATGCGGCTTGCCTTCTAGCTCTGCTGCTTTATTTCTTGTGAGCTTATATAAGAGAACAGAAGTCAAAGTCACATCACCTGACAATGAGTGCTCTTAGCTTCATGCTGATGGTGCACCTTGATCCCAACTTTCTGCACTTTAGATCAAAAAAAGACAGGCTGGTTTAATCTCTCATCCTATTTTCACTAAATAAGCATTTGCCCCAGTAAATAAAACTGATAGACAAAACAAAAATTGCATGGAATAAGCTTAATCATCAAGACAAAACCTGTTATATTAGAGGGCATTGCCCATAGTGTGGGATGATTTGAACTGTACATAGAAAAATAACAAAATTTGATGCTATTTGTAACCACACTTGTCCAAAACTAAGTAAATACACTCAAGGTATGATATGACTCTTCAAAGAAGAGCTAGCAATGAAAAGTCAGTTGAAGTGTTCTAAATGCAGATCTATATAGTTACTTATTTCTATGTATTTTACATGCCATCTAAAATTCTTAGCACTATTGCAATTAATTGTTTCTTTTGCCCTGTAACAACTCAGAAATATCTGCTGGATATTTTCATTATCTTGCTCTTGGGCTTCTCAGTCTGCCTTCAAGGATTTTCTTGGGAATTTTTCAAACCTTGGGCAGGGATTATTTTCAACAAAACATAAGATCAACATAAATCAACTTAAAATAGATTTTGTAAGACAAAACAATCTGCTATCTTGATCAACAACAGTAATTACTAGTATCGTGTAACTACAAGTATCTATTTTTTTGAATAGATAAATGTTGATTGTGGGATCAAATCTTAAACTGTTTTAATCCATGCCATTGAAACAGACTGAAGAGAAAAATTAATGTTTACCAGTCAGAAATGTTACCAGATGATACTAAAAGCAGAATTTCTATATCACTGTTTTAGATCTTCATTCTGTCGTTTAAAAACCTTAAGCTTTCCTTTTGCGTTTTGCCTTGAAAACAATCAAAACCCATCAGAGATTCAAAAGCTGCTGAGAACTTCAATTTGCTCTATGCTGCCCAGAGTGTTTTCACACTTGACTGTTGTGGTAGGAGTAATTTGATTTGCTATTAAAATGCAGACATACTAGAATACAATATAAAATATGAAGTTTGGAAGGTGGATGAAAGCACTTGAAACTAGACTGTATTTTATTCTGTACTCTTTCTCTGTAACATGGGAAGGTTTTTTTTTGCAACAGTAATAAACAACAGTCAGCTAAGGCATATGCATTTTTTTCATTGAAATAATGAACAATTTTGAGGCCATGGAATACTGACATTTTAAGTATTATCTATCAAATGTTAATTTTGAAACAAGAAAATCATAATTATGATGGAAGTAGCACTTATATCTTGCTGATGGTTACAGCATAAAATACCTATTCCACATTCTGTAGCTTTTCAGATACTCAGATCTCAAAATATTATCTTCTTATCTGCAGAACTTTCAATACCTTTTTGACAGTTTCTTTAACGGAGGCTATTTCAAGATTAAATCCTACAATTCACATTGAAAAGCTAAATAGGTGAGGAACGAAGGAATGGATTAAATGTGTTATATGGCTGTCATGTTGATGATATTAATTTTCAAGTGACATTCCAAATGAATCCACATTTCTGCTAGCACTGTTTTACTAAGTAGCATTTCAAAAGAACTGTATGAAGTTTGCCTTGCTTTTCAGTTTTTAATTTTATTTGTTTGAGTAAGGAGAAAGAGGAAGCACAGTTTCCTTGCACAGCAACATACTTTAAATGCACCATCAGAGAACTCTTTGCCTTATTTTTCTCTTTATGATGGTCATCTTTCTTGGTGTAAGTTGCTGAGATCTGTGGAGATTCTTAATGGTATCTGATCCCCCATCTCACTGTTAACAGGGAATTAAAAATGTGGAGCATCTCTTTCTAGTCCTGAAAGAGATCACTTACACCCAAAGTAAATGAACCACAAACTCTCCTTGCTGTAGCATAATATTCACTGATTTCTGGTTTAGCTACTAGATGATGGTATCACTTCAGACCAGTAAGTATTATAAATTTGGTCTGTCTGTAGAAGCAGTAAGTGACCTAGATTGTGATTTCTGTTGCCTCCATTGCTCACGTCTCCTTTAGGGACTACTTCAGTATTTTGTCCAATTACTCTTTAAAGCAGAATGTATAAGCAGTCATTGGAGCAGAGATCAGAACTAGAACCCAGCAATTCATTCTCTCTGATGTGGCATGTTTGCTCGCTCTTTCTCATTCCATCCCAGTAAATACAGTTTTATGTTACAAAACTGTATTGCAGTGTCCAAGTGCACTTGTGGATCTTGCCATTTATCCATTTTTACTTTCATCTCCTCAAATAATATACATTTGTGAAATTTGCCTCAATAAGGTTATTTTCAAAGTAGGATAATGGTAGAGATTGATGTCCTAGCATCCTTAAAAGATCCTACCTCTTTTCAAAATACTATGACAGTATCAGAATTTCCTTGTATAAATACAGTCACAGGCTCAAAATGCATTTGTTGAAATAAATACTGGATGCTTATTTCCATCTTCTCCCACCTTTAGAAAGGAACAATGTAAATTCTCTCTAGAAAACAATACTCTCTGTTGATGTTTGAAAACCTAACTGTTGTCAAAGGTAGTTTAACACAGAGACTGTTGTTGCTCAGGAGTTTCAGATTTAATGTGTTTGCCTTCCAATTCTTTGCTTATTGCTTTATAGCATTAAATACAAACCCAGAAACTCTGTAGTTGTATTTAATGTAGTATGGCTGCATCTGCACTGGTGGAGGGTTTTTTTTAAGCTTACCCTATTTGTTTTTATATTGACCTTGTTTGTACTTTGATTTGTGTTTCTGTTTCAAATGTGGTAATTTCTGACAACACCCATTCCTGAGTGAGTTGCAGAGCCTAGCTGCATACATGGGATGTTTTTTATTCTGTATTGCATTATCATCTAATCAGGTTAGAAGTGATAAAGATTTACTAATGGGAACATTCAGTTGCCCTAGATTTTGTCTTAAATTTATTAAGTTATTTTGCTCTAAAAGTTGTTCCACTTTAATATCATTCAAGCTGGGATGTTAAAGGACAAAAATAATCTGCTGTATTAATTTAATATTCTAAATTAGGAGAATTTCTGATGAAACAGTAAAACCATCATTCAGACATTTAATTTCTGTTTGTATTTGTTGATTGTGAGCAATGAACATAATGAAAGAAAAGAAAGTATTCTAGGAATTTTGAGATATTTTAGTGTAAGTGAAATACAAATAACTTACAACTAAACTGAAAATTAAATTTCAGTTCACCTGTAGTTTCCTACACCTTTCAAAAACAAGTGTGAAAGAACTCACTGCTGTGGAAAATCTTCTCAAAGATAAGATGTTACAGGCTATTTAGTTAGAATTCCATTTGCCAGCACAACTTCTAATGTGTCATAAAGTTGGGGAATTTTTGCAATATGACGATAATTCAGTATCAGCCTCTTGGCAGCTTTTGCCAGCTGGATTGCCTGACAAGTTTAAATTTGGCCTCTGATAATGCTTCCACTTTGAGGAATGACGATGCAAAACTCACTGGCGTTCTTGAGTGTATCAGATCTGATTTACGGGTGGCTTATCTGATATGTGGTGTTGTGCATTACCTCTGTAATTTTCCAGCTACACCATCTTCCACCTGGTTTCCACCTGATCTTCTGCGGTGCCTAACCTACGACAAACAGTCCTCCTTTCCCTCCTTGAAGAAAATCATGCCTTGGTACTTGGCCAAATCCCTCTTACATGAAAAACACTAAATACTTCTTTGAAATCTTCCCTTTTACTGGAAATCAGCTTGCTTTTATAGAAAAGTAGCAATCCTGATTCTCAGGCGGCTGCTGCAAATCACCTGATTGCACACACAGGCAGAAATCAGGTTTGCACTCATAAATGCTTGTTCCAAGCAGTTTGTCTCCTGAGACATGGCAATGAGAAAGCAGTGTGCAGTTTGGACCCCCCCGATGAGAAAGCAGTGTGCAGTTTGGACCCCCCTGTGGTACTGACAGTGAAATGCTGCATTAAATTTAATCCTTTGAATGCAGAAAAAAACTCTTCTTAGATTTGCTTATGTATGACCAACGGGCTTCAGTGCACGAACTGTTACAAGCATAACTGCCTGCAAATGCAACAGTTCCCACTGATCTGCAACAGAGGCTACAGATGAGTCTTTAGGCTAATGAGCAGAAGGAATGCATAATCAGAGGCATAGAATAAGCAGCTATAGCATCTGGGCTGCGACCTTACAGGACTTCAAGCTAAGAAGGGCCAAGCCCTGACCCTTGCTAAGTCCCAGAGTAAGATGAGTAAAGATGCGTCTGATTAATATTTTAGTGGATATAAAAGACGTAACTCAAAGTGCTGTGCATTAACAGTTATTTTTTAAACTAGCATACAGAAATGTGCTTTATAGAAAAATAAAAGTAGTGTCCTATATATTTTTATTTGAATAGAATACAACCAGGTTTTTATTCACATGCTGTCCAAATCGTCCAGGAATCCTTTTCAGGATAGTACAGGTGTTCTCCATTACTTTGTATTTTTAAACTCATTACTGTGTTGCTGTAATCCTGGATGTATTTGGGACTCATAGCTATGTCACAGAAAAATGTTTGCTAGAAACAAATAACCCTGTAGTATGGGTGGCAAGCATGTTGCAAACAGTGGCTACACTAAAAGAGAGCAAGTATAGACTTCTTATCAAAACAATTTGCTCAACCAAGGCAGTTAAGTTAAATTATATACATCTTTAGGATAGCAAAGCTGAGATGCTAAAGTTATCTCCATGCAGAATAAAAAAGTAGATTGTAATCAAGTTAGAAGTAGACATTACTTAGATGTAAGTTTGCTATATTTTGTTCTTACAAAAAATTGCTTTCTGTGCTTTCTGCATTGTTCTGAAGGTACCAGATTTCCCAGAGTTAGTAAATTAAAGTAGTTTTTTCATTAATTTGTCAATACATGCATAAAGTAAGATAGAAGAACTTAGAAGAGGATAGTTAGTTGTAATACACATAAATGCCAAAGGCTGTTCCACCATTGCCTGTATATTCAGTTTGATTTCTTAGGAACATGTAAGTGGGGTCTTTTCTCACAGTTTATCTTATGGTATTGTAGCGTAGCTGACCAGAAGGACAGACTCCTTTTTCCTAAAACTGACATCTCAAAAGAGAGCATGGAGAATATGTTTAGTGGTGTATATGGAACAATCACTCAGTGTTGCTTTTGGTTCGAATGGCTACGAGGAACTATAGGGAGAGTTCATTTAAAAAATAAGAAAGGCCTCTTTTGGGAAAAGGCTAAATCCTACTGGAAAAAAAATTCCTGACTTGTTTCAGCGATAAACCTGAGAGATCTTTTCTTCAAAGCTTCAATAACAACTCCTATTGTACTTTGGTTTTGCATATTCAAAGCTGCTACATAAATGTTAACAAAATCTGATTACAGCATCCTCTCAACAGTGATTGACTCTTACTGATTTTCACATTCTGAATTAAAATTAAACAAAGAAAGTGAAGAAACTGAAAGGTAAAATCTGCTTCCACAGGTCTGTGTAATCCAAAGATATTGAGACTTGCTGAGCAGCTAGTAGAAGATACAGGCCTAAAGCAGGATGTTCAGAGCTGGGATTAAAGGGAGCGCTTTCCCTTTTGTGGTAAAATCCGGAGCTAAGGATTGGCCACAATAAACCCAATCCCTGGCTAAGCACAACAGCGCCCTGTTAGCCACACCTGATACAGCAAAATACTCTGCGCCCCACAGCAAGCTCCATGCTTCCAGCTCCTATCAGAAGGACATATGTCTGTGACCATCCTGCTTTCTGAGATCCTACAGAGAATTTTAGCTTATTATATAAAGTAGCAGCAAGATATTCCCAGCACTAGAGCTAATTATGAAAGCAGTCTTTTTCCAACTTATCTCTTGCTCTCTCTGTGTTGCAATACAGGAAACAAGAATGCAGTTAGTTGATTTTGTGTATTCATTCCCTCCTTTTCTCCCCTTGCCAACTTCCTCATAAAGTACTGTAGAGGGAGAAAATAGGATTGGGATAGAAGTGAGAGAGGTCACAAATAAGAGATCCCCTCTTACTTACTTAATTATGTAACTGTATGTTACAGGCTGTTTTGTATATAATGCATCACATTGTTATTCTGGATTATGCATGTTTGGTGCTTTAAAAAGCCCCAATTTGATGATGATTCGCTTTTCTGTCCCATGGAAATCCATAGTAAGATGTTTCAGGAACAACAATAAATGTTTCAAATCTCAGTCACAGTACAAATTGCTTCTGTAAAAAAAAGTGCATTTTAATTCCCCCTAAAGAAATATATATAGCTAGCTGGTTTAGTGTCAAAAAATCTGGACTCTAGATGGGATGAATGAGGGTTCTCTCTGCAAATGAAGTATGCTGTACGCCTACAAATGAGAACAGCACGCCTGTTAGAAGTAACATCATATCTGGAAACATATTAGGTGACACTTTTTAAAGACTGTCACGGTAGCTCCCACATGAAATCACAACTCAGATCCATCACTTTCTAGTCCGGTGCCCTGGATAAATAAATCATCTCTCCAGTTAGAAAATGCAGAAGGAGAGAAATAGCACCTTGTCCCCATCGTGTTGTGATAACCTGGGTATCCTAATTTCTCAGCATGGTGTTGAAAGGTTATCATTCAGACATCTGTGTTTCCCACCTCGCTTTAAACAAGGGAGCCAGAAATGGCAGCAGCCCCATCCCTGCAGTGCATCATCAGTGCTTATTTACACTTTTGGAAGCGCTATTTTTTTGGGGTAGCTGGGGAGTCTGATCCTGGATACAGTCTATAGGCGACATCAGCCGGTTGTTTGCTGAAGCTGTTTCTGCAAAGCATGACCCAAAGCTACGCCAAGGGGCTCCTGTGAGAATTCCTATTTCATCCTTCCCCCCTCGGTGCCGAGTTGTTCTGGGGAAAGACGTCTGGCAACAAAGATAGGGGCGTGGGTCTTTCCCCACAGACGGATTTACACGAAGGATCTCGCCAGTAGCAGCAGCTCGACGATGGCAAATCTTTTCTTCGTCCTGGTGGGGGAGCCAAACGCTATCCATTTGTAGCCCGGAAGGTTTCTTTTTTTTCCGCCTGTTGTTGCTGCTGCTGCTGGGTTTATTGTTGGGGAAGGGGGAGGCTCATTCGCGAGCTGGTTGCCCAGACGCCGGTCACGGCTCTCCCCACGCATCCCTCCAAATGCGTTCCCATTAGAGACCGGCTATTTTCCGGGAGGATCACCCTCTGTGCTCCGCACATGCACGCCTCTTCTTCCCTCTCCCCTAAATTCACAGCAATGGTGAGCGGCATCCCTCTCTCCTACCCTCCTTTTCCCTTAACGTGCTTTTCTGTGCCACGCGGGACAGATACTCGGCCGGTGCTCCTGGGGGTCGCGCGTCCCAAGCGGCTCCCCACGCACTCTTGTCTGTCTGTCTGTCTCCCTGTGCAGAGCTCCGGCAACACGTCCTACCGATGTTCCATGGCGTCCTCCGCCGATTTCTCCGACGAGGAGGACTTCAGTAGGAGGTCGGGGACAGTGTCGCCGGCGCCGGGGGACACGCTGCCCTGGAACCTGCCCAAATATGATTCGGCCAAGCGGAAGATACACGGAGGCTTCGTGAAGGACCTCGCCGAGAGGGCCGTGGTGCGCATCGCCGGTAAGGCGCGGCCGGGGAATGACGGGGCGGGCTGGGGGGGGACAGAGGGATACCCCCTCCCTCATCTTTCTGAACGCGGTCCCTCCGAGGGGTGACTAAGCACTTTGGCTGCGTTTTCCGCGCGGGTGAATTAACTGATGTGCATGATTAATGAAGCGGCGCAGGTGCGCCCATAAAACTTTCATGGGAAAAAAGCACTGGCGGCGTGGGGGCCACAGCGGCAGCCTCGGCCATGGCAGCCGTTTGCCGGCGTTTCGACCGAGGGAGCGGCCTGCCCGCCGGGGTACGAGCAGTGAAAGGCCAGTGTTGCCCCGCGAGGTGTGCGGAGTGAGGTGCCGAGGGCTAGTTTCTGGGGGGGAGATGGGGATGGAGACTGAGGCCAAGAACGGTCCGGCCAGCCACAAATGATGTCGAAAACCGGGCGGGGGTCTGCTGCTCCCAGTGAAAGCTGGGAATATCCTTTAAGCGAATTCCAGGAAGATGTGGCGAGTATTGGTGCTCCCCAGGGTTAACGCTGTTCTTCTCTCTCCCCCGACTTTGTGAGCGTCCCCGTGGGAAATCTACCATTTCCCAAGGAAGCGCATCTTGAGGGCGCCGTGGCAGCGCTCTGCAGGGCCGGGTTCATGCCAGCCACCGAACGCAGCCGTGAGGGGGATGTTGCGGAGCTGGCCCAGCTTTCTGTGGGGCTCGCCGTCGCCCTCTGGAGGCAGGATGAGCGGAGCGAGGTCCCTGCGCCGAGCCGTGCCGGGGTCAGGGCAGGAGGGACCACTCGGGACAGGCCCGATACCGGGATCAGTACCGGGAGGCAGTGACGGCGGAGCGCAGGCGCTGTGGAGACGCGGCTGGGGGCGGGTGAGCGACGTTGACACCTGTGATGGGGCCAGCAGTGCGGAGGTCCTGCACGGGCTGGTTGCCAGCGTCGGAGGTTGCCTAAAGGGTGTGTTATCCCTTCAGCGCTTGCCCCCGTCGGCTCCGGGCGTCGCGTCCCCGATCCATCGGCCGTCATTCTCCTCGTCCTAAGGGAAGCGGCGCAAGAAACAGCGGGGAGATAGAGCTGGCTGGCCCCACAGGCAGTGCCTCGGGGATGGGGCTGGGGACCGGGTGCTGCGGCGGGGGGCGGTGGCAGTTGCTGGACTGGAGCCGCCCACTCCGCGATCTGAGGGGGGGCTACCGACACCTCGGCGGCCAGTTGGGGCGTTTCCTCAGCCGGGTTGGTAGCGCCCGCCCCCCGCCTTCCCTCCCGCTAGCCGCTGGTTTTTTTTCTTGTGTCGTCCGCGATTCTTCTGGCTGTCCGCAGCCACGCGGGGAAGCGGGCAGGGCTAGCCACCGGCCATGGCTGGCTACCTCTCCCCCGGCGCCTACTTACGCACCGAAGAGCAGGAGTACCTGCAGGCCTATGAAGATGTCTTGGAGAGATACAAAGGTAGGGCAGCCCGTACCGCTCGGGCTGCTGCTTACCCCACACGGGCGTGGCGGCTGCGGCGTTTGGGGTCTACGGGGGGGCGGCCGGGCCGGCGTCTGGGGAGACCAGCGGCTCCGGGTCCCTGCTTGGTGTCTGTCTGTCCGTCTGGGGAGACAGATGTCTGCCATAAATAAATACGTTGTCTGTCCGTCACCAGTGGGTGAAACGTACTCTCCTGTGCTTTAAAATTTTTTTTTCGAGCAAAATACGGATGCTCTCATGTACATCTTGGTGTGTGTTTATCTTTAAAGCTTCGGTTTATTTTGACCTTTTTAAATTTTTTTTTGTGGTCGAGCAAAGAATGATCTTAGGTTACATAGCACCGAAATTTTTTCATCAAATATCAGAAAATCGGGGGAAAAGGTGTTTGTCACAGCAAAGATGCATACAGCTAAATTTATCTTGCTAGAAATGCAAATTACATTGGTTTCTTAAATTCATCAGGATGAAAAATAAAGTTTCACAGATGTAATCCATGACTGTTTTCTGGTAAATTTGTTGATACTAAATCTGAGAATGCTTATCAAAAGTGTTACGGCTCTGATCTTTAATTGAAGTGAAAAAGGAATTGAGTTAAATGTTCAGATTGAATTTTCATTCCAGAAATAGTTTTTCCAGCATGTCACGGTATATGTTGATATTTGCAACTCTGAATCCTTTTGTAATATTTGGGAAAATAATGAGTTAGATTTTATGACTGAAAATAATTTTCAGCTGTGTGATGCGCATCTATTCTGAAGGTTTTGGTTTAATGGTTTCCACTGATGGGAATGGGAGTGGCATAGTTTAAGACAGCTTGATTTGAAGACGCCAGTAGTTAGCTTCATCTAATCCATGTTGTTACTGATAATATTTTGAAAAGTCAGCCGTCTGCAGGTCATTGTTTTGACATGAGAATTTGTCAGTTCTGAGTCTAGTTTGTACCTGTGTCACTTAGAATTTCATGTGTCATTAGTAGTATTGATTAATGACTCCTTTGTGTCTGTTGTCCATTGTGTCAATGCAGCTATGGTGCATGTGCACTGTTTCTATGCTGAAATTTGTTAGTGCATTTTAGTTAAGAAATAGTTTGTGTTTTATAATAGATCATCATCAAAAGCATACCTCTATTTCATTCTCTCCTATATTATTAAGTCAGCAGTTACTTTATACATAGCTGAACTGATTTTTGCAAAATTTTAAAGCAAGGAGACTTTTACCTAGTAAATGAAGCCAATGCTGAGAAAACTTGTTTTTCTGTTCTGATGCTAATCCAGAGCACTGTGATTCTGCTTTAGATTACCTTTTATTTGCTGCTAGAGTTCTGTTTAATGAGGGTTATTCTCATACCAGTTTGTCTACTTGCCTAAATATCGGGGAAAGATACTAGGCCTAATTTCCCCTATTTAAGCAAGAGCTTTGTCAGCATAAGGAATCAAATACATTTCATTATTTTTTTTTTTTCCCCAGAAGGGATTTTAATTAACATAAGCTCCTAAAATTGACATTTCTATGAGAAATAAAACACGTTCTGGAAATATTTGAGTGTGTATCATATAGCAGGGGTAAGATTGAGTCCATTCACATGCTATTTTCGGTGGTGGCCTGGTTGCAAATTTATTTGGGAGGACCCAGTTTCTGATGTCTTAGTTTTTAGTGTCATATTTAGTATATCATTACTCTGTGTTTTGCTGTTCAAGGTATAGTTCATTAAACCATTGGGAGCAAAGGTAGAGATTCAGACTTGTTTTGATTAAGATATATTGGAAACCTGGAAAACACATTGTTTTTTAAAATGTGTTTCCAAGCCGGTCATGATTTCCCATCCAAGTCCCAGCAGTATGACTTCACACAGTGATTGTTGTTCTGATGACTTGCTATGGGAGCTGATCTAATCAGAAAAGAATTGCTACAGTATAGGCTTTGAAGAGGGAGTGTCTTTCTCTGAATTTCTTAGTTTTGTAAACCGTCTTTAAGTAGTTTCTTAATCAAATGCAAACCATGTTGACTTTTTATGGTGAACTGCAATCAGTAGTTGCAATGCAAATAGTTCTTATTTTTCCTTTTGAAATTTCCAGAATGCTTTCATATTCATGTAGGGTGCTATTAGGGAGCCAAATTATCTATGCCCCAGCTGTTGAGTACTGTAACTAGCAGAGTCAGCTGTAGGAAATTCATTGCCTGTCTTGGAAGGCTTGGGATCATATGATGCTGCATCATTAAGACATTTGGGCCATTTGATTTAGGCAGAGAAAAGCAATCCTTTTTAAATGTGGAAAGGTGAAATACGCTGTCCGTTTCTGCTGCCAAAGTAGGCTGTGGATGTTGAAGGCAGTGCACTACTTTGTTGCTTTAACAGTTAAACCCAGAATATTTGGATGTCTCCATTGATTGTCTCTGACTGTGACAGCAAATAATTAGGCAACTGTTTGCTAAATTTGTGGTAACACAGAAGAGCTCATTGCTGTGGGAGAAGAGAGTGTTGTTTTCTGATTTTTTTTTTTCCCTTGATTCCTGTAGTAATTCCTTGGCAGTATTTCTGAAGTATTTTGGTGGAGGAGAAAAAGTCACATTATCTCACATGATTTAGGAATCATGTAGAATCAAGCTACTTATTCAGGGTGGAAAATTGCTCCTTTGTTACCAGCACCTCTAGGAATTCAAAGGCAAAGCCTTTATTGTGATAGTGGCAATAAAATGCCCAGTATATTTTATGTGAAACCTTTCACACATTTCACATTTGGTTGGTGACTGAATAGGAATATAGACATACTTGTTACTATAACTAATATTTCATCTTTTATCTCAAAAACTGTGTTTTGCTTCTCTAGGAGTTTGTAAAGAACTTAAAAAAAATTAGTCTCGCTACTTTGCTTGAGAACAAAAATTAATGAAAGTATTGTTAGCTGCGGCCTTCTAAATAAAACAATAATGTTTCATATTTAATTTAAAAAAAATATTAATGTAAACTGTGCCAGATGGTGTAGGTATGCATTGTTCCATACCAATATGATTTGAGTATTTGAAGATTTCCACTCTTAAACTTGAACTGCAGTGCATATATTAGATTTAGTCTGGTAAAAATTTTAACTATATACAAAGAATCAAGGCTTACATGTAAGATCCCTGTGAAGTTGTGCACTTCATGGAAAACTCTTACCTATTTATTTAAATACTAGTTGCAACAACTTTTTCTTGCAAGATTTTGAGTAATTATGTAACAAAGTTGCCTCCCTTTGACACCAGAATTGAAATGGATACACCTGTTAGTGAGTGCCTGATAGCTATCTCTGAAAAAGCTAATTCTTAGCATTGAGTAAATCACAGTTATTCAAGAATGTTCTTACAATCATGTAAGCTACAAAAGTTTAAAGTATATAGGCTTATCTGGCCCACGTGGACTTGTTAATACAGTAGATTTTGGCTTTCTAGGAAACATATGTGCTGGAGAATTCAACTTGACTAGCCTGCCCATGAGAAATACAGGGACTTTACTAAATGTCTGTCAGGATAGGAAAGATACCTGTAATTACTTTCTTTGGATTGAATGCTTGATAACTGCTTCCTTAGGATACTTTGGACTTGCTGCATGGCCTGTACCAGTAGGAGGGAGGGGGAAGTTTGGGACTGGGGATAGCAACTGAGGATGAGTTGTCACAACTTTAATACATTGTGTTTCACTTTTGTAATTTCTCTCTCTATTTATAAAGATCTGTAATATCACACATTTGGCTGAAGCACTGCGAACAGATCTTTTTATGTGTTCTGAGAAACAAACATGCTGGAGATATATGAGAGCTAGCAGGTCATCTGATGCATTTTATTGCCTGTGTTGGGTTCAGAGGTAATGTAATTTTTTTTAGTGATTGATGGAGGCTAGCATCAAGTAAAGCTGTTGTGACATCATTTGGGTAAACTTTTTAAATTAAGATTAAACAAAAAAAAGTTGCCTGTCACCCGTCTCCTTTGGAAAGGAGATCGTTTGTTCAGAAATAGTTTTAGCACATGTGAAAATAAAGCTGCTGCTGCATTTTGGGAACTGGTAGGCTCCTAAATGTGTTTGGTATCAGACTTAGTCCAGGGATATTATTCTTCAGAGGTGGCTTCATGGAGCAAATATAGGAGGGGCTGTGGCAGATGTTCCTGGCTCTTGTGAATTTCTGAATTTGTTTATTCTCTGACCCCTCTGTAGGGCTTGAACTTGCAGCCTACAGTAATTGATTAAATGCTTTTAATTTGTTTTCCTTCTCCCTGGTATATGAACTTAGGGGCTTGAACTTACAGACTACAGTAATTGATTAGATGCTTTTAATTTGTTTTCCTTCTCATTGCTATTGTGAAAACTGTTGGTTTATTCGTTTTAGTTTTGCATAGTGTATAAGGAATTTTCACCTTGCATGATTTTCTTCTATGCCTTTTCGTGAGCTGATAGTGTTTAGCCTTGGAATTGATCACATTTTTGTTCAAATAGGACAGATTTTTTTACTGTCTAGTGAAGGATATGTGGATTATCCAGATGCACATCACCTAATACTTACTTTGCCACAGTGCAAGTCTTCAGCATGACAAATCTGTTGTTTCCTCTGTTTCCTCTGTTCTTAACATGTTTCCTAAAGCAAGTTTGTGGGAGATTTTAGCCAAGAGAAAGTTCCTTCAGTTAAGGATGGTAATGTAATGGCATTTCTGCTGTATGAAGTCAAATAAAATTAATGGACACCTTGAGCCAAGTAAGAATGTAAACACAGTTTTATCATGTTTCAACATTCTTCCTTCTTTAAGCAGAAAGTTCTTATTTTCAAATTGCTTTGAGACAAGATTTTTTTTTTCAGTGTATTTCATCCTAAATATGAACCAAAGCTTTATTATTTGGGCTTGTGTTGAGTTAGATTAAAGTGATCTTAATTTTGTCACATTAAAATAGTAAGAACCCAAATGTTAGCTAATTCAGGTAGGATTTTTTTGTTTGTAAGTCCTCGAAGTTTGGGCAGCTGTTTTTGAAGTTGAATTTGATGGAAAATATGAACTGCAGTTATATCTCCATGTTTTTAAAAGATACCTGTCTGGTTGGCCATAAATTCAGATATTGTTGGTATGTGAAATGGGGTAGAGATCAAAGGTCTGTTTTATTGCTTTTACTGTAGTTCCCAATCCCCATTGGGGTATCTTTTAAATGGTTCTCATGGGGATATTGCATAATTCCTTTTTTAGTGGCCAAAACCAAGGGTGGTGAAGCATAGGGGATGGAAAAAAGAAGGAAAATAAACTTCAATCATTTAAAAGGCTTGTTTTAGTACAGTTTATGGTTTTGGTTGAGGTGTGATTATTCAGTGATCTGTTTTCCTAATCCCTAACAATATTTTGTTTGAAAAACATGGTATGCATTCTGTTTTTCCCCTCTACACTGTTCAAGACATGCCTAATGTGAGGAATTTATTCTGCCGTTTTGTGAGGACTTCAACATGTACTTGGGATTAAGTGCTCTGTAAAATAAAAATGTGCTTATTCCCATGCTTAAAGTTAATTGCTAGTATTTTATAAGTTCAGGCGTAAATAATGAAGTTTTGCAAATGTCAAACATGCATGCAGCTTATTGCTGGATGCCTGAAATGTTTCCTGTAAAGCATCATTAAAGCAATTTAATGTAACAAAGCCTTGATTTTTTTATTTTTTTTTTAGTGGGTGAAAATATATACTGGACACTCTCTGTCAACTCAGCTTTCAAACAGGTGAAACAGGGCTTACAAAGACACTTCAGTCTGTGGATCAAATCCTGGAGGGCATGTAAATAGCTGGATTTTACAAATTGATCTGTGTAGGCAGACTGATGCTTTTGTGGGCCTCACAAATCCAACCATGCAAGCTTCTTCTCAAGACTGGAGCCCAAGAAATAGCTTGGTCTTTAATAAGGCATGTTCCTGCTGAAACCAGTTACCCTCCAGGGCATTTGGCGTGAGCAGCATTGGAAATAAGTTAGTGTGCTTCCAGATTTAATTTTATTGTACCCTGTGAACACATCATTTTGTTGTGGAGTATAATCTGTCAGTATTTTTTAATTTGTACAATTTAAACAAATTGGCAATAGCTGCATGTCTGTGAAGGCAGGAAGATTATATTGAGGGTTAAATTCTTCACATTGTGATTACACAATTAGTGTAACTATTTCTGTAAGAGAAGGAGGATTAGGCATCTGATGGGCTTTTCAGTACCATAGGCCAAAGTCTGCTCTTGATTATAGCCACATAGCCCTTTTAAACTTGGCTTGCTTTGAAATCTGTTTTCATTGTTCATCTTAATAGTTAAAATTTGAAATTATTGTATTTAATAATGTGTTCTACAATGCATATAAATACATATTGGCAATTAAGTAGCATTCATAGTCTAATTATGTTGGAAAACTGAATTAGTTTGGCCTGAGGTTCAGGTATCCAGCTGACAGCTATGACACTTTCCACCACTTGGATCTAAAATTAGTAGAGCGTTTCTATACTGGGATTAGAAAGAAATGTATGTGTTTTGGTTCACAAAATGGGTAAACATCTGACTCTTTATTCATCTCTTAGAAGGATGTTTCAGCTAATTTAGAAGTGAGGCTACGAATGAACAGAAAAGTCCCCAAATATCTTTTGCTTAATACTGAAATGGATATCCTGTCATCCTGCTCACTCAGACTGTAACCTGATAAACACAGAAGAGAAGTCTCTGCTTCTCATGTGACAAGATATTTCAGACACAGTAGCAGCAGCAGCATTAGAAAACACATGTGGTCATTTGGACACATGTTTTAGAGTAAAAATGATAATAAAGCATCCTGAGAAGTTCTAGCATAAGAGATTTTTCTAGAGAGGAATGGCAGATGTGATGCTGTGTTTTTTGTTCATGCAATTTTAAAGTTTTGGTAAGATTCAAGAACTTAGGCAATTATGTTTAGCAATATTTAATGCTTTAAGTTACTTTGCCTTTGATTGAATTTTTAATCTAGCGATAAAGGATTTACAATATGTCCTAGAAATTAGGAAATGACTCAAGCAGTTTTCTAGAGAAGTTGCTGTTATGTAGTCTTCCATAACTTCTGGGAATAAAGTATTTTTGCTAAGATAGTCCTGGTTTCAGGATAGGATATTTTCAAAAGCCTGCACAGCAGTTTGATGGCCTCCGTGACTTAGCTGAAATGAGGTGCTTTTTTGTTGTTTCTGCCTTGGAAATTCTCTTCCAGTGACTATACTTTGTTCAGATTGTAACCTTATTGTGGAAGCAACATTTTAATACTAGGTATTGCAGATTAGGTCTGTATTTAAAACTTAGTTCTTGAAAAGTTTTAAATATAAAATCATCTTACATGGAGGAAAACTCCTACATTTTTAGACAGAAAGTTGATTTCAGAATTAAAAAGGATGTTTTTTCTAACATACTTTGTGTTATAGACCGAATGTTTTTCTCAGGCTTTATAACTTCTTGCTTTGTTCAATTTTTAACCAAAACATTGGTGAGAAATACTTGTTGTGGGTAGGTTTTCAGTTTTCTGGTTTTGCAAGTGGCTTTTGTTGAAGCTGTTTACAGTAGAGTTGAAGTAGCATTTGACTCAGTATCTCTTTAAAAGAAAGAAAACCAAACACAGGAAGAAAGGTCCTTTGATGAAATTATAATTTTACCATGCTCAACAGGATACTTTTGTATTCTTCTGTTTCAGTTTTTTTAAATAGAGCCATGCAGTCCTTGTGAGGCCAGGTCTAGTCTGCCACTGAGAATATCAATCCCAATTCCAATTTTCTGCTTATTTCTGTTTCAAATTGTATCAAATGAAATCAAGTGGATCTATGTAAGCATTATGTGTTTCTATTTAAACTGTATATTTATTTCCACTTCCTCACATATTTCTTTCAGATCATGGGTTACTCTGAATTGGTGTAACCATCAAACATACTGTTGAAGTGGGTTTAAAGTAGTGCTGAGCAGCTATCTTAGCCTGTAGATTCAGATGTTCCTAATCTAAGTTATAATCTAATTTATAAAAATTGCATAAGTGTCTTGGAAACAATACATATTTATGCCTTGGTATTTTTACTGTCACACTGAAACATTCCTTGGCTTTGGGAACATAATACTTGGGAATTTCAAGAATTAAGTTTACACTGTGAAAGCATGTGTGGCTCTGCAATAATTTGCAATTTAATACCAAATATGTAGATATGATTAAATTGCATTAGGAAGCGGAGGATCATCTTTATTCTAAAAATGAAATGTATTCAGAATTTGGTGCTACAAAGAGATGTCTAGATTTTTTTTTTATTCATTTCAGTGACCAGCCCTGTAAATGTCCTGGAGATTTAGCTGTATGACTAAAATGTTAATAGGTCTTTGTACAGTTTGTGTGGATATTGGAGACAAAGCTGGTCTGCTTTGTTGAGTATATCTACCTCTGATCTTCTGTCATTTGCCTTCATTGAAGGTGGCGTGTCCACTTCTAGTAAGAAACACGGAGGAGGAAGCTGTTTATTAGAAGGTTTTATTATTGCAAGATACAGTATTACTGTTGTTACTCTAAGTCTACCCTTATTTTCTCTTTTTTCTATACTCCATTGCTTTCTGGCTACTTTGTATCTGTAGGCTGGATTCCTTGTGAGACCGCACCTACAAAACACAGAAAAGATCATCTTCCTTTGAGGGGTTTCTTGTGGCACCTCACCTGTCCCAACTTTCCAGAGGTGAGAGTAGTGCTTCCTCCTCATGCTGGTCCCTTCCCAGTCATGCTGGATATAGAGGAGACCTTTGTTCCAGTCTCCTACTTGCCACTGGAATGGAAGAACACCATCAGAGCACTACTTCTAGTTCCAAGGAGCAGCACAGGCTTCACTCCGTGAACTGTAGTTGAGCCTGTGGAAAAGCACTTGAGTTTCTCCTTATAATCGAATGTAAAAAATGTATGTGTGTGGAATGAGATTTCGCAGGCTATGTGGCTGTGTGCTGGTTCCTGCTGTGAACTCAAGCTTCTAGAGTTGTGATAAAGCCTGACTGGGACTTCAGTCTCGGGTCATGTACTGATGGGCTAGAGACCTGCTGTGTGACCATTTCAAGTGTAGCATTTAATCCCTTTCAGAGAAAGTGCTGATAGAGAGAATGCCCAGGGAATAGACACTTGTCTCCTGAAATTATTGTACTACTTTAGTTCTTGGTTTCAGTACTCTTAACTCACACCACGATGTGCTGACATTGCTGTTTAGGGCGCGAGTTAGTCTAGTTTCATGATTGGACCTCTTGCTCCTAATGAATGCAAATGCTCTATCCCTGCTGGGTGCAACCAAGTTAATGAATTATGCAATGCACTAAGACATCTTCTCTATCTTAACTGTGGTTTAAATCCCCAAGATTTGATTTGATTGGCTTAATGAGTTGGTTGATAAATAAGTTTGATTTATTAGTGTTTGTTTCTTCTGAGTAAATGGACAGGTCATCACAGTATTTATCTCACTGACTAGTAGTTAGTGTTGACAAATGACTTGGATGTTATGTGAGATGATGGGGTCTGTGATTTGATTTTGTCTACCTAGCAAATAAATCAAATGTAATCTAACATCTTTGGTCCTTTTTTTTTTTTCTTTATTATTTCAGTTAAAATTCTTTTAGTTCTGTATTTTAAGATTAAAAATCTCAGCTTCTGCAATCTTTACACTTCTAAGTTCTTTCAGTGCCATAGTGCTAAAGCATTTAATGGCTGTACATGCACTTCATTGCTCCTACTTACTGATGTAGTTTGTGAGATGAGAAAGTGTGATTGTTGCATTGACATTTTAAGTTATACATCTTTGATATGTATTTAAGAATTCCCTTTGATTTTTTTTTTCTTTTAGATAGTTCTAGAATACCAAATATAAGTTTTATTGATCTCTGCAATTAGCAGGTAGTTTTCAGTTGATAATCTTGATAGTTCAGAGATGCTGAGCTTGATTTTGATTTTTATTCCCAGTACTCTTTAAAAATTTGTTTAAATTATAATTCATGTTTTTCTAATTTCAATATGCTGCTTTTGAATCTTAAAATTCTGGGGTTCTTCCTATCTGAAAACATGTATATCATCAGAAGTTATTCCTTTTTTTTTTTTTTTTATTGCTTTCTCCAAATCTTTAATAAATGCAGAATGCATTATTGTTTTCTGGGAAACGACATCATTATTCTCCTATTGGAAGACAGCCAAGATTCAAGATACTTTTATTCTTCAAGTAATTTTCAGACTACAAAGGGGTTATGTGCTATCTGCTAGTTAGATTTAGTAATATTTTGGACGTAGATGTCATTTTTCCCCACTATTTACCTATTTATACACTCCTCCCCTCCCACCCCCGTCAATTTACCATTGTATTAATTGTATCTTTCCCACTAGCTTAGGTGGGTTTGTTTTTTGTAGTTTTAATCTATTCTTGAAAGTTTATTTCTTGGAAGTAATCTAGAATATAGTGATGTATTTTAGCGTGTAAGAAGCATTTTTCTCTAATGCCTTAAGTTCTTCATGAATCTGTAGTAAGGTTATGCTAGTTGGCTGTGTAAACTGCTTGTAGGTAGATGCCTTTAGTTTCTCCTGCTTCTCTGTGCCTTACCTGTTACACTTTGCTTTACAATTATGAATCTTGGCAATTTTTAATATGAGTAAATTAAACACACTGCTACTTGCCTTTTAGAAATATAGGCTCACTTTGGGCATTGGAAAACTTAACTGCATTAAGGTTTCAAGCTGACTTCACAATAATTTTTTTTTTTTTAATATTCTAAAGTGGATGCTCATTTTCAAAAGCAAGTAATCCTTCATCTTGTCCAGCAAACTGTCGGTGCATTCTGTATTCATGCAGATAAGTATCTGTTAAATTGTATTTTGAGGCAATTAATAAAAATAGAGACTGAATAAAAGTTTCAAGATTCAACTTTTTAAATTAGCTGTATATTTAAAGATTGTTATATGTGAGGCACTAATAACATTTCTATTTAATTTATTAATTTAATTTTATTTAATTTTTAAATTTTCTGCTTAGTCTTGGATGTACTGAATGTTTGCTGATGGATACTCTTTGCTGCTTTGTACGAAGAGTGGCTTCCTTCACAATCTAACTGCTTTTCCCTGTGAAGTTTATAAACGGGTATTTTTGTGTGTCAGTCACTGTGGATATTTTTAGTATGAGAACAGTTTTATCTGCAAGTGGGGCTTTTTATCTCACCCATTGGGCCATTTTTCACTTTTGACATCAGGGTAAAGCTATTTGTATGTTTTAATTGGTATCATAGTTGCTGTTAGCGTGACTTTTGTCCAGGCATGTACTTAACTGGTGGCCCAAATTCCAGCCTGGCTTAGTCTGTTGCCATCTCCAGGAAGGTGCCCAATGCCCTATGTCTGTGGCTGCCTTGCTCCTGGCTGGGCTGATTGGATGGGCCCTGGCTGCCAGGCCTTGACATGGAGAGCCCTTGCCACCCCAAGTGCTGCTTAATTTCTTTCCCTGTAATCTTGTTCTTTCTTCTAGCCTCATGATTCTTGTGTCCAAGAAGGCAAATGGCAGCCTGGGATGTATTAAAGGGGCCTAGTCAGTAGGTCAGGAGAGGTTCTCCTCCCCCTCTACTCTGCCTTGGTGAGACCATCTCTGGAGTATTGTATCCAGTTCTGGGGCCCTCAATTTAAGAAGGACAGGGAACTACTTGAGAGAGTCCAGCGCAGAGCCACAAAGATGATTAAGGGATTGGAGCATCTCCCTTATGAGGAAAGGCTGAGGGAACCGACTCTCTTTAGCTTGGAGAAGAGGAGACTGAGGGGTGATCTCGTTAATGTTTATGAATGTGTGAATGGTCAGTGTCAGGAGGATAGAGCCAGGCTCTCCTCAGTGACATCCAATGATAGGATTTGGGGCAGTGATGCAAGCTGGAACACAGGTGGTTCCACAGAAATATGAGAAAAAACTTTTTCACAGTGAGGGTGATAGAACACTGGAACAGACTTCCCAGAGAGGTCGTGGAGTCTCCTTCTCTGGAGACATTAAAAACCCATCTGGATGCATTACTGTGTGACCTGAGCTAGGTGTCCTGCTCTGGCAGGGGGATTGGACTAGTCAATCTCTTGAGGTCCCTTCTAAGCCCTGACATTCTGTCATTCTCTGTATGGCAGCTTTTCATATTAAAGTGGGGTTCACACCTCCTTGTCTTTCTCTTCATTCCTGACCAATTGTGTTATACTGCAATGTAAGTTTTGACCATTCTATAGATTATTGCATAATTGAAAAACAGCTCTGTGAAAACAGTGTGTTTTAACAGTGTGTTAAGACAGTATTATATATACAGTTTCTGTGAACATAAAATGTTTGCATAGCCTTGGTGAAGCTTGATTCAAATTTTGATAGCTATCCACTTTGCAATTGTGGATGTCAGTTTACTTGAAAAAAACCCCAAACCTCCAACAGAAGTTCCCCTTCTTGTCATGTTTTAGAGCCTTTAATCTGAAGGGAGTATGCAGAACTTCAGTTTTAGGGCTGATTGGTGATTTCATTTCCGATGGGTATAGTAATCAGCAATTGTCACATCTGCTTTGGGTAGTGTAACTGGAATAAGTAGCTCCTGTTACTCTGCGGTGCTGTAGGAATAGTAATTAAATGCCTGAAGGCACTTCTGAATTGCACCTAAAATGTTATGGACTAAATGCTGCTTAGTGTTAAGTTTTTTACTTAATGTAGTTCATTTCCCCTCCCCTTATTTATAGGAAGGCTAATAAAAAATTTCATTCAGAAGAATGTTTCAAGAACATGGAGCTGAAAGTCCTAGAGGAAAAGTGGAGAGTCTTAGGGGGAAACCAAAGACACTGCCTTTATATGAGAATTTGACAGATTGAAAGTCTTCTTGAAGATAATGGTTTTTATTATTATATTATTATTAGTGGTGCTTAATTACTTCAGCCTAAAAACCCAGTGATGGCGAAGGAAGAATGGTAGAACAAGGTCATTGCATGACATACAAAGTACTGAGGAGTAACTTTTAACTTGACACTAAGGAGTTGGATTGGAAGCTCTCTTAAGAGATAGTAGGAGAGTGTCATGCTTCATGTGCATGGGAAAAATTATTAGCTAAGGTTTGGGAAATACTGTGATCCTTGAAAGAAAGGCTGTGCTTTGTGATGTTATGCTGATTTGATATCCACTCTCCAGAAAACTCCTTTGTATGGTACAGCCAAGAGGTACTAAAGACTGTAAGCAAAACACGACTCTTAGCTGTACAAATGTATGTGGAGTCTGTATGGAAGAGTAATGGCAAAATCCAGTCCTTAAGCTAGACAGCGGTCCTGGTTAGCTGCTTTACACCACTGCCAAGTAACTTTTTTTCAGGTACCAGGAACTTATGAGGAGTATCAACATTTGGCTTAAAAGCTATTGGGTATCCTGCGCTTTCTCAGAAATGCTGCATTCCTAGGGATTATGCTCCTTCATCTTCTGTCTGGAGTTCTCTGTATGCAGAAAGTCAGGGAGCAAACTGAATGTTTTCTTTAGTTCACTGACTAAGGAAACCTAATTCAAAACTAAATACTGCTTCTGTGTGAATATGTATAATAGCAATTATTTGAATATTTGCCTATGAATTTAGAAGTAATTTTAGCTTCAGGCTCTCAGTCTTGAAGAGTTTTGATTATTTGCAACTCGGAATGTCACAGGTTTTTGGGTATTTTGGTAGGAATACAATGTTTTTCTCTTAAAACTGTATTGCTGCATGAAGATGTAGGAGTAAGAAGGTTGAAAGGAAAATGAAGGTTTGCAAAAGAATGTGTAGGTTCTGGTCTTTGCCTCTAGGACTATCATAGTTTTTTTTTGTTTGGTGATGTTTATATTAATATAAAATTTAAAGAACTGGATGAAACATTGAGCTGAATGTTATACTCCTGTAAAGAATCGGAGACAAAGAAATTTCACTAATGTAATTAACATTGACAACCTTTATAAAACGTAGGACTATCAACATTGAGAATACTGAGAGAGGTTTTGATACTGTCATTCAAAGATGTGACATCTTTATCAAAAGCATTGATAGTGTCTTCTACTTCCAGAACAGAGAATCCACACAGCAAGCAGTGATGGAATTTTTATATGTTTTTATACATTTTCCTATCAGAATTGCACTACAGCAGGCAGTTGAAGCAGTTTCTATGAAATCAACAGTGAGGATTTGGAAGATGCCCATGATTTTCCTTATTTGTGATACTTGTTAATCTGTCATCCAGATAACCAGATAGAAGATCTGAGGAACATACTATGTAACAGCAGATGCTGGCTGCACAGTGAGGGACTGAGAGTCCAGCGTGATGACTGGACTGACAGATGCCCGGCCTGTGGGAGCCTGGGAGCAGTAGGCAATTCAGATCTCCTTGGTGGCTTGAGATGTGCTCAAGGGCCTGAAGACAGCTGTCAAGGCTTACCAGTCTCCAGTGGTGCCATCATGGGCTAATAGACACCTTGGTGCCAAACCTAGTTGCATACAGTATATCACTCATTCCAGCACTGACCTATGTAACTTTTCTCCATAGAGAGGTTATTTTCAGAAACATTAGGTTCCTTAAACAATGGAACAGAGACTGCTTTGTGGTGTCCTGTCACACCGGAGGGAAAAGCTTATTATAGAATAGTTTGGGTTGGAAGGGACCTTAAAGATCATTGAGTTCCAACCCCCCTCTGCCATAGGCAGGGACACGTCCAGCCTGGCCTTAAATACCTGCAGAGAGGGGGCATCCACAACCTCTCTGGGCAGCCTGTTCCTGTGTTTCACCACCCTCACCATGAAGAATTTCTTTATTATGTCTAGTGTGAGACACATGGGTATTTACGGACATTTGAATTGTTCAGGGGGATAGAAGATGCATTCTTTCTGTCTCCATGACTACTGATGTTCTTCTTTGCCTGTCACAGTCTGATGTCCCGCAGTAATTGAGTACCTCAGGACCTGGAGTATCTGCAGCAACTGCTGCAGCAGTTGATGTGGTTGTTGTTTAATTAAGTACTTCAGATATGAAATTCTTTGTGTAGTCCCAGAATGGTTTAATTATGAGGATGGGATTGTCTGCTTGATGAGATTCTTTGTAGCAGACTACAAGTGCACAGGTGGAAGTATGGGAGGCGTTCTTGTGAGGCCTTGCAGAGTCTGATCTAGTTTGGTTGCTGACAGTCCTTGACTGTTTGTTGTGTTTAAAGCAATGTGGTTTTGGGTTTTTTTACAATTCAGCTTGTCACCCAGTAGTACAGATTTTCTGCATCTTGTCCTTGTCACATGATAATAAAGCTTCTCTTAACTGTCAATAAGTCCATTGCTGTGATGTCATCTTTGGATCCAGGGATTTTTAAATTTATGAATCTGCCCTCACATGTCTCTGAACCTCAGACTAAGTCAAATATGTCTTTGTAACCTCAGGCTAAGTCAAATATCACTTGAGCTACTTTTGGTAGCTGTTATTTCAGCAACAAGTTTCTCCCTAAATCTTGGAGCAACAGCATTTCTCCAGAAGTGTGAAATTCTCTTTTGGTTCATTTTTGAATGATGAATTTTCATCTAAAACTTTCCTGATCTATGGAACTACTTTTCTTCTATACTAAATAAAACCAGGTTTATCGTTCAGAAAATTTGGATTTCTTACTGACCCTTGCCTTCTCTGTTTTTTGTATTTGAAAGTTAAAAAGGCACAGCTGTGATACTAAAGTGCATAACCTGGTAATTTTGCCAAGATCCTAGCTGTCTGGTAACCTTTTCATCTAACTGAATATCAGGGCTCACTCCAGGATACCCAGGTGCTACATCCTCTGCCCATTCCAAGGATAGGTGAGAACTGAAGTTAGTAGAGCAGTGTTGTGGTATAAACTGTAATCAGCCAAGCAATACAAGCAGTGTTGGATCAGTTATTCAGTTCACTAGAGCACTGTTTCAGCTGCTGCTTCACCAAGGCAGCTGAAACTGCTCTTTCATGTCTGTCTCAGAGAGGATGATATTGGCCAGTCACCATGTGCAGTGGGAGCCATACCGACTTGCAGTAGCATATGACTATAAGCTATTTACACACCACAGTCCAGTGACACATGGGGCACATGATCATTTCTGTCATTCAGAAATATCCAGTGTCACAAGCACCATAGACTTATGTGCCTCCTGTCTATGTCTGAAAGAACTGTAATTTCTGTGTGGCATTGCAGAATGGACAGGTTGCTCTAGATTAATATAAAATGAGAGATTACAGCTCACTAGCTAATCTGTATTAGCTGCCTTCTCTATCTGTGATGAAATGGGATGTAACTAACTCTTCTTGATGAGCACTGTGCTTCTAGGCACATCTGACATTTGCCTCAGAGTAACTGTGATATATCTGATATGCTCCGTGCCCCTGCATTGCCTGGCCTCACAGTATCCTGCTTGACTTGGGAAGATGGCATTTACTTTTCCAGAATGCAAGCAGACACCATGATTGATGTTTGCAAGGATTAGAGGTAAGGAGTGCAGGACAATCATTACAATACTTTGAAATCTCAATTAAAAAGTTGAGGCAAAAGTTGCTTGTCTTGTGCGTATATCAATGCTAGTCAATTAAAAGGACCAGGATCATTCTGTGATCCTTAAGCCCGTTACCATGGAAGAGCCTGCATACATACTCTGAAATTTTCTGCAGATTGGACTGGAGGCAAACTGCTGGGAATGCTGCATGATCCACACTCACACTGAACTATGCCTGAGAATTGTCTTGGAGACAGACAGCTGGCACAGGGTGGTTCTGTCACTAGCTTTCTAGAATTGGTGGATTGAATTCCAGTGCCTGGGAATATCACGCTGGTGTTTTAATTTGCTAGAATAGGCAATAATCTGGAAATGTTGTAAGAAATGCTTTTTTACAAGTACAGTGTTTTTTTTAAATACTGGGTTTTAATCAGTATTGGAGTTGGTTTCCACACAATCTAAATTCTGATGTCCTGTTTTTAGCAGAACTTATAATGGTAAGATTGGAAAGACTGTATTTGCAGATTTAGGGTAAAAGTACTAAATTACAGAGGGAAAAAATTCAAGTTAATGCTAAGTGTTACTATATTTGTCTGATAAAGCATTCCACCCACTTGAGTAAGAAGCTTCTGATGCTTTTCCTGACATCTTTACATGTTGTTTTCTGTAACTACCAATTCAGTTTGTATTTTAAATGATTATTTTATAAGGCTATATTCCATTGCATAGGATAAGCAAACTCAGAGTAATGGCTACTTAAGAAGGACTATAACAAAAAAAATTGGTGTAAATAGTAGGTTTGATGCTATTTTTTACATATTTTAAATAATGCAACATGTAAATTATCAAGAAAGTTATGTGTCAGCACTGGGGAAAAAGTCGTGTACCTGGTGAGAAAATACCATATTATTGTGAAGTATGGAGTACACCAAAGGGACTTACTTTCTTCTTAAGTTTGAACAAGGAGTATACAGTAATGCTTGTATTTAGTAGGGTTTTGATATAATCAGTAATAGTTCTTGGGGCATCAGTGGGGCATCCATCTCATGGTGCATACACACCGCATCAGGACCACAAATGAGAACAACTGAACAAATGCCACACTTGCATTCCTTTCTACTTGATGAAGTAGCACAGTGGCATGGATAAATGATTTATGACTGACCCACTCTTACAGAAAGATGGGCAGAAAAATGTGTATGTTATAATGTGTTTATCACTAGGTGTAGCTGAAGAAAGATCTATAAAGGATCTTCTCGTATTTGGATGGACTTGTTTGTTTTTGTACTGGTTTATGTATTAGTACAGGAGTTTGCTCCCTGTGTTGTTTTTGTATGTGCTTAGTGTAACTTGATTCGTGAGGTGTGTATGTTTGGCCTTATTGTAGACATTTCTTTTGCTTATTTTAGATGTGCATAATAACTATTTTATTCACGTTTCCTAGTTATTAATTTTAATTGTTTGGCATCATTGCTTTGTGACTGGTATATGGTATAGTACTTACACATCTATAGGTGGGGTTTTTTTCACATTATCTTTAATGTGGTTACCCAATTTTAGGTTCTGGCCCAGTCATTTGGTCACATTTGATTAGTCAAGTTATTTGTTGGTTCCCAGTTGTGTTTTTCCTGAAAACTTGAATAGATTACATTACCTTCTGGCAAGTTAGCCTCGCTGAAGGGAGAACAGTCACTGTAAATAGTAATATATGTGATATAGAGTGAAATTGGATTATTGCTCGGTTATTGTTTTCACAGTTATTTGAAGATATGTTAGCAGTTAATGAGTTGCACTGGTTTTTACTGTACCCTTTGACAAGTTAGACAAGTTCAATTGTAAGAGTCAGTTCCCTAGAAAGAAAGACTTAATAGGATGCCAATTAGAGTTAGCACTAATTTCAGCTTCAGTTAACTCTGTTATAAATGAAAGGGGAAAAAGAAATATCTCTGAAGAGCATATTGTATATCACTAACTAAAAAAGGTATAATGGTGCCCAGGATTTGAAATGAAGAATTTGAAGGATTTTCAGTAACCTGAAATAGTGTCAAATGCTTGTGGGAGCCAAGTTACAGCGTTTACCTCCTAGAAGAAATTCTAAGATCACATAGATAACTTGTCCCCTGTTCCCAGTAGCACAAAACAGGCTCTTCAGAGGTGATGTGGGTAACTGAATTTGTGGCAGATTACATCAAAAATTAGTCTTTTATACCTCCACTGTATTTTGTGACTTAGTGTTTTGAAGTATGAGGAAGGTCTTCATTATCAATTAATCTCTTCCCAGCACAGAATACTCCAAAAATGTATGTGGTGTGACCACTGAGCTCTTGGAGAATAAGACCTTGTGCATCCCATTGTTAATTGCTGACAGCGAACTGATGCTTTCAGTGCAAAAGAGAAACTTAAAATAATGTTTGTTTCTTTTGCCCCATGTAGAAGTTAGAGTTGCATTGCATAACTGAAACATCCTTATGGCATAGTGACTACATAGAATTAGTAGAAATTTGTAGGAAGAATGAGAACACTATTTGACTATAATTCTTTTTATTCAGCTGGATTTTACTATGCTATGTCTGAGTCTTCCATGTGAGAAATTAAGTTATGAAAGGGAACATGGTAATTTCTCAAATAATAATAAAAGAATTTTAAAAACAAGATCAGTAAGCACACAAAGTTCATTTTACCTTTCAGGTCATCGAATCTAGTCCACCTCATCTGAATTTCTTAAAGTGCATGTTTCTTATGTGATCAGTTAAGAAAATGCTTCCATCAGGTGGATGTTTCAGAATAGAATCTTAGAATTGTCTGGGCTGGAAGGGACCTTTCAGGTCATCAAGTCCAACCATCAACCTAACTCTGGCAGATACCATCAAACTATATCTCTAAGCCCCCCATCTCTTAAATACATCCAGGAATGGTACTTTGGCTTGTACTTTTCTGCTTACTGGTACTTAGCTTCAGCAGAAGGTGTGAAAGATTGCATATATCTGTACACATAGTCATCAGGTGGTGTAAGGTACCCTTCCACACTGAGGGCTACAATGAGGTATTTGAATTCAATCATCACTTGGAGACCTTAATAGAAGTCATAGTGCTGTTACTGCAAGTCTTGTGAAAATGAAAAATAAACCGACCCAAAAAGCTTTGCATGAAGAGTTCACAACTAACCAAGAATTAAAAGATGGGAAGGTGAAGTTGTGTGTTTACAGATATGCATGTATCTGCAGGCTTGTATTGTCCTGGCTGTTGAAGAGTCTGATAAGGCAAATGAGAAACATCTGTGCTCAGCTGTAGAGATAAGGGAGATTATATGGAAGGTTAGTGAAATTAGCAGTTTTTCTTGGTTTTTTTTTTTTGAGTAAAGGGAAGTTTTTCACTCCTTCCACTCTCTGAGGTCTGGAAAATGAGTCTTTCTGTAGAACCGAGCTAGTCTGGATTTGAGAATCTGGACTATGTTACCGTGCTTGAAAGGGCTACAATTATGAAGACTGTCCCTGGGCTGCTGATACAGAAAGGAATGGATTTGTTTGCTGTCTCTTCTCTTGACTAGAGCATGACAACAAATACTTCTACATCTAAAAATAGATGTATTTTTGCTAGATGCTTTAAAAGGCCTTGATTAAATAGCAGATGAGGAATTTCAGGAGCATTTCACGACTTTTGATAACACCACTTCAGCTCACATGTCTTGTCATTGAACATGGCCTTATTTTCTGTCATTCTCAAGGATTTTTTTGACGTTTTAGAGTATGTAGACAGTATTTGAGCTTAAGTTAAAACTGTGTTTTTACCTTTGAAATTTCTTTGCAGTGGGTTACTGTGGCACATAGCTTAAGATTGAGATGTCCCAAACGGCTCTTGATCTATCAAATAAAAAACGATTCTTGTTCATTCATAGTCTTATTAGTGGTTAAGAGTATGGTATGGTAAGGTATGGAAGACATTTTTCTTTGGGAAAAAACACATAACTTCCCTGGTTGTGTAAACCATTTTCAGAGAAAGGTATGTTAAGTAGTGCAGCTGAGAGGTGTTTTTAAAGGCACTTGAACATTTAAAATAAAATTATTTAAGCACTATTTCACCCATGAACTTATGAAAATATCTACGTGGTGTTTCTTATGGAAGAATTGATATTTAGTAATTCCACTACAGTTTTGGTTTTTTTGTTATGAAATTTTCATGTATTTAAAAGCCACATGGATATATGTACTTACACTGATACTTTTACTAGTTTTTTTGGCAGAATGCTAGTGAGTGACACCTAAAATGGTATGGGTAGTTGGGATTATAGACACTGTTATGTCTGTCAATTTTTGTGATTACGGCTGTGACTTTTGTAACATTATCTCTACTACTGTTGATAACTTTGTTTCTTATGTAAATGGATACAAAGAAGCCAAACAACCTTCCCCCACTCTGTGCCAATCATGATGAGTATTGAGGGGCATGCAGACACTAAGAGACGTCATGGTCAAGGGTAATCTCACCTCACTGCACCATCAAAATTAGGAGTGTGGGATCTAAACTTGGAACTACTCTTTGGACATATCTCCCTTTCTGTCTGTTGCATGCATAAGAAATTGGAAGACAGCTGTTTTTAACTTAAGTGGGATGAAGGTGGGCCTTGCGCTTTTAGACTGTTCTCTTGTTTTGACTATATTTAAGCTCTGGGACCTGGGAGTACTTTCCATGTTCTGCCTCACAGTCTGTCCATATCCTGATTTAATACTGGTGTGAATGAGAGTCCTGAGCATACACTGGTTCTTTTCCTCCTCTTTTGCTTCTCCTTTCAACCTGAATCCTGATTTGCAAGGAAAGGAAATACTGCCATGAAGGTGGAATAAGGCTGCTGTGTGCTCAGATTAGGTGCTCTGTCTGAATAATCTTACACCCCAGTGCAGAACTCTCGAGGGTAGGTGTTGCCTGCTGATGGGTCAGGACTGTCCCCTGGAAATGGAAGAATGCTGGCAATTAAAACATTGTGACATAGTGGAAACTGATACAATGACTTCTGCAGAGCGTAGTCCTAAGAAACTTCCATTCTACATTTTTGCCAAGCCAGACACTCACAGATTATGTGGTGCCTAAAATTTAAGGGTTTTTTTCTTTTTTAGAACCAGTGGATTAGCTTTGTAATGGCTACTGAACAGTATTTGATTTCAGTCTGCTGGTAATGGTGGGGAGAATAAAACCTTTATTCTGAGGAAGTGATCTCATGTGCTATTTTTGAGGTAACATAAGTGCATGGTTGTTCTTCAATTAGGATGGTCAAGGCCACATGTCTACTAAGCTTATTTGATTAAGATGATGAACTTAAAGAGGCAGACTGTAGAAGTAGGTGGTGAATTTTAAGCCCAGGAAGCAGCTCATGTTCAAACAGCATCAGAGTATTTATTATAGAAATGTAATATAAGGAATAAATCTCCAGCACAATAGACTCTAGGCCTGAAAACCTGATGATATTTCTGTGCTAATCTAAACAGATATACTTTTGCTTCTTTCCTGAGAAAAAAAATCTCCCTTTAATTGTGGATACTGACTCTCCAGGTACCCTTCAACATTTTTTTGTATGATAGTTTTAATAATTGTGGCTGATATATGTGGGAGAAAAGTAATCGAACACTTATAATCATTAATTTTACTATCATTCCTTAATGAATGGCATAATTGTCAGATATTCTTGCAGAATGCTAACAAACATTTGAAAATCATTGTCCTGTCCACATAATTTTAATTAATTAATTCAGAATAAAAGTGTGGATGAGGATTAACCTTTGCAAGCTGCTAAGTTTGCATTTTTGTTTTCAGTTCAACCACTCTGAAATCCAAGCACTGGCAGAGGAATTACTGGCCTATTTTTGGCTAGTGCAACATCATCCACCATGGGATCAAGTACAGAAAATATGTATGTTACAGAAACCATAAGACTGTGACTTTTTCTCCCATTAAAAAACAAAAATAGTTCATAATTTTTTTCACTGATATAAATACTGTAAGACAATCTGGTTTAAAACAAACAAACAAACCAAAACAATACAAATCACCAAACAAAACCACAAAACAGAAAAACTCAAAACCAAAAGGACAACCTAATCAAAAAAGAACCACCTCAAAACAAAACAACAGTCCCAATGTTATGCCAGACTCGGCTTCTCTGGAAATTGTAAGATGAAGACAAAATAATTGCAATTGCATGTAGTATTTTAATTTTTTAATTGTTCATGCCTTTCCAGTTGAAAAGATGTACTTAGTGAAGCAAATTCTTGCATCGTTTGGCTTCCAAAAATACTATATTTTTCCATTTTGAAGCAAGACAAAGTTATTCAGTTACTCAGAAGAAATCTTAACAACCAGAATTTTCTTACAGTTTGGGAAAGTCTGGTTCCAAAGGAAGGATTTGAATGTTTGAAACTTTCCACTTAGACATTTACTGTACCTCTGAGAATTTAGAGATTCTAATTTGATTGCGATGGAATGGTTTTGCTCCTTTCTTTATGGAGACCTGTGGACCTGGAATGTACAGCATCATACTCATGAGAATGACAATGTTATAAGACCAAAATCATAGAATCATAGAATAGTTGGGGTTGGAAGGGACCTTAAAGATCATCGAGTTCCAGCACCACTGATATAGGCAGGGACACCTCCCACTAGATCAGGCTGCTCAGTGCCTTGTCCAGCCTGGCCTTGAACACCTCCAGAGAGGAGGCATCCACAGCCTCTGTGGGCAACCTATTCCAGTGTTTCACCACCCTCACTGTTAAGAGCTTCTTTCTTATATCTACCCTGAATCTAGCTTCTTCCAATTTACATCCATTATTTCTAGTCCTTCCATCACATATCCTATTAAAAAGTTCTACCCCTGCCTTTCTGTAGGACNTCTGCTGGTCAGACTTCTCTTCTTGGCTACAAGTGCACACTGGCGGCTCATGTTGAGTTTGTCATCAACTGACACTCCCAAGTCTTTCTCGTCAGAGCTGCACTCAAGCCACTCTCCACCCAGCCTGTGCTTGGGATTGCTTCGACCCAGGTGCAGGACCTTGCTCTTACTGAACTTCATAAGGTTGTCTTGCGCCCACCTCTCAAGCTTGTCAAGGTCCCTCTGGATGGCATCCCTTCCTTTGGGTGTATCAACTGTACCACAAAGCTTGGTGTCATCTGCAAACTGGCTGAGGGGGCACTCAATCCCACTGTCCATATCTCCTACAAAGATGTTAAATAGCACTGGTCCCAGTACTGATCCTTGGGGAACGCCACTTGTCACCATCTCTGTTGAAGCACAAGAAAAGACTACTGAAATGTAGTGTATATATAGGAAAATATAGTCACTAGCATTTCATGCTGAATCTCCTTCTATTAGGTTATTAGTTTCATTAACTATTACACTTTTCACATTTCTTTAATTTTGCTAAAGCTCTGTGACTGAGTGGAAAATGGAATGAATGTTCTTTTGCAATTTGTGTTCACTTATATTCTGAATGATTTCCAAAATACAACAATGCAGGTTAAGTACTGTTCTGTTCATTTTATGGCAATAAAAAGTTGTTGCTGACTGGAATGGGTTATGAGAAGGAAACGTGGACTTTGGACTAAATGTTTTACTTCTATCTGGTTGGTGATTTGAATTCATAAGTACTTCTGGATTAAATAGTTGTGTATTTTATCATCTAAACATAAAAAATATTATGTGGTTTGAATGGAGGCGTGACATTGGACAGGGCAAATAGAAAAGAATTATTTTCTGTAGTGCTTCAGAGTGGTTTGTCCAATGCTGAGACCTTCCACCTTCTTCAAAACACAGGGAATTGATTCTTGCTAATTACAACTTAGAACCATGCTTTCTTATTTCACATCTTTTGTAACAGTTTCCAGTTTTTGCACTTAAATGTTTACCATATGGTTTATTATTTCTTTTTCATTTACTTCCTTAGTATATGTTACTTCCATTTAAACTTATCTGAGATATAAAATTAAATTTGGGAAATCTAATAGGTGCAAATAATATGAGTAGCTGGTGAAAATTAAATGATGCAGATAAATTTTCCTTGAGTGTACACAGTGTAGGGAATTTGAAAATCCAGTAACAACCCCATGATCCCAGGAACAAAATTAGGCCTACCAAAGATGTGTGATTCACCAAGTTAAGAGGTTTGCTAAATTGCTTCCGATAGTAAATATTCACTAACTGTCAGAGCAAAAAATTACCAGGACCTTTAATGTTCTTTGCTAATGAAATCTCCTTCTAATGGAATCCCATGGAAATATGTTTCAGATGCATAAAATAGTGGCTAAAATCTCTTCCATCTATAACACAGACTAAGGATGACGTGTCCTCCTTATTGTTTACTTAAATATTTTTGCTTGTGTTTCTTGGGATTTTCCTTGAAGAAATTTTTGGGGAAAAAAAAATTAACAACCCCCCCCCAAAAAACAAATTAAAAAACCCCAAACCCAAAACAAAACCAAAGAAAGCCAATCCTGCAATGTACAAAGCAGAGAGGAAGGCACATAGTAAAAAAAAAAGACCTCAAGGGCCTCAAATACTGAATCTCCTTCATGCTTTCATAGTAGCTGTGTTACAGGGCAGCTGCTTTGTACTGAGGAAAAACAATTACTGGACTGTAATCCTTGCTAAAAAGGTACCTTATTTTTTGCCTTCTTTGAAGCTCAAATTTGACTTCTTTTTTATGATAAAAGTTGAATTGTTCATTTTTACTATAATTGAGGTTTAATTCGAGAGGTTTGACATATATCTGACACCAAAAAGTAAAATTTGATTTTATACTTTCCTCATGAAAAAGAAATGGGGAAACTTTGGGAGAATATTTCTGTTGACTGTTTGTTGAAAGGTAACTTCATAATGAAAAATAGAGAGTACAGTAAAGTAGAGGGAGAGGATGTGCTACACTGACCTATTTAGTCTGTATTTCATCTGGTTGTGATAATCCTGGATAATACTCTTTAACTCTTAAAACTATTTACAAGAAGCTATGATTTTTTTTTTTTTTTTTTTACTATTTAAAAAGTGGTTTAAAAGTACTATTTTAGTAGTGTTGAATAATCTGGAGTTTGAAAAGTAGGCAAGCATACTTTGAGAGCAGTAGAAGTTGACTAAACTTTGACTTTTCAAAACTGGAAAAAATTAGTCATATCTTCATGAGGTTAAATAGTTGTACACCGAGACAGAGGAATCTGGGCTTGCAGGTCTCCCCCAGAGCCTTCTTTCCTCCTGGTATTAACACTTTTACCTCTGGTGACTGATACCCCTTTGCCTGGTACGTTATATTAAAACTACATACTGGCTGTGATCTGCCCTTTTTATAATTGGTTTAACAGCTTTGGTAAGTCAGCTTTTGCTGTGCAAGATGTTTGTTCCTGTTCTTAGTGGGGAGAAACAAGCTTTTGATGGTGTTCATAGAAACAAGTGGTAATAATTAATATTGAATCCACACTGATTAGTCTCCATGAAAAATTTCTTTTAAGTTTATCTGTGTAGTTCCTTATGCTTCCCAAGCTGTGCTTCAGGAAAAAATTATTTGTATATTTACACTTTTTGGTTGAGATAGTAATTTTGGAAGTTGACCAGTTCAATATTAGACACCACTTCATTGGGCTAGAGCAGAATTGCCAAATCTCTACCTCCTCTACCTCCACATTTAAACTTAAGTGATTTTGGGTAAAGAGGATCCTGAAATTATACTTTTTGCTGTCTACAGTAATGAATTTTCAATATGCTAATGAGAAGCCTAGGAAAATTGGAAAGCAAAAGCTGAAAGATTAAGATGACAAATTTATTTTGTCTTTGCTGTTGGCTAAAGAAGAGCTGGAAAAGCTGAAGCCTGCCAGACTTGTCGATTCTCCTTGCCAGGAAGCTCTATCTCATACCTTTGGAAAAGGAACTCTAATATGTCTAGATGTGAGAGAAGAATCTTACTGCATCTGGGAAATCGTTTGCAGCCTATTACCATCAGCCTGGAGACTGGAATGTTCCTGCCTCTGCAACCAATTTACATCCTGGGCCAAGGCACAATAATTGAGATTGACATAGCTATTAGTGATAGTCATCCTTTTTTGTTCTAGGTCTGATGATTACATAGGTTTAAAGTGGCTTTTATTTTTTATAATTTAGTCTTTTCTCTTTTTTAATTACTGCTTTTTATTTCCTTGGTACCTATGTGTCCCAGATGAGCCATGGCTTCTCACATTGTGTTGGACTGTGGATGAACATCTTCCAAAGATGTTTCCTTTGGCTTTGTGGCAGCAGCACAAGCTGAATTGCAGAATAATATTTTCAAAAAGTTCAAAACAAACTTGATATATTTTTGCATTTTAGGCTTATACATTACTCTTGTTACTGCCATGATACTACATTTCAAAATCTTCTTGCTCTGTCTAATACCTACCACTGTAATGCAAGAACATTGTGATCTTATGAAAGATAAAATAACTGCTATTTCAGTCAGATTTTTTCAGTTTATTTGAAGTGGCACAAAATCAGGGAGACGAAATTGGCTGTGGGTGATAAGTTACTCCTGTAAGTAATTCTGAACAGGAAATTAAGAGTGAAAATCGAACCCACTACGGCAACAATTGTTTTGCCATTAATCGGAATAGTAAAGCACTGTGAGCCAGTGCTGAAGTAAATAGGAAAGAAGTGTAATGACACTTCTACATATTTGTAGTTTGATCTGTATTAACTACAAATACTAAATGTGCTTGCACAGGTCTGAATAAACAATACCAGCAATCAGCTAAGCAGGTACAGGACACAATATTCTTTTTTTTTTGTTACTATAAATATATAAGAAAAATCATCTAGTTCTTCAAAGAGGGGAAAGGATTGTAGATACAGGGGTTTTATTTTTAATTAGTGGCTCAGGTATGATGATCTTTTGCCAGCCTTTTTATCTTTTTGCAGTTTGAGGAATAGTTCATTTTCTACTTAGGATAGCCAAATTTTCTACTGTTTAGAAAACATTGTCCCAATTCTTCAGAAGTTGGATAGACTTGATGTTCCCTACCAGGTACACTTTAGAATGCACAAATTAAAACACAAAGTGATTAATATTGCATCTACTTGAACAGCTTCTTTTTCTGCATGATCAATTGAGTTCACAGTTGAGTTCAACTAGTGAAGTCATGGTAATAGTTCTTGACTGTGAATGTCTTGGGACTACTGGTGGACTTTTTGTGTTGTAGTATTTTAGGAGGGCTTACTCCTCTTTTTGACAGATCTGGAATCAGTTAACCTTTCAGTGGTAGTCTGTATTTTTCACTTCTTTTTTTTGTCTGAAGGAATCAACTTAAGTTTAGAATTAAAAACACATCTTTATATGTAAAAACAATATAAAATTGAAGTTTTACACTATGAAACAAATTACTTGATTAAATCTTCATTGGGGGTGAGCATGGAGGCCTTCATTTTTCCAGTAATTCTATTTTTATTTTATGCTTAGAAATAGTTTCATTGGAAGGCTGCATGAAGATATTGCAAGAGTTCTTTGCTCTTCTGCTGCTTAGGGAGAAGTATCACATTCCAACAATTAAATCCTTTTCCTAAGGTGATTTTAAAGTGATTTGAATTGGAATACTAATAGAAATTTGATTAGAATTTGAATACTAATAAAAACAAAACAGAAGAAGCTTAAATTTCAATGTTGTTCTCAATTTCACCTGCCCTGCTTTTTGTGAGGGAGATCTTCAGTGTATGTGGGTGAAGTATGAGGGAATTGAATCCCAGGCTGGCCTGGGAAAACATCATATCCACTGTTAATGTTGCAGAACTTTAAGACTTTTGCTACTAGTGTCCTGGTTTTGGGC